>JAWMRA010000162.1:30966980-31038268 GCA_035584735.1 Pseudotriccus pelzelni
GGAGTTGGATCAGGGGTTGGACTCGATGATCTTGGAGGTCTTTTCCAACCCAATCTATTCTATGATTCTATGATTCTCTGGGCAAACTGCGCCCTCAGGGAGTGGGCTGCCCACAGCTGGGTGGGCTCACGGGGCCCAGCTCGTCCAGCCCCAGGTTCAGACACCGCAGACACACAACCCAACACCCACAGTGCTCCAGCCACACCTGCAGGGCTGGAGGCTGTGTGCTCCAGAGAGGTGCAGAGCTCCGTGCCCTGCCCAGTGGCACTCGTGTCCAGCCTCCTTCTTCCTCCCCGCGCACCAGGGCAGAGCTCCGTGTCTTGGGGCAGGGAAGGGACACACGAGAGACCCCATCCCTGGCTGAGCAAGGCAGCCCAGCCCGCCACCCCAGCATCAGGCAGCCAGGAGCTGCAGCTGGCACAGCACTGAGGACACACCAGCCTTGGGAGCAAGCTCGGCTCAGTGGGATGTGCACATCTCAGCAGGGAAACTTCGTGGCTGCCACCTCTTCTCTTTTTATGCAGCCTGCTGCATCTCCAGTTAGGGAAAGCACACCAGCCACTAAATAACCAGCTTTTAAAGGAAAAGATTTCCAGGCTGGCATCTGACAGGGCTTCCTGGAGCACTGGAGGGAAGTGCTACTATTTATGGGGTGGTCATCAATGTTGCTGTCAAAAACACCAAGGGTCTTTTCATTCCTTACAAAAACCTCTGTCGCTCAAGACTGGAACACATTGCTAGTGAATTCCCTCCCTTGTAAAGAAAGAAAGAATACTGAAAATGAATAACCAACAGTGATGCTGGGGAGGGGAAAGAAGGTTTTCCCCAAAAGGGAGAGGAAGAGCAGAAGATGGTTGCTGGGGAATGAAATCAGGCTGCCCCAAAGCAGGTGGCACTGGGGATGGAAAAGAAGTCCCCAGCCTTTCCCACAGAGCCACCAAAAGTCACTGCCCAGAAACCACCAACAGCAGCCTGACATGGCCCCAGCCTTTATATTTCATCCACCAAATCCACAACCCCTCCAGCATCCCGAGCAAGCCCCCTGAAAGGAAATTAGGGTGTCTGGAGATGCCCATCAACACTCTCTGTACCTCTGCGGGTTCCAGCTGAGCGGTTCAGCAGACACCAACATTCACTGCTTAACTTGCACTGTGCCACCACGGGCTGCCTGTGGTGGACAGAGACAGCACAAGTCTCAGGGCACCTCAGGAGCAAGCCAGGGAGCAGGACTCCACTTTGCCAGGCACACAAACTTCGTGAGATTTCGGGTATTTCTAATATCTCCCGTTCCGCAGGAACAGATCTTCACATTCTTGAAGGATCATTTCTGTCAACACGTACACCCCCTTCCAGGCAGGGTGGGTTAAAAAACCCACAAATTAATTCTCCATTTTTTCTTCTCTCTTCAGTCCTAACTGTCATCATGTCAGACTTGGAGATCCGAGGGGCCCCTGTGGAGACCAGGCAGTCCTTCTTCCCTTTCAGCAGTGCCAAGCAGCCATCCCACACACCAAGCTGCGCCCTCACACTCCCTGCCCCTGCCCCACACACGGGGAGCACCGCTGAGCTTCCCACTTCACCTGCTGCCATGCGTGAGGAGCCCCCAAAGGAGCTCCCAGAGCAGAGCCTCAGGCTGGCACAGAGACACCTCTAAAACCCCGGAGCAGGGAGGCAGTGGCTTAGTGACAGTTCAGCCCGTGAATCCAGAATAGCAACTCGTTTATTGTCTGAAGCTGGAATCCACTTTGTGTGATGACAGATAGCTTAGGAGAAGCAGATCTTGCCTGCCAAGAGAACTTCAAAAAGGACAAGGGGAAAGCAAAAATCTGGCTAGAAACCAAACGCTTTGCTAAACCTAGATAACGCACTGTTTACCAACAGCAAACTAGATTGGGGGGGGGAATTATGCAAATGTTCTTAATTTAATAATTGTGATCAGATATGGCTTTGTTTCTTCCATGTAATTTGTGTAATACAAATAAAGTACAAGGGCGCTCTTCCCCTATAGGAAATGGGAATTATTAAACATTGCACCGAAAAGCAAAGGAATGTGTTTACTGACATGAAAAATGATCCTGCGGATACAAAGGCTTTTGTATGTTAATTGCTAAATGTCAATGCAATTTAGAAAGTGGTTGCAGAAGGAAAGAATTCCTTTCCAAAACAGAAGTGGCTTTTCCTCATCCACCAGCCTGATTCAAGGCTGCATCTTGAAAGTATTTATGGCTGTGTTTTGATCGGTGACATTGGGTTAGTACCCAAAAACATCCTCACTTCATACTGATGTGGTTACTTGCTAGGAGGCATAAAGGAAGTGAAGGATTTCCTCCCAGTTTTATTACTGAATGCTCAAAATGTTTCCTGGGGTAAACAGCACTAAAGCCATCTGGTTTTTTTCTTTTTTTCTTTTTGGAAACAAAAGGGGAACAACGGTAGCAACCACTGAATGGAAAAATACAGGTCTAGATCTACGTTATGGAAAAGACCTCCCTCTGAAAGAGGGAAGGGGGAACAACCACAGACATCTCTGGCTGATATACACACTCAGCAACATTGAAAGCCTTTGAACACGGTATCTCTGGTCTTCTGTCCCACGCCAGAAAGGAGAAGGGAAATACAAAATGTGTGATTCAGCTGCCAGATAGTTAGAGATGCTTCAGTACATTAAACCCTGGACTGGAAAATGAAGGAGTTTCTTAAAATCTTTAATTACATCCTGTTGATTTACTGCTCCGGGGGGGAAAAAAAACCAAGCCCAAACCTTTTCGGTCCTGATGGGGAAAGGCAGCTGAAGAAAACTTCTCATGCATTCACGAGCATATTTGCAGGAGGAAATGAATCCATTTTACCCCAAACCTCCTTGTGAGGCATGCAACCCCTGCTAGGTGCTGAGCAGCTCCAGCAGAGCTGGTTACACTGAGGACGTGTTTCACTCTGACAGAACAACAGAACTGACAGAGCACCCTGTGATGTCCTTCCTCATCGAGCATCTCCTGGAGAGTCTCTGCCCGTCAAGCCCCAAGGCAGTTTAACTAACACAGGGGAAAGGCTGATGTGTCATGGGGTGTCTGCCAAGCCATCCCTTCCACATCCAACAGCCCTCTCTGCCAAACCATACCCAGCCACGCTCGTGGAGATCTCTGCCTTTCTAAGTCTCTCCTTAAAAAAATGTTGTTTCCACAGCTCTGGAAAAGTCCTCGTAGCTATGGACAATCCATGGCTTTCCTGGGAGAAGCACAGGAAGTCACGGAGTTGAACGACTTACCTGGGGTGAGCTGGGCTTCTTGATAAAAATCCATTTATTACAGCCATGCAGCATGGGAGGAGGAATGCAGGTGATGCCAACAGCCTCTCAGTTCCACCTGGGAACAAAGTGCCTCTCCCAGCACCTCTGCAGCTGCAGCCACACAGCTCAGCATGTGTGTTCCCCCATAAACCACGGTGGGATTAATGCAGAAAGACCATGGACAACTCCGGGCCTCTACTGTCTTCTCAGAAATCAAAAAAACTTCGAGTATGAAGAAATCTGCCACCAAAATGATTTAAAAGCTGGGAGGAACTGCTTCCAGGGAGAAATGTGATGGGCAGGATTTATTTAGCTTATCCAAGGGAAGACCAAGGGTGAGTTGATTACAGGGTATTAAGTACCTCCATGGAGAGAAAATACCAGTCATAAAGGCCTCTTTAATCTAGCAGAGAAAACCTTAACAAGAAGCCATGGCTAAAAGCTCAAGCCAGACAACTTCCCACAGAAAACGCGGCACAGATTTTAAACAGTGAGAGCAAACTGGCAAAGGATTCAGTGGATTCCTCAGTCCACCTTGAAAAATGCTGCACAGCTGCCTCCACCCATAGCAAGGGCCAGCCCTAGAAGGAGCACTGCTGGCACCTTTCCCCTCCACACAGCAGAGCTTGAGCCGCAGGAGATGCTACTGGAGAGGGACTTGACTTGGACACCCACCTTGCCACGAGCTGTATTTGTGCTCCCTTCAGTGCGGAGTGTTCAGATGATTTATTTGGAGCGAGGAACAGTTCCTTCTGTAGAAGAGGAAAAGACTCATTGCAATTATCCAATAGATAAAGTTGAAGTCAGCACCTACCAAAAAGAATTCAAATTTACTGTAACCAATTTTGACTTTCCATCTGCAGAGCAAGATTGAAAGAATATCCAAAGAAAAGACAGGGGTTTGGCTACTGTTTTGTAAAGCATTTGGTGTCCTAATGTTTGGGATTCTTCCTCCTGCCTGACTAATTACTTCTATTTCCTGTTTTCTTTGAAATTGCTACTCTGTTCTGCATTGCTGGAATCTGAAATATTGTTTCATGGAACATTACTGTATTTATGCATACCACAAACTCCAGAGATGCCGAGTTCCTTCTTGTGCTACTCTTCCAGCTTTGGAAAAGATATTTCCCCTCTCCAACAAATATCAACACCTCTCCCACAAAAAAGTGTTAAAGCTTCAAGTTCACATAAAAATGTTTAACCACTAAAGCATGGACATTTAAAGCTAATAGAGGAAGAAAGTGGCTTCAGTTTTCGAGTACAAAATCACGTGTTCTTGACAGTATTGAACACCCGTTTTGTCATAAAAATCCAGTTTTTATTCAATAAACGGTGATGAAAAATAGTCATTCTCTATTTGCACTTGTTGCCTGCCTAATTCTGCACTCCAGCAATTTGGTCACAAAACAACTTTGATGGCCAGTTCACATGTTGCTTTCTTTCAGCTGAAAGAAGAGTCTTGGAATTAAAACACGAAACAGGGAAATTGCAGATTTTTCCTAACTCTACGACTGAGCTGGGGTTGGGCCCATTGTCAGACAAACAAATTCTCTTTTACTGAAAAAAAAAGAAAAAAGGGTTATAACATTCAGTTTCAGGAAATAGAGCTTTTTAAGCTTTCACGTCTGTAAAGGAATGCAGGGTCAGCTGATGGGAGCCAAACGTATTTCAGCTGTTCATTGTGTTCTCTTGCACAGTACCTTGAAGACACACTGTTCATGGGTATAAAAATCTGGGATTCTGCAAGTAAATTCCTATGGAAATTCTGCTTTTTAGATACCTCCCTCTCCCCAGCCACTGTCAGCCTGCACACAGGTCTTACAGCCTTTGTCTCCAGCTCATATTCAGGAAGGTTCTCTGCTGTCTTCTTTTGTGTCCCTCTCCCCACACACCACTCCTATTCTCATCATTAATGGTTGATAAATAGCTAATGAGTGGATTGGACATTAGGGCCTCCCTTTCCATCTGGGCTACATGCTATTTTACAGGCCCTGCTAAATCTTTATTAGATTTGGGTGCAGATTATTGATTTAGGTAGATGAGGTCGTTGTAACCTCATCTCAAAGAGAAAGGAAGTGGGAGAGGCCAAATGTAATTCAGCTGTTATTTTCTGGAGCAGTGCGAATCAATAGGAGGGGAAAAGTCAAAACAGAACCAAAAAGTGCCCATTAAAAAAGTCATAACTGGACCTTAAACCAAATACAGTGGTCTCACAGGCACTTGGAAGCAAAGAACTGAGACAGGCTCTAGAAGTTAAGAGCTTTTCCCAGTTTAGCAATACAGAATAGATGGTAGGTTCTAGTAAAGAGGCAATGTTAACAGAATGCCAGGCTGTTCCTAGGGCAAAGTGACACCTATTTATAGAATAAGAACACTTTGCCTAAGATATAGTGATGGCTTAATAAAGGGACATCTTTTGCTTAAGTTCTTTTTATTCCTGTTAAATGGCCATATCAGCACCTGCAGCCCTAACAAAAGAAGAGCTCAGACTTTGTACTAAGCACTTTTGAGCATCCTGTCAGAGGTAACAAGCACAGAAATCTCCCAGAAAGTCTGACTTTCAGGGCTAGTCCCTCTAAGAGATTTCAACACGCTCTCACCACCCACAATCCCATGGATGTGAACACCAAGAGTGTGTACGGGTCCAAAAGGAGCCTGCATAAACTCAGGGAAAAGAAGTCTGGAGATGCTTTAGGAAAGGAATCCTTGCTGAGATGGGTACAACAGTTGTGCCATCTTTACCTGAAGCCCAGTCCATGCATGGAGCAGCGTGAGCCCAGGGGGAGGACAGCACAAACACAGCTGCTGAGTTTCTGGCGGCTCTGTGCCTCTGCCTCCCCCTCTTCTCACAGTGGTCTCAGGCCAGCCTCGTCCTTCCCAGCCCCACCAGGCAGCTCGCAGTTGTAAATTCAAAGCACATATGGTCCCAAACTAAGCACCTGTCTCTGAGACAGAGGTGGCAGCCACAGCTCAGCTCCCCCCAGCCATCCCCATCTGGCCCCACAAGTGCCTCTCTCTTCGTGCTCCCTTTCGGACAATGCAACCCAGGGTGGCAAATTCCACCGGGCAGCAGAGCACTTAGTCAGACTCACAAAGGACCTGTGTATTGAGTGCCTAATCCTTGGGCATTTTGGGATTCCCACCCTAAAGCCACATAGCAAGTCACACAAAGCCGTTTTCACCTGGACACGGGATTGTTGTTCACTCCTAATGCACCGTGACAGGCTGCCGGCTGGGTCCAGATCACACTCCTTTGATCTCCTCATTCTAAAGGAATATGAAATTCAAGACTGCTGCTTGTATCCAGGAGCTGTCAAGTTCCACTAATCTCCCTCCCTTTCACATGACACCCAGCTGGTGTTTACCTCTGCAGCCACATTCTGGTGTGGAATTCCTAAATCAGGGAGCGTGGAGCTGCCGTGAGGGGCTTGGGTCACTTGCACACACCCAACTTCTGCAAGACTCTGTCCAGCTCGTTCCCAGGTCTGCACAAACCACTCTGTCGTATTTAGCAAATGAATTTGGTCCCCTGGAAGAGTTCCCAGCTGGCAGCACAGCCCTCTCCCTGCAGTGCCACAGCAGGAACCAACAGGCAGACCTGGAAACTCTGCAGTGCCAGACCCAAACCGTTTATTTGTTCCCGTGTTTTACCTGATAAGGTCAGTTGGTGATACGAGTGCCCATTTACATCTTGCCCACAAGTGACCAGCATTAAATGCTCAGCTGACCTGTGCGTGATCACAATCACACAGAAGTCTGCCTCTGTTTTCTGGTAAGAAAACCGTGACGGGCCACAACATATCCCGTTTCCCTGCACTTGTGACCAGCTCCTGAGCAGGCACTGCGAACTCACAGCCCACCAAGCACAGGTGCTTCTCCGACTCATTGTTTTACACCAGCCAGAGAGTCAACACCCTGGGAATAGATCTGATTTATCAGACACTGGAGCAGACCTGGGACAGGTTTTGCATTGTGCACGTCCTCAGGAGCTTCTGCGGCTGACGCTGAGCGCACCCGGGCTGGGCTGTGTCGCAGCTCACCCCATCAGATCCAGGTAGCTGCAATCCTCTCCAGCAGTGAAGTCCGGGGCACTCGAAAGACAATTTGACCATATGAGTGCAAAATGCAATTGAGGCATCGCTGCCAGAGGGGCAGAGCATCTCAGCCTTCGTTTGCCGTTCTGTGATTTCACAGTGACGCTGAAAAGGTCAAGACATCTCTTCACAAAACTGGTTTGAGTGGAAAGGTATGTATTTCTCTCTGGTGTGTGGGATCACTAGCCTGTCTCCAGTTTTTACCAGCTGTGCAGTAAGAAGCCAGCTCCTAGTTTTCCTCAGCCTCCAAAGACTAGAAAGATCCTTGGATAAAGCCCACAACAGATTATAGCAATCACCATCCCCACAGCTGAATGTGCAAGCCACCCATGCAGTGAGTGGGTGTGTGAGTTGTGTGCCCACACGAATGTTCATTTTCTAGATAAGAACTCAAGGAGAAGCTGTAAAGTGAAAGGTTTTTTATGTTTGACCCAGTAAGAATCTTCATGCAAGCTCCACTCCCTCACTCCAGCTTAAGCCCAGTTCTCTCTCCTTGGACTTCACTGCTGCTACGGCCAGAATTTCCTTTTTGCCTCATTAGCCAGAGCAGTAGCTTGTTTTCAGGCTTTGCTAACGCTTCCTTCCTTCTCCCCATCCATAATGCTCCATCAGACATCATCACGCTTCAGTGAGAAAAAAATGAAGAAAAATATACCCTCGACAGTTTGCTGAAACTGCCTCCTTTGCTAGTTCAATTTTGCTTTTTGTTAACTCCTGAAACATTTCTGCCAGGCAACGCCTATTCTGCATCATGAAGCAACAATCACAGAATCCAATGTCTGCTTCCCCACGGCAGCAAAGGGAGATGCTGAACCAGGGCCTGGCAGTCCTTATCCTTGCAGTTCACACTGGCCATGCCTCTGCTCCATAGGGGTGCACCTGAAATATGTGCAGGAATATGAAGCTAAGGGCTCCTCGGACACTCACCAGCATCTGTGGCAGGGAGCCACAAGCTGTGGAAAGAGACAGTACATCCTACCAGCTTGGGAAGGAGTACACCAAGCAGTTAACCACCACTGTACACAGCTTATTCCCTCCCCACCACCACGCATCCAAAGAAATCTCTGAGCCGCTGCTGCCAAGAAAGCACTGACATTTCAAAGTAGCCACGCTCAGATTAACCAGGCCTTTTGTTGGCTACTGAAAGAGTCAGCACAGGCTGATCTCCCATCCCCAGACACACCAGGCCTCCTGCTGCCATTTATTTGGCAACAGAGATCAGAGCGTCACGTTCTCACTCCTCACCATCCAGTTCCTCAGGCTGGTTTGCTGCTTGGCCCAGGCTCAAATCCAGTGTCAGCTGCAGCAGACCCAGAACTTGTGGCCACCTGATCTGGGGATGCATTATTGGCTCTCCCCCAGAAGACAGTGTTTCCTAAAGAGTTACAAGCTGGGCTAAATGAGGGGGTCACCACATAACAAACCCCAGTAGGTCCTCCTTAATTCGGACACTGTGCCCTGTGTTCCTCACCACCATCATCAGACACCTTACCCTTCAATGTATAGATACTTTTCAACCCATGGCCCAGGGACACCTGGGAATCCTAAGATGATTCTGAAAAGGGTAATTAAGGAAAACGAGTCTACTGTTAATGGACTTAAATTAGCTCTATGGGGATCCACATACTCACTGAAAAGTTTTTTTAAATACAGAAAAAGGGAGGTTTATGTGGACATTCACCGCACAAAGGACTCAGTTAGAGACATCTTCTTGGCCCTAAGCCCCCCTCCTGCACACAGCACAAGCCCAAATGTACTGAGCCTGTACCCATGGACGCTGCCCAGCTGTGCATGCGATAACCTACCAGATTTACAGCCTTTCACCGCTGCATCCTTGACCTTTGCCAAAAACCAGAGTGCTGAGTTTTGAGTCTGGCCCTTCACCCCCACAGCTACACAGAGAATACGTGAACAGAGGCAGGAGAGACCATCCCAGCTGCAGAAATGCCTCTTACAGACCACACAGTCGAGCTCTGACACAACTGCACTGGCGTGGAGAGAGGCAGACAGGAGGTGCCCACGTCTTGTCACGCTGGAGGTCACAGAAGGCTGGCACAACACTTCTTCAAGTCCTCAGTTCTTCACTTGTTTCCTCCTTTACCAGAGTCAGATTCATCCATCTATCTATCTATCTATTGAGATATATAAATACACATAGATAGATAGAGACATACAGAGATACTTACACGTCTTACACACACAATCCCACCTCGCTCCTCCCCTTCCCAAGGGGTCTTAGGCAGCAAAGGCTTGTATTTAACATTTTAGAAGCCCCAGATCCCAACCAATGCTCCTGGAACAAGCTTAGGGACATACTTCCAAGCTTGTTTGTGCTGTTTGACCTACACAGTCACCAAGACCCCTCCTGTGGCAGAACAAACCAAGAGTTCTAAGAGCAGTTCTCCTGTACTTTTGACAGCACTGGATCTGAGCAGTCCACGTGGATCTGCAGCTGTTGTAAAGGAGAAGATGACAAGCCTACAGCTCAAATTTGCTGCTATGTTTGACTAAACATCAGGGCCCTGGGAGACTTCTCTGCAATCAGAATTCCATCTGAGGCAGGATCTGACCCTGAGGATGTGCCCTTTTCCTGCCTGAGCTTCTGGAAGCTTCACCAGCAACCCTTCCTTTATATTTCCCTCTCTGCTGGATCCTGAAGAGCATACTCTGTCTCCTGATTTACATCTAGAATCCCTGGGTTAAAGCTGCTTTGGGATTCAAGCTACTTTATTCGTTATGTTTAAGAGCAGCAAGCAGAATATCGTATGAAGATGAACGGTTCTCTGATCAGCAACACAAATAGCTAAAACCATTAAAAGTCTTTCTACCTAAACTCAGCCCACGAAGGCTCAAATCAAACAGCAAAAGACCACTGGACTGAGACATAAAAATGAAAAAACTTCTTTCCTAAAACCAGTATTTGTAAAATTGAAAACAAACCAGTGTGGACACAGCTCCTGCAATGCATCACTGCTCAAATGCTACAACCCTCTTTGAGAAGTTGCCACATATGTCCATGCCCCTCTAAACTTCATTAAAGTCTAGTAAAAAATAAATAAGATAAATATCATTTGCATTTATTATACGAATTAGAAGAGCTGGCCAGATGGGGGGCTCTCCTCCAGCAGGGCTGTTGTTTTCCAGGAGAGAAAAGCACGAACACTTCCCAGCTGTTTGGGGCCTGTGATGTTCCCACTCCTAGAAAACCATCGCCCCTGGCTTCTCCCTGTAATTAGTTAGTGCTAATACCCTTGGCCAGTCTGTGGAAAAGACACACTCTGAGAGATCACCCCTGTGAACAGCTGTACTCGTGAGACAGCACGTCACCGCTCCAAGCTGTCGGACAATTCATCTCCAGCGCAAGTCAGCCGGGCCATAAACCGGGAGTTCTTTATCTCAGGACAGCAGACCGAGCGGGGTTTAATTGCTCAGCTATGCTAATGAGCCTTGTTTGTGACACAAGGTGCTTCATGGTGGCTCTGTTTGAAAACACGGTATTGTAACCCCCCTGAGGGCACGGGCGATCAGCTTAAAACCTCGGCCGTCTGCACACTGAGAGGAAATCGTGTAACGTCCCTTCCTTGGCACCATCACCAACAGCTGCTTCTGGAGCAGCACCAGGCTCTCCTGGGTCAGTTGAGTTCACTTCCCTCTTATTTTTTCCTCCCTTCCCATTTTTTCTAAATCAGGAGTTCTGCAAACCCCTCTGTCCGATCGTCTGCGGGGGAACAAAAAGGTAGCAAGAATTTAGTCTATCCTCACAGGTAAGAGCTGTGCTTGTTTTCAAAAGGAATTAAAACCAAACAGAACATACCCGAAACAAACAGACAAAGGAATAGCAAAAAGTCTTTCTTTCTGACTTCTGAGTCAAACCCTACCACAGCCTGGCTTTCACTTTGCTCCTTTTGGATCAGGAGCTGCAGCAATGAAGACAGTTATTTTAATAATCACAGTTCGGAAAACCATCATAGAATCATAAATGCTTTGGGTTGGAAGGGCCCTTAAAGACCATCTAATTTCAACTCCACTGCCACGGGCAGAGAACTTGCTGCTAGACCAGGTTACCCAGAGACCCATCCAGCCTGGTCTTGAACATCTTCAGGGGTGGGTAGTCCTCAACCTCTCTGGGCAAAATAGTAGCCCAGGTGGACACAAGGCTACACGTTTCCTTGTCCAGATATCCCACGCTGGTTTGGTTGCCCCATTAACAGTAAGACTTGCTGGACGCAGAACTCCCAAGACACGTTTCCGTGGGTAAGGCCAGCGCTCAGCATCTTTAAAAATCATTAGTACTTAAATGTGGCACTATTATGCTTGTGGTAGTACCCAGGGACACGTGACAGGCCTTGCAGGGCCCATGTGTTAGACACTCCACAAATCTCTCTGTCCCCAGTCTGTGCGATCTTTAACCTGGGGGTCAGACCCTGCATGTGCTGACACACTCCAGCAACTGCCATGGACCTCCTGAAACCAACAGAACTGATGAATGGAATGAGATCGGTAATTACCCGTGTGCTTAATTATTTGCAGAACTGGGGGCTAAGTGCTTCGTTTTTAGCTTTACACTTGAAAATATTGGCTCTCATCTGGCGTGCCTCCCTTCGCAGTCGATCCCACAAGGAGCGGCGCGGTCTGGCCTAATTAAGCAAAAGCGCTTAACGAAGTGTTTAACTTTAAGCATGTGAACAAACCCGCTGACTGAACACTGTGCTGCTCGGGTTGGCTTGCTCAGCCCCAGGCAGCACCCTCTAACCCAGGTATTAGGGGCACAGAACTGTGGAAGGGGACCACGACTGAAATCCCAGACCTGCCCAAGGTCACGTGTGCAGTGTGGTGGGTGAGCCAGGAGCTCTGACAGAGCTGAGGATCCACCAGTGGGTCCCTTGTTCCCCTCCTGGATGGCATCCAAGCCTGCCCGTGGAGCAGGGTGCAAAAAGGCAGTGCTGGGATTCGAAGAGTGGCTGCAAATGTTGGCCGTAATTAAGTGACTGAAAGTCTTCACGCTCAAAAGCACATCCCTCATTTAACATTGGCCACAACTCCCCCTCTGCAGCCACAACCTGGTTCAGGGAGAGCAGAGAAAGAGCCCTGCTGCAGCTGCTCCCTGGGGACCAGACCACAGTGGACCTCCCTCGCTGCCAGACTGCGAGAAGCGCAGACCAGGGATGGGGACATGCAGCCAGAACCTCTCTGCGCCTCGGTTTCCATCTCTTTTTTTTTTTTGCCAGGCTCAGGAGTACCTGGAACAGGGCATCTGCATGACAAAGACCCAGCTCTACTGAGACCTGGGCGGCCTGGGATGAAGCCCCCAGCACAGGCTTGCTTCCTACAAGCCCTGATTTTAGGCCCTTTAGGACACAAAGTAGTGATAACACACTCCCTGGAAAAAAAAAAATCCCCTTGGGCCAGTGTAAAATTAGCAGTGTGCTGACTGTCCCACTTTCACTCCTGCTATGTGGGGCAGCCTGGCTTATTAATACACCGGACTCATTTCAAGATCCTTCGCTTTCCCCCTCGCAAAGGGAGCCCAGACACAGCCAGACTCCTTCTCCCAGCAGTGCTAAGGATGCTCCTCTCACCCTGGCAGACAAAAACCTCCTGCACACCACCCGGGAAGGCAGAGGGAGAGGACAGGGCAAAGTGGAGAAGCTGCAGGCTGTCCTGGCTGCTGCAGGGGAGGAAGAGGAGGGATGTGCCCTTTGTTGGCACCAGAGACCCCCAGCAATGGGGGCTGCAGGGTGGGGGACAGCTTGGGCTCTCGGAGGGAAAGAAGATAAACACAGTCCCTCCGACCTTCACAGCCTCTGGGAGCAGCCTGGCAAGGCAGCAGGACTTCAGTGCCACTGCTGGAAGGAGCTATTCCTCTGTACTACAAACGCACACACCTGGAAACAAAGCACAGCTTTAACAGCAAAACTCCTCAAAAATGCCATCATTGCCATAATTCGGTGGCAGTACAAAATACAGCCCTACTCAGGAGCTCAGAGGAGATCAGTCCTCTGACACCTGTTGTCTGCCCAGGTAAAAACCTCCTGAAAGGACTCCCCAGGGCAAGGGAATTTCAGAGCTGCTGTGAGAGTTCTTCCAGTGTGGAAGAAAAATCCCAGCAAAACTGCAATGTCCAAGTAGAAACCTGGGGAGAAGGGAATAGGGAAGGTGACCCCCAAACACATCTACAAGTGATGTGACTGCACAGGTTAGAGCAATTCAAGGAGAGGGAACCCCTGCTAAAAGAACAAAGATCTCAGAATTAAGCTTTTTCATAATGTCACGTAGCCTGTGCTTCCCTCGAAATTACATCTGATCTGCTCCAACATTGTTTTATCTCCCACTGCTCACAGTGAGCATTGTGAGATTCTGATCCTGACCCAGCTTCCATGCAAAACACTGATTTAACCCCAACTCAAACAGAACCTAGGAAAACTAGTACTAGGTTTGAACAGATGTGAAACAAAACAAGGAATGAAGATAGAGAGAAAAGGAAAGGTCTAGGGGGCAAAGATGTTGTGTACCTTAAATAACAGGAGTATATAAACTGCCCTTGCCCCTCACAGCCCCAAGAAACAAATATATTTCAGTAAACAAAAATCTGCTGGAATGGCACTGTTTTCTCCGTGCAGTTTTTTGTTTCTCCCACGGCAAGTGGTGTTGCTTTCTTTTTTTCCTTTCCACGAGGTACATTATTCCATTGAAGTGCCTGTGCGTGTTTATTAATAGAGCGAAAATGAGTGGACGAGGAGCTGCTCCGGGGAGGCTGAAAGCCTGCACTGGAGCAAGGAATCAGAGGAGCAAATCCACCTGGGGAAGTGCTCACTTTAAGACATGTTCCTCTCACGTTTGGGTTATTTTCCTCTACGCCCCAAACACCATCAGATTGCCGGTGCTATCACTGCTGTGTAGTACACGGAAGACATGAGACACTGAGCTGGCTCTGGCCCTCTGTGTCCTGTGTCCACAGTGAGCCCCAGGGCTGTGCAGACCTCCTGGACTGATGGGGGCACTTCGTGGCTCCTTGCAAGAACTCCTCAGAGGCACAGGTTGCCATCACTGCTGGGCTCCAGAGCAGGGAGACAGCCCCGCTGTGCCCAGTGCTGCTGACAAACCCAGAGGAAAGGGCAGAGGAAGAAATGCGCACACAAATACAGACGCAGACGTGGGCACAATTCCCAAAGCAGTGGAAAACCAGGTCCTCTCAGCTGGCCTTGAAAAGGGTGTCAAAAGAAAGTGAGGCACACCGGGAAGATGTGCTGGCAAAGGGCACCGAAGAGGGAAAAAACACCTTGCTCGCTCGCTAATGAAAGGAGCTCAGTAACGTGAGAAGAAACATTTCAAGACCAGCTCATCACTTATTATAAACACTTCGACAGTGACACCTGAACTCCTGCTACCTGGGGACCACAAAGCTCCCTGAGGACACCAAAGGTCAAATGTGCTTTATTCATTTACTGTTTCCAACGGGCATTGTTATTTGCTGGCTGTCAGTAGCTGTGTGCTCGGCAGTTTCAGCTCTCTCTTGGCTCTGCTGAAATAGTTTCCCAGCCGGTGGGAGGCTGCTGCTGGCTTCAGCAGAGCCGGGACCGCGTGTGGTGCGGCCGCATCCCCCCGCGCACCCCAAGCACCGAACCCCTCTGTTTCCAGTCTCGCCGTTTCCGTGTTCCCTCTCCAGCGAGATTGGCTGATTTCAGGCAGTGCCTGATGAAAGCTGAGCTTTTCCATGCCAGCGCTCGCCTTTCCAGCCTGCAAACGCCCGGCTGGAAGAGCGGCCTGGCACTCAGTCTGCAGCATGTGACTGTTTAATGAGGGAGGTCTGTGAACTGCAGGACTGATGCACACAGGCGCAAAAGCAGCTACACGACGTGACTTGTTTCGCTGGAGTGGAAGGGGCTCTTTTTCTTTTTGTGATTAAGGCCCACCATGGGGAAACAAACCTATTCTTGGCTCTTTCACAACCCTAGTAGGTGACTATGAACGAATTCTATAACCGTGTTCTACCTTAGGAGTCCCCCACCATAAAACCCAGATCAAAATTCACTTTCTCACAGGAGGATGCAGCAGGTTCATGTATTAGTGGGATGAATGTCACAGCAACACTTGCAAAATGCAAAGACTAAAATTGGAGCAAGCCCTGCAGTGTTGGCTTGAAAAGCCTGCCTGGAATCGCTGGATCACAGTGGTCTTTTGGGTCTCAGCAGCACCTGCAGCAAATGAGGCTTCAGTGCTTCCCTCTGCCCTGCCGTCCTAGCCAACAGCAGTCTGCCTGGAAAACACCTGGAAGGAGAAGCCAGGAAGCAGAGCAGCTGTTACAGGCACAGCATGGCCGGGTGTCAGTGAGCATTTCATGCCCACACAGAGCACCAAGGGGCAGCAGTTCCCTCGCTGCCACCCTGGGGCACCACGCTGCTGCCTGGCTGTGGCTTCTCCTGCGCGAGGGCAGAGGGCACCTCGCCCCTGGGGCACCTGCCCAGCCTGGGCAGGGCTGGGGGATATCCAGAGGTCCCTTCCAACCGCCCCGGCACTCCCGTTTTCTCCTGAGCCTCGGGGACCTGCCCCTTATTCCGTGAATGTCCAGCAAGGCTGTGCCCTTGAAAGACCGTGGTGGGAATGAAATCACAGCCCTGGAAGGAGGCAGGAAGTCACAGTGCTCCGTGACCCACCCCAGGCCAGGCAGGTCGGGAATTCTTCACTCCAGCAGGTTGGATGCCTTGGAATTGTGTGTCCATCTTGGAGCTCTTTCTCCACCTTAAAAAGCAAGGAGGAAATGAAATGAAGAGACAGAGATGCTCAGGCACCAACGTGGCAGGAAAGTGTCTTTTTCACCATTTTTCTTCAGTATTTGCACACTTATGCCAACAGACATTGCAGCTAGGCCTGAAGGTGCTGCACTGCCCCAAGACTGAAGGAAGGCCCTGCAGCAACAGGGATTTCCTTCACGCAGACAGCGCCAAACCCTTTCATCCAACAATGAGAAGTGTCAGGCACCACTCAATCCGTTGGACACATCCACCAGTTTGTGTCACCTTTATCTAATTTGCTCCTGAAAGAAACAGAGAAATAATATTTTTCCCTCTACCGTTGCCAGGAAAAAGTCACAAACAAACAAGAAGAGCGAGCAAATCGCTAACTAGAAATGAGTAAAGCTGGAGCTGCCCTGAGGGGCTGAGCTGGAGATGCCCTGCTGCAACCCCAGCCCATGGGCAGACTGTGTCACCTCAGAGAAACCAACACAAAATCAACTTTGTCTAGTCCACACTGTTCCACGTTAAATGACACAGTGCACCAAGCGAAACTTTTGTGCAGAAGTTTTTGCAGTTCTCCCCTCATTCTGATTCAGAAATGTTGTCCTTTCTGCTTTAAATTGTCTCAGACTGGTGGGGTTTTTCATTCTGGCTTGTTGCTACGTCTCTCTCCTCCTTGTTTACGAACGTTATCTCCTGGTTTTCCACCGAGCAAGTAGAAGCCAACCCAGATTTTCGTATTTCACACACTTCTTTCTTTTCCCCCTAAATGAACCACTTCAGGACTCCCACTGTCGTGGGATTAGCCCGGCTTTTTCTTTCACAGCCACAGAACAAAAATATTATGGTTGCATACAAAAACAGGGCTTTCTGTCGGCCCAGAGCCACCGAAAGGGAGGAGGGCAGAGTTCGGCCACGGCCACGGCCGGCGCTGCCGACGTGCTTCGAACCACGCTCGCCCCACTGCCAACGGGGCACCCTCGGGGGCTGTGTCTGCAGGAACTGAGCAGTGAAGTTATGGTTGCAGAAAAATGGCTTGGGCAGGGACAGGTTGTTACGGAAAGGTCACTGGAAAGGGGAGAGGGGCACCTGCCCCAGACAGACAGGGGCAGCACAGCTGGATGGGCGGCCAGAATTCCCGGCTCTGCTCCCAAACTCGCTGCTCCTTGTCCCAAAATGCAGGTTGATTTCTGACCTTAAAACTATTTGACAGGCTTCCCTGGAGTATCCAGCGTGGTTTCCATGGAAGTCTCCTCTTTACGATGAGATAAAAATACGTCTGATCTCTTCCTAACCTGCGAGCAACCGGGGGAGGAAAACAACAGGAGCCTCCATGGGAAAATATTTTTGTGGTTTTGCAGAGACATAGAAATCAGTGATACATAAAATGCTATATGAAACACCTTAAAGATCCAACCCACAGTCTCTTTTCTCATTATGAAGAATATTTTACAAAATAAACAATCTCCTTCAAGTAGGTGCAGTTGTCTGCATCTAGCAAGCAAGGGGTACAAAGCTTGCCCTCAAACAGCATTTCAGGCAACATGTAATAAAGATCTCAGAGATTTGGGTGCTGTTTTCCACACCATATAGTGTTTACAGGAGTGGATCTCTCCAAACAGCAGATTAAAGATAGGATGGGTTTTTTTAAACATCTCTGTCCTGTTTTAAAAATCTTGAAATGCTGAAAGAGTGGTTATGTTTTATCTGACATGAGTCTGAAAGGAAATGGGGAGCAGGCGAGGGGTGGAGTGAGCCAATAAGAAACACAATGAAAGCCAGTCACCATCACCTAGACAGTCCAGCATGGATCAGACAGTTCAGCTGTGGATTTATCCATTAAAATATTGGCGTGGTGTCACTGGCAAAAGTGAGTCATGGTAAGTCAAAGACACCATAACCACACTCACGCGAATCTCAGAATTTAAGAACCATTACTTTTATTTCTGTTTGTTTCATTGAATGCTAACTTAGACCCTCCTATATCATTCTATTACAAAGCACGTTGAACATCTTTGAATTCCAGTGAGGTTTTGTGAACAATGAAGTGGCTCTGTCTGCTGCCTTAAGTGGTCGTGGTTTAAAAAAACAGGGCTGCTGGTACTTGATAAAATTCCACTAATAAGAAGCAACCCTGTTCTGGGAAGGATTTCACCTCTCCTTTCATTTGCAGGTGAATGAAACCCTCTCTCATTCCTGGTCCCTCTTTTTGCAGGCGCTGTCACCGCCCCAACATTCCTGCCCACCACAGCCACAGCCACCACCGGAATAATTGTCTAAACGAAACCACCTGGATCCTGCACGAGTGCATTTATGCTGGGAGGTTCTCACCAGCCACAGCACAACATGTCTAGAGAGGGGGGAAACTTGGCATGCGTCAAAATAAAACGGTGACGCTTTTAAAATGTCTCAAAATTTGCTGGGAAACACGTCAGAATTGGTAAAACGAGCGGGTTTAGACATTTTACTTCAACCAGGCCAAGGCACTCGGGCTTTATGGTTCTGACAGCTCTGGTTGCTGAAACCACGCTAAGAAGCATTTTGAACTGACCATAAGGTTTTAAAACTGTTGTTCAAAGAGTGATGAATTCCACGTGTGGGAAATGCTTCCACTTCAGTAAAAGCTCACAAATGCGTCGTTTTCAAAGGGTGCATTTCGGTTCCAACACACATGTAATACATATCCAGGCTCTCAGAAGCATCACAAATTTAAAGGAAAATCCAGCTAAATCATAGCACTGTTCAGTTTTTATTATTCTTGTATTATTGATGCCATCAGTTGCTATTTTTTAACCTTGCATAAAATCAGTTTCATAATATTGGCTTTCAGTAGCATGCACCTTCAATTCTTATAAAATTTGGGTGTTAAACTTAGAGGAAAATAATTTATTAGTTTAAGAAATGATGGTATTTATTTTCATTCTCTTTATTCCAAAAGGGAAGAGCACTCATATTCTTCCAGAAAGCAATAATAATTTGGTACCAGGACAAAACTGCAGAGAAAATCAAAGATGATCCCTCCAGAATCTCACAATATGAACAGATATTTTTGCTTTTGTCAGACGCTCAAACAAAAAATCTGAGTGCCCAGAGTTGTCAAATTATTGGAAAAAAAAGAAAAAAAGGCTACAAATGGATCCAATATTTACACCAAAAGAAGAAACCAGACCCCAGTAGTAATAAAATGCCAGGGGAGGTTCCCCACCCTGGACGTCCCCACCTTCCTTTCATACACCAGAGGAAACAAGGCACAGCTCGAGGGCCTCAGAAATGACTCTGATTTTTGCTCTTTTTGCCCAAGCAACAAGACAAGTGGAATATGTTGTCACTATGGCTCTTTGTGTCTCAATTATCTCAGTAATGTGATTACAATAAATGAATAAATAAGGATAAAAGTAGCAGGAGTCATTAATTTCAGCAAGACCAGCATGTCATGAGCTTGTCTTTTCGAAGGATCAAGATCCAGGGGCATGCTGTAAATCTGCAATTACAGCTGTGCATGTGGCCTGTAGCATCAGCTGTTCTGCCTGTTCAGAAAAAGGGACTTCAGTACTTTAAAATGGGTTTTTCTCTGTGTCTCATCTCTACGTTCTCTGTGTCCTCACCTGTCTCTGCTTTCACTTTCAGGTCCTTACAGCCATGGCTTTTCTGATCTCCTTCCCCAGCAGTAAAACATTCCATTATCACCGGTCTTGCCCACCACTAGCAAGTATGTCCTTGACTATCTGCATGCCAGCAAAGGCTTGAAATGCAAACATATCCATTTCTCCCTCTAGCTCTGGCTGTCTCTTTGGAAAGCTTGCTTTTTCCATGGAAGTTTCGTAAACAAAATTCCACGACACTGAATTATACCTTATTTTGGTTTGGCTGCTACCGGAATGGCTCAAAATACCCACCCTTTCATTCTTGCAGCAGCCTGGGGGCTGTAGTAAGACAACAGTGCCTAAACCTGAAGTGTCCAAGGCCAGGCTGGACGGGGCTTGGAGCAACCCGGTCTAGTGGAAGGTGTCCCTGCCTGTGGCAGTGTGGCTGGAATAAGATGATCTTTAATGTCCCTTCCAACCAAACCATTCTGTGTGAAACACAGGGCTGTGTCTACAGCAAGCCCGTTCTCCTGAGCTGGCTTGGTGTCTGCTGTCTGTGAGAGGGTGAAGTGCTGACATGTGTACCAACACTGCTGCCACGGAGTGCTGCACAACACCCAACCCAACAGAGTGCACTGACTGGGAATCTGCACCAGCACAGAACTAACCTGGAAATGGGCTGACAAAGCTCCAAGTGCAGCTGTAAACAAGGAATCATCACCCAGCAGTTTCCAAGAAGCTCCATGGTGATCTATTCTCAGCTGTGCAACATCCTTCCTAGAAGAAAACATGAAATCACGTTCTAATAAGGCTGCAGATGACACAACACGGCGGAGCAATAACCGAGGGAGAGCATTTTCGCTGCCAAGGACTTGGCCAAGGGGAGGCAAGGAAGTCCCCCACTCTTCAGTGGGGCCGAGCTGAGTGCCCCAGCTCCACGCTCACAGGAGGCAGGGATGTGTCTTGGGAGCCAGAGATGCTCCAACAGATCTGGGGATCGCGGCGGTTCGTTGCAAGCTTACAGATGGGCAGGCCGGGCTCCCCAGCGCTGAGGACGTGGCAGGAGCTGCTGCCCTGGCACTCAGGCAGCTGCTGTCAGAGCTCCAGCGGTGCACGCAGAGCCCCAGGTCTGCCTTTTCGGGGTGCCAGCCCCTGGCAGTGCAGCAGGGCTGTCAGGGCAGCCATCCTGCTGACCAGCACCATCCCCACGGAGCAGGGACACACTGTCCTTCCCCCTGGATCGCAGTGCTCGCCCTGCCTTCTCAGGGCCCTGCTGTGATTTAAAAATATCCCTTCCCAGGCTCTCAGCAAAGACAAAAATCTTCCGGTTTGCAGTTTAACTCCCAGGGCAGCACTTGATACAACTGCTGAAAAGCTACAGGCGTAACAGACCTGTCTGTTTTTAGACACCAAAAACACATGAATACCAAAGGCTTTGCATGGAATTTCAGGTTGTACCTTTATTTTTAAAAGATAAGGGGAAGCTATGCAGGGAAACACCACCCTTCAGTATCCACCCACTACAAGCTACTGTCAGAAACAGAATGCTGAGCTAGATCAGCCTTTGGTCTGAACCTATTTTTATACTCCTGTTCAGTTGTACACACGGTCTGAGGGTAGTACTGTAGGAAAGGATGCAAAGCTTTCTGTGCTCCTGGTATTACTGCTGTAATTCCCACTGGAGGGCCAGTATGTTGAGAGCCCACAATTCTTAAAGGATGCTGACAAGTTGCAGAGAGTTCAGAGAGGAACGTGAAGGATGAAAAAACAGCCTTTACAGCTACAGATCCAGGATCTCGATCTATTTAGCTTGGGAAGAGAGGAGGTTAAGGGATGACTTGCTTAAAGACTATCAGTGTTTACAGGGAGAATGAAACGCTGAGATCAGGGCCCTCAATTAGCATAGGGAAACCTTGACACTGAAAACAGACAAGTTCTGACTGGAAAGATGGGGCACATGGTTACCAGTGCAAATAATGCATTTATTACCGAAGCCAGAGCTGAAGCAGACAGGATGACTCTTCATTACAGGCTTTTTTGAGTAACATTTGGGTGGTTTTTTTTTTTCCTAAAGAGACACGCTGAAACTCAAACAAGCGCAAACAGAAGCAGCCTTAAACCTGAATCATCCAAGGGAACAAACAGTAATGCTTCCCTTTTTTTGACGTGGATAGCCTTCTCTCCCTTCTATCAGCAGTCCTGGCAGCAATTCCAAGCGTGTAACAGGTGAGATTCTGATCACAGATCCTCCTGGCAGATCTGGTCTGTGCTTGTGCCAGCACCAAGCAGATCTCTTGTCTCTCAGCTAAGAGCCTCCCACCTGCATGTGCCTTGAGCCATAACACGACATCGTGGTGACACTGGTGCTCCATCTCCTCACCACTGAAGCCAGGAGCACTGCACAATCCACCTCCAGCAGTGCCTCCCCCACCTGCTCCTGGTGCCTGCCAACAGCAGAGAATCCTCTGACGCACTCTGGGCCAAGCAATTTCAACCAGTCCTGGGTTACCCACCCTCTGTTTCCCTAATACCCAATGTCGACCGCCCTCGCTGTGCTTTAAGCCCATTCCTCTGTGTCCTATCCAACAGGATCATGGAGAACAGATTATTCCCTCCTTTGAAGGCATTTAAGACCATTTTCATGCCTCACTACAGTCTCCCCCTGACTCGGCAGCACCAATCCTTTCTACCTTTCCTGAGAGGCCCCAGCTCTCATTAGTTCGCTGCTGGACTCCTTCCAGCTGAGCCTCCTCTTGCTTGAAATGCCACCCCCCAAACTCGACCTGGGGCTACAGGCGTTCCACAAACACACACCAAAACCCCGAGGTCTGTCATGTGTGTCTGAGAGCAGGACTTTGCCCTCCTCTAATCCCATCTCGTTTATCAGCAATATAACATTTTGCACATTATCGCCCCAATTATAAAGGCTCGTAGGTGATAATGAGATTGCACTGGATATATTCCAGCAAAGCACATTCTAGGTTTTACTAACTCCATTAACCAAGAAAAGCTGGTTAATGGCTGAAAAGTGCAGTGATGCACATAATCACACCAGTTGCTTTGCTCCTACAATTATATTATTAAGATGGATCTTTGAGGTACAATTTTCATGTATAATTAGTGGTTTATCCCTCCAGGAAAAAAAAAAAAACCTAATTCAAAAGCACCCAAAGATTCGAACAAAACAGTTCTTACTGAAAACACAAATGAAGTCATGCTCTCAAGGGTCAGACTCCAAATGGGATTTGTAAGAAAACAGGAGTGCAAGAATTCAGAAGCTTAGCACAGGCTCCTCGGGGATGTGAAATGCCAGAGTGCAAGTCGCAATCCCCTGCACATCGGGAGCACCCAATCTCACGTGGCATCCGTAGGTACCCATTCCCAGGACTCCCAGCGTAAGGAGAGTGGATGGGCAGGAGCCGGATACACCCCAGCCTCTGTGCAGGAGGGACCCCATAACCCAGGAAAGCCTGGGGAAAGATGGTGTTCGTGTCCCAGCCCGAGCTGTGAGCACGGGCATGAGCTGAGCTGGGAGGAGGGACAACTGTGGCTTCTGAGAAGACATTGATCCCAGAATGCACCAGAAATGTAAAATATTTAGACCGATTCAAAATTATTTCCTGCTTCTTTCTTGACTTCAGTATTCTTAAGTATTTTATTTTCTTGGTCATCACTGTTCTTCCCAGCAGAGGCAACTGCAGTTTCAGATTAAGAAAATCAGCACCACCAAGCACGCAGGGCAATGAAGAACCCTCTGTTTACCCTTTTTACCAAATAACAAAACAGAAAACCAGTGCAAATTTTCAGAGTTTTTTAGTACAAGCCTGATTTTTCCAACTCCTTTTCTCTTTCAGTTAAATTGCACTTATCAGCTTGACAAAAAATCCAGTGACTGTTTTTCACTAGGAATTTTTTACAAATTTAATCAAGCTGTCAGAAGAAATGCTATTATCCTCACTGTGTGAAATTAATATATCAGGAACTTATCTACTGTCTTGCGTGTGTGTATGACATTTATATGGATCAACTAATATATATATTTTCTGCTTGGTAAAATTTCACACAATAAAAAAATCTTCAGAACTGAATTTGTGGTTGTCTTAAAGTCCTTAATATGGCTGGCTCTGCCTAGGAGCTTAGTGGGAGACTTTACTGGATTTAATCAGCCGGGCAGACCTCAGAAATTCTGCTGGAATTCTTGTTGCTATTAGAAATATGCACTAGTGTTTGCTAACTCAGGTTCAGAACTGATTCAGAAACTAAAAGCAATAAATCCTCATGCAAGTATCAAGCTCTCGCAGGTATATCCTGCAGCAGTCATTTGTGGAGAGGAGAAATACGTAAAGGAATGTAGGGTGTCTAGCCAAAATTTTATTTGAAATAGTCTTTTCAATGAATCCAAAGATTTGTCCAGAACGGAAAGCCTCTGATTTTTCCCAAACGCTTTGGCTTGGCCTTCCACTTCCATGACCCTGCACAGGAGACAAAAGCATGGGCAGCAGGAGATGCAATCAGTGCACAAACTCTTGGCCACCCCCTTTAATTAAAGAGGAGTTTCATCACTGATCCCCACTGAACAGGAGTTTCCCCACACTACAAGTCACCACAACATCTCTCCGTGCTTCAAAAGCTCTGTGGTCTCCCAAAGCCCGACGGAAACTGCCAGCTTGGAGAAAAACTGCGAGTGCCGTGGCAAGGGCTGCAATGGTGAGCACGTACTTAGCGTTTGCTGAGCTGGGTTTTCATTTCTTGTTACCCTGGAGTTAAAAGAAAGCGTGAAACGGCATTACAGGCAGGCGAAGGCGACCGACACTGCAAACCGCGACGTGTGAAACCTCCGAAACGCCAAAGCTTCCGAGGGGCACTGATGGCACGAACCTGGCACAGCTGCTGGGGCACACTCTGGCAGAGGGGCACGGTAAAAACCTGCCAGCCACAACCAGCTCCAAAGATGAAGCCCTGGCTGCGGAGGAGACAGGAAAGCTGGGATTTCAACCTCGGCATTTCCAAAGGCGCAGGCCGGGTTACAGGCTGGTATCGGCATGAGCAGCGGCACTGGCTGTGGTTGAGCAGCTCAGCATGGATCAGAGTGCCCCCAAACACCCATCCTGCCTTGGTCACTTCATCTTGGGTGGGAGATCACAGAATCACACAACAGTTTGGGTTGGAAGGGACTTTAAATGAAATTTCAACTCTCTTGCCATGGGCAGGGACACCTTCCACCTCATCCAGCCTGGCCTTGGACACTCCCAGAGATATTCAGTAATCATAAAGTTCAGCAGAGTTGATTTGATTCAGTACAAAACTGTAAAGTTAACACATTTTCTGTGACATTTCAGGTTCACAGGATCTCTGCAGAAGAACCTGGTCTGCAGTTTCACCATGAGTCTGATTTGCTGTAAGAAGAAAACCTCATTTAATATTTAGAAACTGAAGTGCTTATAGCACTTATTACACTTCCCTGATGTATTTATACAACACATAAACACAAATTGTTCTTAAACAACAACAAAAAAAACCCAAACAACTTTCAGTTTTCATAAAGACTGTTTGATTTTCTCATAAACAGCATATATGAATTTCTATGCCACTTTTTGACATTCCTCTCCATGAGCTGTATATCCTCAGGAAAAATATGCTTCTGCTGATAAACATTTGGCTCTTGGCTTGTACTTGTGTTCTGCAGCAGTTTGGATGCGCAAGTCAAACCCCTGGCTGGTTGTCTATGACCTTTGCATTCTCCTTTAAATTCCAAGCGTTTGCAAGAGATGATGGAAGAGCTGATAGTGTCTACTGTTTATCAGCCACGATAATTCAAGTGGATACATTTTTGATTGTAAAAATAGCCTTGTAATGGATTTTTTTTTAACAGCTATTTCCAACACTTTCAACAGTGCTCTGCATTTGAAGATTTAAGAAGGTCTGTGTTCAGAAAGCACTTTGCCTCCTGATAACCAGCTCAGCTTCAGCTGAAAAACTTCTTTGGGGGGAGAGGAAATTCAGTTTCTCTTCTCTCTGCACTGTCAGCCCCCAAAGCATGCACTGTTCCACCCCTAATTGCTGTCCCCTAATTGGAGAGGGCTCGGCTGTCTCCTTGGCAGCCCCCACACACACCTCTGTGCACTCCCGTGGCTACAGACACAGCCAGGCTGATGCTGCCAGAGGGCAGCTCTGGCTCTGCTGAATGCTCAGGTTCAACTGCTGTTGGTTCAAGTTGCCACTGCTGGAGATAAAACCAAACAAGGAAAACAATGGCATCTTGCTGGAAAATCAAGCGTTCAACAGTCAGGCAGAGCCATGTTTAGGTCGCCCATGCAGCTTTCTGCTGGGATGGGCACATTACTTGCTTGATGCCAACTCCTGTGAGCACCTTTATTTTCTCCTCTCACCTCTCTCCAGTTGTCTGCATGCAATGAGGTGAAGCAACAGTTCTCGGCGAGCTGGCTGCTGCTGTGTGCTGGCCTGCATTTTCGATGGCTGAATCCAATTAAGAGACAGCTACAAATACACGACTTCCCCCACCAGCTCTGTGTGCCTGGGTAAACATTTGCTGCAGTTGCCTGAGGACTGTCATGTAACTCTTAGGCTGAAGATGACTGGTCTGGACAGCCTCTCCCGCCTCCAGCGTGGAGCATGGAAGCTGTGGTCTGCACCATGGAGAAGTTTAAGACCCTGGTACAGAAACACCTAATGTGTTCAGTTATGCAGAAATGGCCCACTGTGCTCAGCAGATTACAGGAAGGTAAATCATCACTGCCTCCTCTGCAGTCTACCTCCTTGAAGGATCGGCTGCTTCCACACAACAGAAGCAAAAATACATCTTCAGTGGAAGATTCCCAAAACCAAAGCCATTTTTCACAGGTGGTTTTACATCTCTAATCCTCCATCCCAGTGAGTTTTTGCCAGTAAAAAGGGCTAGAAAGAATTCTTTACCTTTCTTACCAACACCCTCATGCCAGCTCGATCCCTCCTTTCCTGAATCCTGGGAGTCACCGTGCCTGGGGTCCTCACACCAGTAGCATGGAGCAGGGGCTTCGTCCCCAGACCACCCACCAGTATAGGGTCACCCCACACCCACTTCTAGCACAAGCCTTGTGCCCCTCTCCCCTTCCAGAGGGAAAATGCCAGGGAAAGCACTTTTCCCACGGGCACAGTGAACATCGGTGCTGCAGCCTGAGCAGACTCCAGGCTGAAGCTCTGCCTCCATGGCTTGTGTCTGTATCCACTGAAACCGAACTCGCCCGTGTTAGTCCCACCAGCTGCTTCCAATCTTCCGGACAGGAGGATCTCTCTGTGCTATAAACTTCAGCTTTCCAAACACCAGCAGCATCTGTTAAGCCAAAGGCTTTAGAAAACATCCCTGAACACCAGGCTGAGTCCAACCAGCACAGGGCATATCTTCCCTGTGTCAGCAGACACCTAATGTATTTTTAGTGCTGTCAGAAACAAACCACTCCCTGATACTCCAGAGGGGGGGGGAATCATCTAGAAGTAGTGGTGAAGCTAGTATTTAAAAAGACCCTTTCGAGAACTCACCAGCCTCCTGGGGGAGCTTGTCAACATCTCCCACGTTAAATGAAAGTCACTTTAAAATCCACAGGGGTTTTAAAGAAAAGCTGGAACATATCAAAGCTGCTCGGATGGCAAGCTTCATAACGTGCACAATACATCAACACTTACAGACGCTAAATCCTCCCCGGCCTCAAGGGAGCTCACAGCCCTCCGGAACAAACCCTAATATATCTCGCAAATGAACTGTTAATCTGCTCCCTAAACTTGACAGCTGTCCTGCATGCACTCAACCTCCCCTGTGCGTAAATCCTTCTATAGTTCTTGTTAAATCACTTGCTGGATCATTTTTCCTTTAATACGAGGAAAGAAGTCTTTCCTCCAACCCATACAAAGACCTCCCTCACTCGCTGTTGTATATTCCCAGGAGGCATCTTGGCCTTTACAAACTCCTCTGGCCAGTGGGATGTCCTGCAGCAGTCCCCCCAGACAGATTGCTCACTCCCAGCAGTTCTGATGCCTCCTGTGCTCAGATCAGCTTGAATTGCTGACCAGGTTTCTCACTGCTCCGAGGGAGCAGAAAACTTTCCCCCTGCTGGGCAGAGTTTGGCCCGTGGTGTTGAATTCACTGTGCCAATTTGTCGCTTCTGCTCCAGATAAGAGTTTTCCAGGTCTGCTGTGCAGTCTTGCCACAAGAACTCATGTGAGACACCACCAAGACAGCTGTGGTCTTACACTGTCCAAGTCCCAACAGGGGATGCTGAAAGGGTAGTTTGGGATAGAGTCAGAAACAATCCCTACTTCCAGTTGAGGACAAAGCAGTAGTTTTTCATGCAGTTCTCAACATTTCAAATGAAAAACGTTTCAAATGAAAAACATTTCAAAGAACTCCAAAGCACCAGTGCTGTATCCTGCCTAGAAACAACTACTTATCCATTAGCTGTTCTTGACCACATATTTTGTTTACTGCTTGAAACTGATGAAGAGCTTCACTGAGACATTGATTTGTTCCAATGTCAATAGTTCGTTCCCTACTCTTGCACCCAACAAGCCAGATCTCTTGCAAATGCCACCCAACAGGTATTGGCTGATGATCCCCAACAGAGGTTGGTCTCTGCAGAGACCTAATGCCTGACTGAGGTGCTGAGTCTTTGCTCAGCAGCTGGAATGTGAGGGGCCGTTGGCAAAAATCTGGACTGAGAACACATCAAAATAACTTTTGCAACATATCTTGTGCACTTCGATTGGCAACACACACGAGCTCTGCCAAGAGCTGTTAGAGGGTGCTGTTACTGCAGTGCTGGTGAAGGGTATCTATCCTTCATGGTGTTTTTCTAGCGAGGATATTTTTTGTGCTGCTCCATGTTCTTCATCACTCCCTGCATTAGCTGTGAGGGGAACAGGGCTGTTTACCTCTCTGCCTGTGCTACTTACACTGCTACAGCAGTGCTTTGAAATTATTCCCTCTCCAAGACTGCCTCTTAAAATGTCTGCAGAAGAACTGCCCCAGGATGTGATGTTCCATCACTCTGACCTGTTTCCATTTGTTACCTCTGCTCCACTGTATTCCGAGGCAATGGCCCCAGCGGACCAGCCCCAACACACTCTGCTGAAGGGAGGAGAGGTGTCTCACAGAACTGCATCTCAGAGACTGCGCTCTGGGCTGAGCCTGACACCACACAACTCTGAAATGTCCCTGTGGCCACCGGCTGCAGAACTGTGTCCCACCACGAGCACGCTCTGGAACACGATTTCCTTTGGAAATGTTTTCAGTGCTGAAGAGAGTCCCGTTTTCCAACCAAAGAATTCACGCTCCAGCCAGCTCTACTCCCTGCAGCTATCTGCATTGTTCCTTGGACCTTGATACACCCACTTCCCAGGCATTTCACATGGCTGGAGAAGCGTATCAAACCCTGGAGAGGTGTTTCTGACATCTGAGCTCGTGAAACCTGCCGATTTCAGATGCAAACAAAGCACACTGTGAAGCTGCTTTACCTGCCAGAGGAGCACCTGTTCGCCTGACAAATCAGGGCATAGGGGAGACAGATCCTGCTCTGACAAAGCTGCACCCACTGTGCTCAGCCCAGCAGCTCTTACCAGGGGCTGGAAACTAACAGGATCTTGAACTGTGGCTGCATTGTCAACTCCTCTTGCCCAAATGGAAGAGCACACGTGTGATGCTTCCCAAGGGAGGATCTGGGCCAGACTGGATGGGAATCATCAGGGTCAGCGAAGGGGGGACTTGCCTGTCCCCACCACGGCCCCTGGTCCAGCAGCACGGCAGCTGCTCTGCAAGCACCGTCAGCAGGGTGAGGGCTGGGCCACCTGGTCTCACCAGGCTCAGGTGGGTGCTGCAGGACACTGGTGCCCATCCTGCAGCCCAGGGTCCCTCCACATCCCCCCACTGCACACAGTGCCCTCACAGCCTCAGTGTAGGTCAGGCCTGGCCCTGTTTTGGGCTGAGTATTCCAAACGGGTTCCCCACACCTGAGCAGCACTCCAGGGAGTGCAATGTCCCTCCACTCCAGTGAGTGCACGCACCTGAGACAACATCCAAAACATTTATCAGCTTTAAATAAAACCAATCAAACCCACTGACTGAGAGGGGTCCAAAGAGGAGATTACCTCTGTCCCACAGAGCTGGCTGGCACGGACGGGGAGGCGCCTGCTGCCCTTCTCGAGCCGAGCAGGCACGACCCGCTTCCCGCTGAACTCGTTCTGTGCCCGCACACGGCTCTGCCAGGGCAGGAGAACACCCGGGGGATTCGTTGGGAGGGCGCCTGGGGCACGACAGGGATGGGGCGGGTCAGGGCGACGGCACCGGGCTGGGTGCGGTGTCGCGGGCCCGGCACCATCCGGCACCACCCGGGCACCCGATCCCGCTCCCCTCCCCAGCTTCCCGTCCCGATCCCAACCCCGATGCCATTTCCGATCCCCATCCCACTCCCGCTCCCTCCCCAGGTCTCGCTCCCGCTCCCGGTTCCTATCCCCGTTTGGATCCCGGTCCCGATCCCGATCCCCATTCCCATCCCCATTCCCATCCCGGTCCCGGTCCCGACTCCCCTCAGCGGCCGCACCTGCGGGGCTGACACGCGCCCCTCAGGCCGCCTGGCCCCGCCCGCGCCGCCTCCCAGCCAATGAGCGGCAGGGGGCTCTGCCCGACGGCCAATGGGAGCGCGGCGGGCCCGTCCCCGCCCCCTATTTGAGGCGCCGAGCGCGGCCGCGCGCTCGCAGAGGCGGCGGCGGGAGCGGGCGGAGGGAGCGGGACCGGCCCCAGGAGCGGACGGTGCGCCCGGCTCTGCCCCGCACCGCCCCGCACCGCGCTCGAGGGAGGGGCCGCTCCCATGGAGGCATTCCCCGGCGCCAAGCTGGAGCAGCACCGGCACCTCCCGCCCGTGGAGTGCCTGCCGGGCGCCCGCTACGGCGGCCGGAGCCACAGCGGCTGCGGGAACGTGTTCAACTCCTGGAACGACTACCTGGGGCTGGCCACGCTCATCACCAAGGCGGTGCGCCCCGGCAAGGGCTTCGGCGCGGAGCCCCCCTCGGTGGTGGTGGCGGCAGCCGTGCCGCCGGCCGAGGAGGAGGAGGAAGAGGAGGAGGAGGAGGAAGAGGCGGCGGGGCCGTACTTCGAGGGCGCGCTGGACTTGCACGACCTGGACCTGTGCGGGCATCACCATCACCACCACCACCACCACCACCACCACGGCGAGGGGCTGCTGGAGGAGCGCTTCGCCGACTTCAGCCCGTTCCCCGGGCGCGGCGGCCCCGCCGCCGTGGTGTTCGACTGCTCGGGGGAGCACCCGGGCCGGGAGGGCTCTGCCTGGGGCGGCGTGGTGGTGGCGGGGCGGCTGCCGGCGCACCCGCGGGCCGCCTCCCGCCTGCTCAAGCCCGAGCTGCAGGTCTGCGTCTTCTGCCGGAACAACAAGGAGGCGGTGGCCCTCTACACCACGCACATCCTCAAGGGACCCGACGGCCGCGTCCTCTGCCCGGTGCTGCGGCGCTACACCTGCCCCCTCTGCGGCGCCAGCGGCGACAATGCCCACACCATCAAGTACTGCCCCCTCTCCAAAGTGCCGGCGGCCCGGCAGCTCCGGCACGCCCGGACGGCGCTGGGCAGGAAGGGCCGCTGACCCCCGGGACCGGCCCCCGGCCCGGTGACACTGCCCCGGCCGGTGCGCGCTGGACCGCGCCGAGCCCGGCGGGAACTGCGCGGCGGAGATGCGCTGTGTTTGTTTATTGTAAGAAAGAAAATATATCTATATGTGATTTTTACGGAGACGGAGAGATCTGACTTGGGGGGGAGGGAGAGGGGGAAGCGGGTTTGGAGAGTCGAAGCAGCCGCCGGAGGGTCGCGGGGGTCTCAGGCCGCTGAGGAGGGGCAGCGCCGCCTCCTGCCGCTCGGGCAGCGCATCCCGGCCCGGAGAGCTGTTATTAATTGCCACTTTAATAGCAGGGTGTTTAATTACGGTACAACACTAAGCTTTTCAGGTCTTAGAGCAAACCATCCCATCGGTTTCCTTCGCCGGCCTTAAAAGCGATAAGCAAATCGCGATCAAACCTGCCCTCGGTAATTAACACCTGCTTCCCGAAACCGCAGCATCCTACCTGGAGCGGTGCCCCGCGGTCACTCGTGAGCAGGGATGGCGCTGGCCTCGCAGGTCCCCGCATCGGATACTCAGCTTTGGGGAAGGTCTGAGAGGAGAAAACACCGAAGTGCGTGCTTGAAAACATGAGGGCTCTGGGCCACGGTGCAAGCCGCGTCCTTCCTGCCGACAGAAAGGCAATTACAATGGCACAGAACAAGATTTGATGCAGCTGTGTTTGTAGTGGTGAATGGGCAGGTGATGTGAAGCCTGGAGGAAAAAGACCTGGACAAAGCAGGAAGCTGTGACCATAGGATAATGGAAGAAGGGGAGGTTGTGTATTTTGAAGAGCCGAAAGAATGTGGCTTTAACTCATTGCAAGTAGAAGGGATCTACCTGTGTGGTTAACAAATATCCTTAACACTACGTAGACTGTCCAAAGTGTAAGAATTATACAGAAGACCTGGACTACCCTGGGTGATGGCAGATCCTTATTACTGAATATCAGCCAGGGCTATGTTGTTTCTAATCCTCAAAAGACCAGAAATTTCTTACTTTGTGACTCAGAGGAAGAAGGAGCAGCAGCAGGCTTGTAGTTTGCTTAGGATTCCTCCAGAGCCAAAAGGCGCAGGTGCTGGAGTTTTCGGAGCAGAGTTTGTTACGCTGCAGATGGCTTTAGTGACACCTGGGATGTGGAGGGGTGCTCTGTCCAGGGAGGGGGCCCTAATGAAAGCAGAGAGGTGAAGAGGGCCTTGTGGAGGAACTGCTGGGGTGCCACCAGGATATTGAGACAGGAGATGAGTCCTGACAGAAAAAGGGAACCAGGAAAGTGAGGGGTGATTCACACTTGTGCAGTTTCCTTTTGAAAAGCTACTCAGCAGGGTGGGAGAGGGGATCAAGAGAAAAGGGGGAGAGCAGGGCAGTCAAGAATGGAGTCAAAACATGTGTGGGACGGGCTGGGGACGAGGGCCCAGGGTTCATTATTCACTGCAGCTGTTGGCTCACAGCCACAGCAATTAGGAGGGAGAACCTGACTTTGTGTGGAAGTGTTCCTTTAAATCTGCATCAGATGACTCCAAAGATGGTGTCAGGTCTAATTAACAAATGCAGTGGGGCTTGCACTAAATAACACTCAGTGGCTGCGGCTACCCTTGTGGCAGCCTCTCTCCCTGTGCTAAATACCATTACTTACTGTCTCCTGCTCTACGGGGTGTGCACCACTGGCTCTTCTAAGCTGTTAGAAGTTAGATGTGTCTGGTTTTGTGATTCCTGGTCCACGTAGGTTTAATCTGTGTCCACCACACATTAGAATCAAGCTCAAGTGTGATGCTATGGGAAGAGTTTTCTTCTGTATTTTGTTTCCTTGTGGGAAGTTTTGAAGATCCGTATATACATTTCAATGCAGTTGACTGTTACTGGACACAAAAGCAAGAAAGATCTAAGAAAATCTGTCTCGGGTGTTTTCTGAGGGTTAACTGGCCGGGCTGGATTGGAGTTGGGTTTGCCATGTCCCTGCCCCTCTGCTCTTTACATTGAGCTGCTGTGCAGTACCAGCCCTATTGCAAGGCCTGGAAATCCATCAGCATAGTGGCAGATGCCCTGCCTGTGTAAGAGGAAAAGGGTTGGATTGATGGGCTGGGCTCTGTTGCTCCTGGTTCCTCTCTCGTCCCCCACGTGCTGTGGGAAGGCCAAGAGCTGTCTGTCGTCACTGGCACGTGGCATTAGGCAGCCGGTCAGACTCTTTAACAGGTAAAGTGGGAGAGTAACAGCTTTGAAAGACCAGCTGGGGGTGGGGAAAAATTAAAACAACAGACTGTTCCAGAGAGGAGATGACGAGATTCAGCAACAGGCATCCTGAGAGCAAGGCTCTTCAGTTGCTTTACATGATCATTCAACAGGACAGTTTCGCCTTCTAAGTTTTACAAGTAGGAGTCTAAGAAAAACTAAATCTTTAAGGATATTTTGACTGGTCTCTTTGTTTTTTTTAAAATAAGCTCCTGTGATTTCTGGTGCACCAGCACACTCCTTGTGGCACTTAATAAGCAGGAACATGCTTGTTCCTGGTCAGTCTGAAAAGACTACTACCTTAACTAGTGTTTATAGTGCTACTTTATTCCTTAAATACTGGGAATCACTTACATTAGTAATTTAAATTCTAGCAACAGCAAAACGCTTAATCTGAAAGTAGTCCAACTTAGGGTTGTTATATGCTCTGCAGAAGAGGTCTATGAAAAATGAGATATTATTTTCACTTTTCTACAGGCATCTGCAAATCAAAATATTATGGCCATGTGTTTAAACCAAATGCTGTATCTTCAGAGAATTGCTTTATTACAGGGAAATATTCCTATACGTGTTAGTGATGGAATCTTTTCCGTAGTGATGTTCTGGCAAGAGGAGTGAACACAATATTGGATAATCATCCTCAGCTGACACTAGTCTTGGCAAAAAGCAAGCTGCTTCTAATTAAGAACTACTGTCAGATGTATAGATAACCTGATCTAGCTGAAGTCAGGTAAGTCTGGGCCCGTGTGTAGTGGAAATCCTGTCTGGACAGGTTCTCAGTCTGCTGGCCAGTGCCCCAGGGAACTGCCCCAGGAGTAAATCACAATGGCTATGGAATGTCCTGCCCTCCTGCAGTGCCAGCTTCGGCCACCACATGTATAGCTTAATATACACTGGAGGTAGTTTGCCAAGAATTGTATGGCGAGGAAGATGATTAATTTTAATACGCCAGTTGTCTGGGCAAAACACAAGTGATACAGAAAGAGATTTAGCAAAGCCAGTAGGTTGTCCTCCTGCCCAAGAGTGAAAGGGCTAAGAGCTTAAATTGCAGCAAGGGAGGTTTTGATTAGCAAACACCCAGTGGAACGGCTGGTGGAATCTCCATCCTACCATAATTAAATGCCTTAATAATTCTGTTTAAGAGGAAAATCAGAGAAAATGTAGAGCATTTCAGTTCCAGCTGGTCCTGCCATGGTAAAATAGGAAGAATTGGGTGTTTTTGTTAAGCCACTTTCGTGCCTATTTCTTGCAATGCTGCAGTAAACCACACATGAGGGGTACCAGTGCCTGAATCACAGGGAAATTTTGGATCTTGCATTTCACTGACCCAGCACCTTCCCTTCGTAGCCTTCCACCATTCAGCAGTACCTTTTAGTTAGAGGAGGAAAAGTTGCTTACATGTAGCAGTTCAGTGTCAGTGACTACAGGCCAAGGGCATTAAAACCACAAAGATGTTTCACTGACAACAAGGCAAACCTACCAAGTACTCTTGCTGTTTGAGGCGTCTCCTGACTGCCCACCAGCCCCCCTGACATCCTCCTGGTCCTGCCCATGGCCACACTGAGGCCACCAAGCTCATGGCATGTCCTGGGCTGCAGCTGAGGCTGTGCTCAGTCAGGAGCTGCACTCGTTGCCCTGCCCTTCCCGTCCTCATAAATACCGATTTCGTAAAAAACTTCTATTAGTTTTTATAACAAAGGCGCTCTAGAGAAAACTTAATTAAAATGCCTATTATGCTTCTGCTGGGGACCCTGCTGGTCTTCAGCCCTGCCCAAGGGCTGGGTCAGTCTGTGGGCTGCTCTGGGAGCAGGAAAGAACAGCCCTGTTAATACCTGACCCCTGCCTTGCTCTGCTCCTGGAGATTCATTTCTACTGAGCAACTGAACCCATTTAAACAGCAGCAGCTTTAAGCTCTGCCTTCTAAATACACCCTGTGACAGTCTGTATTCTTCTACGATTCACTGAAAATTTTAGATGTTTAACTGAACAAACGTGACTCAAACAAAGCAAAGCTTGACAGAGAACTCATTTACCTTCATCAGGTAAACAAACTGTGCTCACATCTAATGATGGCAGTGGATGGAGGTTTGAGCAGTTGGGTTTGGTCAGTAGTGAGGTTTGATCACTGTAGTTAGTATTGTGTCTAAAACCATCAAGCAGTAAAACAAACACACTGGCACGTCTGCAAAGCTCACATCTTCCAGATCTTTTCTCAAGCTGCCCAGTCCTGGGAATTTAACATGTGCTGGCAACATTATCACGATGTCAAATAATGGAAGTCATTAACACAGACCGGGGAACAGAGCTTTAGCTGGTACAGTGATCACCAACAACCACTCCTGTGTAAAAGTGTCTTTGTATGGATACAATTAAAACTATGTAACTGAACGCATAATAATCACTTTTTACATATTACAATGGCTGGAGAGAGGCAAATGTACCTGTCTTTGAAAAAGGCTGAAAGGGCCATCTGAGAAACTTACATGCCAGATGGTGTTGGTTCAGTCCCTGGGAAAATCACAGAGGAAGTCCTTTCAGAGCATGTTTTTGGGCACGTGCAGGAGATGATGACTGGGAACAGCCAGCAGGCAGTTACTGAGGGTAAACCATGCCTGGCTAACCTGCCTTCTACAACAAAAGAACTTTGTGGCCAAGGGAAGGAGCAGTGGACGTTCTTCATCTCAACTGTGGCAAGGGTGTCGGTGCTGTCACGCAATATCCTTGCAGCCAGGTGAGGATGTTGCAGCCTGCGCAACAGCACAAAAACGGGCTGGATGTTGGGGCTCAGCACGGAGGGCTGGGCTGCAGCAGGTGAGGGGCATCCAGGGGCTGCCCTGGGACCCTCCAGGCTCTGGAGGCACCCATGGGATGTGCCCTCAGCAGAGCTGGGGATGCTGCTGGAGTGGGAGGACCAGGCCACACACCTGGGATGGGGCTGCTCTCCAGAGGGACCCCCAGGCTGGGCAGGAGCCTGGTGAATTCAGGGAGGAGAAGGGCAGGGTCCTGCTCAGCCAAGGAAGAAGTCCTTGCAGTCACGGGCTGGGAGGTTCAAACGCCCCTTGGAAAAAGGGGAGCACGAGGCAGCAGAGCCCAGGCTGTTTGAACAGGAGCACAGCCTGCAGAAGGAAACAACCTCGGCACTCAGCAGAGCCCACCCTGACCACCGTGTGCCTTCTGGGGTGCCATTCCCCCCATACCAGGAGGACATTGCCACATTTGAGTGAGTTCAGCAGAGGGCTGACAGGACAGTCAGGGCTGGAGGAAATGCTGAGGGAACAGGGCTCGTTCAACCTGCAAAAAAGGAAGGTGTTAGGGAGACCTCACAGCAGTCCTACCACTTCCCACCAGTACCTGGAAAATACAGACTCTTCACAGCAGTGCACAGGCAGGGAGAGACATGGTAGAAGGCAAGAAGAGAGAAGGTTAAGCTTTTTGAGGATCAGAGAAACGAACAGAGGGCTGGAGCACCTCCCCTACGAGGAAAGGCTCAGAGAGTTGGGGTTGTTCAGCCTGGGGAACAGAAGGCTCCAAGGAAACCTTATTGTGGCCTTTCAGTACTTAAAGGGAACCTATAAGAAGGATAGGGACGGATTTTTTGGCAGGGCCTGTTACAACAGGACGAGGGGTAATGGCTTTAAACTGAAGAATGGTTGATTCAGATACAAGGAAGTTTTTTTTGCAGTGAGGGTGGAAAACACTGGCACAGGTTGCCCAGAGGGAGGGTGGGTGCTCCATCCCTGCAAACGTTCAAGCTCTGACTGTGATCTAGTTGAAGATGTCTGTGCTCATTGCAGGGGGGTTGGACTAGATGACCTTCAGAGGTTCCCTTCAACCCTGTGATTCTGATTTTTCAGTCTGGTGCCAGTCAAGCACTGGAAGAGGCTGCCCATAACAGTTGTGCACCAAGACCGCGCTGGAGAAGCACAGTTTAAGTAACACAACAATTTCACAGCCAGCAGTGAAGAGAGCTCCTTGGTCCCTTTCAACAGGACTGACCCTGTGATCCTGTGACACAGAATACAAGGAACAGCAACAGGGGGCTGAACAACAGCAGCAGCCACTGCTCCAGATCCAGTATGTGCTGTTCCTGGATAGCTGCTGTTCTCTAGTTCCACCCTTTATGGGACTGGATAAAGCACAAAAACCATGACATCTTTTCATGCTTAGAAAACAGTACTGCTCTGAAACAGTTCTGTGACTCCAGCAATCGTGTGACAGGCTACAAAGACACAAAAATCAAGCCCTTGGATGTCCCTGAGAGCAAGTGTTTCCCAAGATACCTGCTGGTCCTGGATAACTCAGAAGAGGGCAGGAAAAGGACAAGAGGAGTATTATGGACTTCTGGTCACACACCAGCTTTCTCAGGGAGAAACTATCCCAGGTGTTCTCACATTCTCCTTCAGCTGGTACAGAGCAGGTCTGAGAACAGAAAAGGGTTGTTCAACAGCTGTTCTGCATGAACACACCCTGCAGGGAGTTTCTGAAAAGTCAAGACACAGCAGTTAATTCCTTAAGTTGTTTATTTATCATTGAAGAAACACACAGCAGCAAGTTCTGTGTTGGCTTCAGTGTGATCAGATCCCTAATCGTTGTTGCCGCACCCAGGTTTGAAGTCAACACAGCCATTACTACAAATCACTTTTTTGGAAAGGGAAAGAATTAACCCTGAAGACAAAGAATTGGGGGAAAATTGAACAATTTCTCCAAAACCACACATTTTAAATATGACAATATTTAAAAAACCCTTGAAAGGCATGAATTATCCAGTAATGGAAAAAGCAGTTGTGATATTGGCAACAGAAAGTACCTAGCCATATGCTTACCAAAACACTGAAATTGTGAGAGCTGCAAGTTGATTGTACACTGCAGCAGTGCACACATTACTGGAACCATGACTGCAAAATGGCCTCAGAGGCGTGATGGATTCAAGTAACTCTACAGAAAATATCCCAGTGTAGCTAATGCTCATAATGTTTATTGTATTTAATTCAAATTTAAACAACTTACTGAATTTAGATAGTGATAAAACAAGTCTCAGAAACCGCCTGCCCTCCAAGATACCTATGTAAAAGAGGGCTTTCCTATTTTTTTTGGGCTACTTATGCAAATTAATTTAGCTCTGCTTTTTCAATAATTCCACTCTGTGAACAGAGGTGTTTTCAAACATGTGCTCTGTGACGATAATACCCCATTCCAAACTAAGAAAGACTCAAAATAAAAAGGGCAGCCTCTTCTGGTGCGAGATAGAAGCCGTACTGAAGACAGCTGTTGGGCTTGCTTCTTTTTATTTTAGCAACAAATGACCCATGAAATAAGCATCATTTGAAATTTCAAAAACTGGCATTTCAATTTCCAACCTTCTGCTGTGAGTTTTGTGCATGATCAATCTATATGAGTAAGTAATTCATGCTTTCATGTTACCTCAAAACATTGGTTAAAGAATTCCAATTGAGAATGTTTATAAGCACAAATATAATCTGGATTCCATCAAATCAAAGCTAAAACATTGGTTAAACTCTGTGATTCCCACTTAACGTCGTACAGTGGTCCACCCTTCCTCATCTGTCTCGTTTTTAGTACGACGCACGGGCTCACGCTCCTTCTCTGTTTTCCAGGAGCCTTTCTCCTTCTCCCCGTCTCTTTCCCGCTCTTTGGATGCTGGTGGGGGAGCAGAAGCCGGAGGAGCAGCGGGAGCAGGGGCTGATCTCCGGACTGGCTCCCGTTCCTCTGCTCGTTCCTCCCTCCTGTCATCAGCGCGGCGCCAGGAGCTCGCTGCAACACACAATACAACAACTCTGTCACGCTCCACCAGCAGCCTGCAAGAGTTTAAACAAACAGGCCGACCCTGGCACTCTGATTTATGGATTCTCAGCCTTGCCAAGAGGTCATACAACGAGGATGGCCAAATAAATACATGTTTTAGTTTTACAGGGAAGTAACGGCAGGAACTACTCAAGCCCCTTTCCAGATTCGGGGTGTGGTGAGCAAGCCCAGTGTCACCTTTAAAACACAACAACTGCAGTAAGAATGTTCGATTGATGTACGTGGTTTTATGATGTAAAAATATTCTTATATTATTAGCGGAATTAAAAGCACAGAAGTGTCTCCTTAGAAATGACTGAACCCTGAAAACTGAAAAATCCTTACTGAAAAACACTTGTGGAAAATGTTTAGCATTTCACTGCATTAAAAGACAGGAAATGACTCTTCAGACTACTAAAAATGAGAGGTACTGAATTACATGACTCTCCTGGTAACGGCATCTACCACCCTTTACTATAAGAACTGTTCATGTCCACCAAAAGGACGTTAAATGTTCTACCCCAGCTGGGTGGCACACACCAAACTGCCAAACACCAAAACTTCTTGATGCATTAAAAAACCCCAAAAATCTCCACACTGAGAACACTCTGCCTTTCTGCCAGCAGCAGTTTCCCTGTTCGATCCCACATTCTGTTCCGGCCTGATCCCATGTGCCGGAGCACCCGCACGTGGGGCAGAGACAAAAAGATTCTGAACATCAGAATGCCAAAACTGGAAGATGTGGGGTTCTCTCCAGGCTAAAGGTATTTGCTGTTACTGTATTTGTAGAACACAGCAAAGGATTAATAAATATACAAAATTAAAACACGTTAATGTCTGTAATCAAAACAGGTTAGTCATCAAAATTACTACCATTAACAGTGTGAAACCCATAAGGCCTCATTTGGAAATATTTCCCTCACATTTTAATGGTTTTAAGAAAAGGGACAGAAATTACTTCCTGGGATGTCTGTCTCGATAATCTCAGTACAAAGAATTCATTCACCCAGAACACAATCCTGCTATGAAAAGTGCATATTTGAAACGTTAATCCTCTACTGTGGATGTGAAATGCTACTATGAGAGGAAAGAACACAACTACAAATAGTTAAGATTCACTGAAGAACCCTCAATTGCACCAGAGCTGCTTCTTATCACTTTGTTTATACAAGGGGAGTTTAAATGGCTGAAAACACAACTTATTCCCCTTGGCCCCCCACGCCAGCAGTGCCAGTAACAGGAAGGCTCTGCAGTGAACGGAACACTCCAGGAACAGCACAGTAAACCTACGTTCTTCCCGGTCGGATCTGAGGGGGGGCCCTCTCCTGAGGGGTGGCTCTCTGTCATCGCCGCGGCGATCCCTCATGTCACGGCCACCTCTGTCCCAGTCCTCACGGCGACCTGAATCCCTCCAGCTGGAAGTTTCCTCAGCTGGGCCTCTTCTCCAACCGGCATCATCCCTTTGGACATTCGAAACACAAGACTAAATGTTAGTATTTTACCTTTGCTGTGGAAAGAAGTGATAATTAAGCACAACACAGACGTTTTCAGATCCAGTGGCGGTGAAATAGAACTTAACGTAGTAACAAAGTGCCAAAAGTGTATTCGTTTTTTTCGGAGCCTAACATGGAAATGGTTAAAAAATGGATTTAAAAAAGATGGCTTGAAAACGGGTTAAAAAAAAAAAAGTAATAGTTATAAGCAGTAAAGCATTTTTGGGATTCCTTCTGTAAACAAATAACATCATCTTAAAAATAACAAGCCAACAGGGCCCCAAAATGCCACTATCCATTTGCTGCCTCAAGAGCTTCATTTCACCCAAACCAAGCCCTGTTCCTTTCACTTGGCAATTCCACATTACTTCTTTATCAGCAGGGCACATCTTTTTTCTTTGGCAGAAACACTCTACAAGTATTTGAACAGAGAAGGCAAACCTGGGGCGCCTGAAACGATCGTCTCGATCGAAATCCCTCTCCCGGTCGAACTCGCGGTCCTTCTCGTTTTCATCCCGCTCTTTGTCTCTGTCCCACTCACGGTCTCCTGAAGGTCTGGAGTCTCGGGGAGGGCCCCAGCTGTCCTCACGGGCCTTCTCTCTTTCTCTCCATCCCCCTGTAAGAAAGAACCACACTCAAAGGAATTTGTGGCTGACCTCTGATCTCTCTGTAGACAAAGAACCCTTTACTTCCCTCACGGAAACTGGTTCTTCAAGTTTTGACCCCTGAGGATCCAACTCAAGATGCCTGTAAAAAGTGGGCACACTGAGTGGGAGCCACAGACAAAACACTGTACAAACTGCTCAGTGTAAAGCCAGCAGCCCACACCTGGTGCCAGGAGTGCCCGTAACAGCTCAGCAGTGCTGATCACACCCTGCAGTTTTCAGCCACAAACTATAAACTCCACGAGGGTCTTGTGCAAAACAAGGGCAAGAAGTAGTAAAGGGAGTAGTTCAGACAGTGGGTTTCTTTGTGAAAATCCACAAGTGAGATGATTTTTTTTTAAAAGAACTTACTGCTTTTTAAAGCACTGCTTTAAAATATGACTGTTGTTACCATCTACTTAACACAGTGCTCTCTGCAGTATCACTCAGTTATTTAGGAATGGGAGTTCTTTATTGTGCAGCCTGCTTTGGCTTTAAATAGGAAGAACTGGAGTACAAGTTTTATGTTTATAACTTTTCTACAGGTTTGGATTACAGATTCAGTGTCTATAAAAGCTGATGTGGTGTCTGTGAACACATAAATAAAAAGAACCAGGAAATCCAAATCATATCGAACATTTAAATGTAATTGACAGTTCTGAAAATAATCAGAAACAGTTATTCTAAAAGGACTTAAGGCTAGAAATAAATCACCTAAGAATAGGATAATTCAGATTTTAAGAGACCTCAGACGGTCTCCTAGTCAAAACTCCACTCCAAGCAGGACTTCACAGAAGGGTCAACACAAAAACAGAAAAGGAATGTTAAAACCAGGAATATCTCTGTACCCATAAGAAGGGATTATTAGAACCAGGCTCACTTGAATGAGGTACCAAAATCCTCATTTCAAATATATAGAACGGGTAGGGTAAGAGTCCAGCATGTGCTGATCTAGTGAGAATGTTTCTCTCCCATGACAGCATTCAACTTGTTTTGGTTTTGCACACAGGGAAGTGATCAGCATTACTTTGGGACCTTTAGGTATCTTCCAGGCAAGCAACAGGCACTGCTATTTGTGTTTTGTTGTTGGGGTTTTCTTGTGTTTTTTTTTTAATCAACCAAATTAAAAGGTTTAATTATACTAAGGAGTATGCCCATTAGCCAAATTAATCCAGATGTTTTCAGATTCTCTGATCTGCCATGTCTGCACCAAGTGTGTTACATCCATTATCTACTAGGCTAACACACACTTCGCAGGGACGATTACTCTACTGCTGTATTTTACCTGGTTTACCAAATGGCCTCCAAGGACCTGGCCTTGAATCATCACCGCTACGCCACGGACCCCTGTCATCATCTCTCCTGGAGAGCCTGTCATCGTCAGCGTTGCGCCACGGCCCCCTGTCGTCGTCCATCCCGCGCCGGGGCCCTCTGTCGTCATCCAGCCCGCGCCGGGGCCCTCTGTCGTCATCCAGCCCCCGCCGGGGACCCCTGTCGTCATCTGCAGCTCTCCAGCTGCCCCTGTCATCATCCAGCCCGCGCCTGGGTGGCCTGTCATCATCCAGAGCCCGTCTGGGGGGCCTGTCATCATCCATTCCACGCCGGGGCCCTCTGTCGTCGTCCGCGGCTCGCCAGCTCCCTCTGTCATCGTCCAAGCCGCGCCGGGGTGGCCTGTCGTCGTCCAGCCCGCGCCTGGGACCCCTGTCGTCATCCAGAGCACGTCTGGGTGGCCTGTCGTCATCCATCCCACGCCTGGGACCCCTGTCGTCATCCAGAGCACGTCTGGGTGGCCTGTCATCATCCATTCCACGCCTGGGACCCCTGTCGTCATCCGCAGCTCTCCAGCTCCCTCTGTCATCATCCAGAGCACGCCTGGGCGGCCTGTCATCATCCAATCCACGTCTGGGTGGCCTGTCCTCATCCCCTTCCCGCCTAGGAGGCCTGTCCTCGTCCCCTTCTCGCCTCGGTGGCCTGTCCTCCGCTGATTCGGTGGAAGGACGTTCCTTTTCCTCTGCAGGACCCCGTCGGGGCAGATCATCCCCCCGTCGAGGCAGGTCATCCCCTCGCCGGAAAGGTCTGTCATCATCCCTTGGCTCTCCTCGACGCCAGTCTCTGTAAAACCAGAGAACAAGGAAAAAGGAGAAGCTGAAATCCAGGAAAGCTTTACGTCAACAGCATCAAACCCTCAAAGCCATTTCCTGACGGCATCCGCTTGACGAGTGGCTGCAAACTCACCTGCAGAGCGTGCAGCTTCCAAATGCACTTTGTAATTGTCTTCACTGTTATGGGAAAACAGTAGGTCACCATCCCTCCAGTAAACACTGAGCAGTTTACTATCTCCTTCAAAACTACAGTTTGAAGGGGATAACTACAGTCCCCTGTTGGTTATTTGCTGCAACACTGAGCCTAATCTGACAAACTCAAGCTAAGTCTCAAAGAATCAGTATTAAAAATCCCACAACCATCAATTAATTGTTCTTCTCCTTCATGACATACCAACCCTACAGTCCCATCCCCGTTTTCACATGCTTGGGCACAGTTCCAGCCCCAGGATTGGCAATACTTTCACCGACGAGCCTCCACAATCAGGCAGGACAACGCAGTGCACTCGTGAGTGAACCCACGGCCACTGCCCGATGGCAAGCAGGGTGCACCAGGCTCTGGCAGGCTGTCAGTGCTTCCAGGGACTCTCCTTACTGGGATGTATGTGGGAAGTACAGAATCAGTGAGAATTTTCCCCTGGGCGATTGAGCCATCAGTTCATCTTTGAAATATGTTTGGACTTGTAACACTGAAAAGATCAGACACAGCTGAACAGTTAGAACCTTCCACTCTTGTCACTTCCCTGGACACACCATTTAATCTACTGTCTACAGGATTTTACACGTACATTTAGACCATAACCCATGTTTTTGTCACCAGACTAATTTATTTCTGGAAATTAACCTCCCTCAGCAATAAAAAGAAAAAAGGAATAGTACATCACAGAAATGTACTGGTAGGTTTTTCTTGGCAGGAGAAGAGAAGCTGCACTGGGGTTGAATCTCATGGATTTAAAAAAATAAAATCAAACCCAAAACACAATAAAAAACACTCCCATGTTTAGAAATTCACCATGCCACTAAAATGTAAACAAAAGAACAGCAATGACTTGCTACAAAACAACAGATGTAGGACTCCAAGAGGTGAGAACAAAGAGGCAACAGTTTGTGACAACTCTGCTTCTCAAGAATTTTGAGCAATAGCAAGCAGTGCATCTCCTTTCAGAAGAATAAGGGGGAATGCAATTACCATTGATCTGTGAGATAAAAACCAAGCCATGGAGATTGTTAATTTCCATTTAGACTCAAATTGGATAATCTTCTCCCTTGAAAAATCTTATTATTTTGCCATAAAAGACATATAGAGAAATGGTTACCAGTTTCATCAAATGAACAAGTATTTAATTCATTCAGGTATTGTTTCAGGGTTTCAGGATTTTTGAATCTCTTCTAAACTATAATTTTAAAGCTACTGCTACTCTAATTTTTAAACTATTACTTGTAGGCGAAATTACGTTGTTTTTACTGTTTTTTTTTCTCATTTGACAGCTTCAGTGCTCATTTCAGCTTTCGCCCTTCTTTCCCTTTCCCAGTTTCTCTTATATAACCCATTTTTAAATAACCTCTGAAAACCCCACACACAGATCTACAAGAGCTGAAGCATGCAGACAGCTTTACCCAGTAAAACAGAAACCTGCTGGCAAAGTTCACACTATAGTGTCTACCTTTGTTACAGGTTTATAACTCTTTTTTTTGCTCAATGCAGGCAAACAGAGCTCAACAACCCTTTGCAGTGTATTTTTTCTTTCTAGTGTTTCTTGACTATAAGCATGTGAGCATCTGTTGATCCCCTGGGACAGCAACCTGTGGCACAATAACTGAAGAGCTGTGCCAAGTATGCCCTGCCCCTTTCAGTGAGTATCAGGTTTGTATCAGTTGCTATTTCATTGTTTCAACGGGTCTAGTTCCTGAGGGTATTTCAGGGATTTCCTGTGAACTAGAGAAAGAACAGGAGGTATCACCACCATGACTTTTTCTACTAAATCAGCTGGCTCTTAGTTTAACTCCTACACAGCACTTCTATGTCAACCTTTCTTCTCTTCCTTATAAAATTTTTTACATGATTAGTTTTGTTTTTTGGTTTTTATAACTAAGCTACCTTTCCTGCACAGTGGAGGAACAAATACTGGCAGCCTAATAACTCTGGATAAAGCTGCTCCTTCTCCCAGAGGCAGACAGCCCTTGCTGGACTCCTCTGTGATTTGTTTCCTCTTGCACCTGGAACCATGCAAGGAAAAGATTGAGAACACTGGAATGCACTGATCACCTGGAATTCAGCGCTCTGGGGGCTGTGGTGTAGTACAATTGCTTTCTGTGACTGCAAAGATGTGTGTACCAATATGGCACATTCAACCAGGACTGGGCCGTTTCCATCAGAAATTGCCTATCACACAATTCTTAGAGCTTTTCTCCTTGCATCAGCACCCATAAAGACTTTTTAAGGCATATATCCAGTAGCTGCACTTCCAGCTAGATACATGCTGCAAATTAAATCTGATGCTCTGTCATCTGTGTTACTGCCTTTATCACTTGATCCAGAAATTCATGTTGGCATTACTTTACTCAGTTAGGTTTTCAGTTGGATGCTGTTTGCATCCAACACATTTTCGCTTCAGGGTTAAAATCCAACTGAAGGTACACTAGGGACTACTAAAGACTGCACTTTTCTGCTGCAATTATGTCTGAGCATCACCACTTTTATTTTGATATTTCCTAAATTCAGCAAATAGAAAATAGAGAAACATTCCTTTACTTAAAACTATGTAGAGATATGGATTTTTACTTCTATCAATATATCCTTTTAGTATTCCTCAGTATATTCATCTTAGTAAAAGGAAGGAGGAAAGTTTTACCAAACTTACTACATAATAATGCAAAATATTGCTAATTTTAACTCCTCGGCAGTCACTTGGCTCCCTTTCTACAGAAGTTAGATGAGAAATGAGAAAGACAACCTGTATCATTCCACGTGAAAAAAATTGCCTTGAGGCATATAAACAGATGCATTAAACACTTCACAGGCTGGTCGAGGTTGGAAAGGACCGTAAAGATCACCTCATTCCAATTCCCTGCCACACAGGCAGGGACACCTTCCACTAGACCAGGTTGCTCAGAGCCCCATCCAACCTGGCCTTGGACACTTCCAGGGATGGGGCACCCACAACTTATGCAGTGTGTGAGCAGTTAAAGGCTTCACCCAGGAGTATCATTGAATTTTTACATTTTGCAAATCAAGAGAAAGTGGATCCCTACCAGGAACGGCAACACAGCCTTTAAGGGAAGACAGAATGCTACTGTTTATCAAGAGATCATACTCTTCCAACTCATTAAAAAAATTACTGGAGAAGAGTAGGAGTAAATTAATTTGCTTCCACTGAAGTCAGAGGAAGCACTAATGGATTTAAATTGCTGCGCTGGAAATTAGGGTTAGACATTTATAAAAATCTATCTACCTGGAAGGCTAATTAAGCCATAAAACATACTGCCAACAAGCAGCGCTATCTCCACCAGCACAGGCTTTTAAGGACAACTAGATGTGCACCACCAGAAAACATTTTAGCTACAGCTCATCCTGATGTGGAGCAGAGAAATGGACAAATGTTAAAAAAATTATCTTCTACTACTGTATAAACAGTTTTCATTATTAGTGAACATAGCCAACCCCCCCAAAATACACAGATGTAAACAAGTGAGGATTTTTTTTTTTCAAGTGCAAAGTACCTTCAGAAATTTGCCCTTTTGTTCAATACAGTCCTTCAGAACTTTAATTTATGCCATGTATTTTCTGCCCTGGGACTCACTCTGGGACTTGCACAGGTTAAGACTCTGAAGTTTGACTTTACTGTTCTTATATATTACTGTCAGTTTTCTAAACGGAAAATCTCAGACTTTCATCATCCAGGAGCCCTGCATTTGCTTGTCATCCCTCCCCATTCTGTATTTATACAACTGACACCAATGTTTGAGTGGGGGAGGAATTTTTAGTTTAACAAGGAAACCAAGTAAGCAAGTTGTTTATCACACACAGAAGGTGTCTGGTAGTCTTCACATATCTCAGCTAAATAAAACAGGAATGTCATCTGAATGCAGTTCCAAGATAAAACCTCTCTCTCTTTCTGAGATCCTTATAAAGCAACTTTTTAATACAAGGTACCTTTCAGAGCTGTAAAGGCCTGAGATATTACTCAGTTATTGTAGTTTTAGCAGTGGCAGCAACCTGGGAGCCTGCATGCTTTGAGCCCAACACAACTGGTGCTCAGTAACCCCCGATTACCTTTCCACTGGTGCTCGACGCCATTCGGATTCTGGCTCCCCACCTCTTCTCCAGGAGCTTTCAGATTCCCTGTCACCCCAACGAGACTCCTGTGTGTCAAAAGAAATCGGGAAGATCCTCTCTGAGTACTTCAAAACCAAGTTTTTCAATATATAACTTACCTTCGGAGCATACTGTGTCACTAAAAACCGACCAGTCACACTGCAGAGAACACTGAACTCTCAGGAGTTTGAATAATTAAAGTATGGTCTTAATTGACTGACTCGATTATTTCTGGTGCAGTTTCCCTCTGTGCCACATACCCCACCAGCGGGGTAGGATATGTGCAAACACACTAACAAGTTTATGAACAAGCGTTTGAACAATAGCTACAGTCAGCCGTAGCTACCACCTGGTGACTCCAGAGAGGTTCTCACACTTTCACTGTCCCTGGAGCTTCAGCACAGTAGGAATGAATTCAAGGAATTACTTGGTTTTGTCCTTTCTAATCTGATCAGGAAACATAACGAAATACACTGAGAACTCTCTGTAACAGGGACCATTTTGTTCCCATTATGCACAGAACAGCTGAGGTATTAGTGATTCTCACTGGGCAGAGCAATAATTAATCTGTATTTTTTATAAATAAAGTTAAAATTACTCTCTCCGTTGCTGGATAAAGACAAATCACTTAAACTATTTCTAACACATCTGTTTATTTCTTAATTCCACACAACAAACTAATTAGGTGAACCACCTAAAATACCTGGTTTCACATAATCACACAACCTCTTTATAGTTTTCAATCCTTCTTTGAAAAATACTTTCATTTGTCAGTATGGGGAAATACACAGGTTACCCAAGATCTTGCAGATCCACTCTCTCTGGTTGTCTCCTTAAATGCTTTTGAAGTGACCCCAACCAACAACAGTGAGCAAAGAATCCCAGAACTGCAAATGGAATTTCTGAAGTGGTACAGATATCTCTCTTGGAACCTGAGCCAGCTTTTCCATATAATCAAGTGCCCATGCCTAGGAGACCTCTTATGTGAAAAATACCCATAACGATTATTTACTTGACAGACTATCAAAACAATTTATACAAGCTCTGATAACTTATCTTTGGGGTGTTACTCAATGAAGTATGTATTAAACAAAGAGAAAGGCTATGGTGGATGAAATTTTAAACTAGTTCTCTTCAATGATAACTTCTGAAAAAGTAGATTGTAGAAGGCTTATGGTGCTTAATTACATTCTTTTAAATCCTTAAACATTCATGTGCAATTAGCTTTTGCTTCGTTTCCTGTTGGACTGGGATAACGTTTCTCCCAATTCAACTGATATTTATAAAAAGAAAATTGCACACACATCTTGGTTTATGTTACTGTGTATTTCTTTTCTTTTAAAATATAAAACTGTGAGTTTATGTTTAGTCTGGAATTCTCCTTCAATATCTACTTTAATTCCTGACTTTGTCATGAGTTACTGCACTTGCTTCCAATATAGTCTTCTTTCTCTTGTGCTAAAGACAATTTTATCCAATACTCATTTTAGCCTTTAACTGTTTCGTTTTTAAACAGCTTGGAGCTCTTAGTAGTTTATTTTACTCTAAAACTAAGCTCCAGATTCCAGATCCTGATAGTGAGTGACAACAATCTACCTACAGAATTAGCCACTCACCCAACTTAAAACCCAAAAACCCCTACAATTTCGCAATGGTAACATCATCTTCCAAATATTCTAGAGAAAGAGCGGCCAGAAAGAAAACAAACCTGCAGGTATTCCCTACCTTCCTTGAAAATGGGTCATCCAGGCCTCTCCTTTCCTCTTCCCGACGACGCTCTCTTTCCTCTATCTCCATCTCCCTCTGACGTTTTTTCTTCTCCAGCTCTTCCAGTTTCTTGACACGCTCCTGGTATTCCCGCTGCTCCTGCTCGCGCTTCTCGCGCTCAATGCGCTCCTTCTCCTCACGCTCTGCGGGTGGGAAACACAAGCAAAGCTCACCAAAACAAATTCCATTACTCTGCTGTATGCACAGAAAAGTCACAAAATACAGTCTGACTCCTTGTAAAAGAATAAATAAGAAATCCTAACATTTCACATGATGAGTTTAACTGATCACAGAACCTGTTTTCTGAAAGTATCTTAACTCCAAAGCAATAGGAAAAGCAGCCCTGATACATCCAATAATGAGATGTCTTGAACAGCTAGTGAGAAAGAAAAGGTTCCAATACCCTTATGCTAATTCCATGTACAGACCACAGATGTGCCAGCTAAAATAGCAGTAACTACCCTCAAGCATCATGGGGGATCCTTTCCTTAGGGAAGGCAAACGAAAAAATCAGCTACCAGTGTCAAATTTGATGTTCATGACTGCTTTGGTTTTTGTTTGTTTTCTAATAACCACATGATTATGAACTTTGATACATAAAATCTTCATCCTCCAAGTGACAAACAGGACAGAAATTCACCTTACAGGATGCCAATCACCCCTTCTCCTCTAAAGCCCTGAAAAGGGCTATGAGGGCTATCAGACAAAACAATTCACAAAGAAAGGCGTGCAAGTCGCTTACAGCTCTGGAGCTCTTGATCTGACACCAATATTCCCTTTCTTTTCTCCATAAGATGTGCACAGACAAGCGGCCAGAACTCAGACTAAAGGCTAAAATCAAAGACTCAGTTTTTCCCTAGCCTCCCTTACTTTGTGGCCTCCCTTATTCATGTCTGGGAGAAGGGCAGGGCAGGAAGCATTGATATGCTTTCACTTTCCCCCCCGCTACAAGGCTTTACCTTCCTCTCTGTGCTGCACAGGTAAGCGTTCAGGAGGTGTCTCAGGCAACATATAAAGGCACAGTGTCTAACAGCAATGAACAGTCTGCTCCACTGACTGGAAGCTGAAAGGATTTCCTCCAAAACTGTGGAACAGGGACACCAGACACTAACTGTGTTACACAGATGGAACGGGTCAAGGGTGCAAAGGATAAAATACTGATGCTCTCCATCACACCTTTAAGCAGCTGCTCTTCTCGTAACCTTTGCTCCTCCTCCTCCTTCTCTCTGTAGTAGGTGATCCGTCTCTCCTCTTTGCGCTGTTTCTTGCGCTCCTCCAGGCGATTCCGCCTCTCTTCTGCCAACCGCTCCTGGAACTGCTTGAGCTTATCCTGAAATACCAACACCACACCTGAGAACACCAGAACTGCTCTGTCTAACAAAGCAATGGGGCAGCAGCTACACAGACTGCTAAATAAAGCTACAGAGAAACACGAACCAGCTGCAACACCTTAACGCTGCTCCACTGAAAAACAACCGTCTGCCATTTCAACCTCTTTTGCAATTGATTTTTTCTAAGAGAACATCCCCAACTTAGAAGACAATCAAATCATCATACACAATATTAGTCCTTTATCTGCTTTTTCTGCAAAGGAATTGCCTTTACCTGTATCTAAAATATTTTATTTAGAATCATATGCAGTTACTAATTTATTTTAACAAAATAGCTCTTCTGCTGTTTCGTGGTAAAGCCAATTCTTACAGCAAAACAGTCAAATAATCAAAGCTATAAACAGTCTCAGGAAATGTGAAATTTTAAAATATAGAGCAAGAAACCAAAGGCACAGCTCCTTCCCTGACCTTTTGGTCTCATTTGTTTTTAAATTTTGCAAACACACAACATAGCGTGAACAAAAAAATACTTGAACTGTCAAAATAATGTTGATATTCAAACACAAAAATTAAAAAAAAAGTAGACTATTTCCACCTGTTTCTCAGCTTTGGCTTATTGTCAGTACTGTGGTCACCGCAGTAAGTCCAAGTACTTGTGCAGATACAGCTGGCTGTCTTTGTGTCAACCAATGATCAATTACAAATAGCTGTATTGAAATTAATGATTTACTCATCTTTTATTTTCCATATAAGCTATTTCAGAAATTGTCAAAAACTGTAAATGATAATGTCTAGGGATGGGTGCACAAAATTTCCTTCTTTTTAAATACTCAGAGCAGAAAATAAACAATTCCACAGTTTTGAGCCATTTTAGATACCAATTTGTTTCCAGTTTCCTGAAGAATCACTCGGTCACAGTTTTAGTTCCTCACTTTAGGGGCATACTTTGTTACAGTGCCAAATCTAATGTACCTCATAAACTGTTCGTCGGGATGCTTTGAGCCTGGCTTCAAATAAATCTCTATCCTCCAACATCCTGGACAGTCTGCTCTTGTGCTCAAGGGCTTTCTCACGCTCCAACTGCAGGGTGGTGATCTGAAAATAGAAAATATAGGAAGTACGGCTTTACCGTGCATTTGGATTCAATCTACCTCAGCCACTAGAAAGAGAAATTATCTTTTCCTTTCTCAGAGCCAAGACAGAAGATGTTGCTGTCCCAGCACAATCCAATTACGAAGCAAACACTTCATTCTTTCTTCTCTTGGATTCAGCTGGAGGAAAAAAAGGCAGTGCAAAACCCACTATTTTTCATCTACTGCTAAAAATCTGAACAAAACATTCTTACCCTTTCTTCTTCCTGTTGCTCCCACAGCTCCATATCATGCACTCTTTGTTCCTCATATGCAGTCTTTATTAAAGGAATTTCTTCTAAGCGCTTCGCTCTTTCAAAATAGTCAATCTAAATAAAGACAACGCACCTTTAGCATGTCATAATACAGAACCCAAATCTGCAAGACTCCATCTTCAGCATCCTTCAAAGAAAATCCTAATATCTGGAGGCTTTCTCAAGATATCTGATATAGTATGGCTACGTAACAACCATCAAAGGCCCACTTAACCAAAAACCTGCCCCTAGCATCAGCAACTAAGTGCTCCCTTAGGCAAGACAGGCACATATACAATACTCTCTCAGCATCAGCTCCCAGCATCTCCTGTGTTGGAAGCTTCTTTTATATTTTAATCATCAGTGGATTTCTCCTCCTGTCCTTCTGAACTCAAAGCAGCTTTTCACACACAACAATGTACTTTGCAAAGGACCCCTGTGTGTCTGTGGCTCACAGCATGAAGATCCACCTTGTACTACAAACAGCTCTGAATGCAACTCCTGCTGCTCCCTTGGATGCTTCCTACTCGACTACCCCTTGCAGTCAGTGCAAGAACAACTGCTCCCACCGTCAGCTCTCAGAACAGGTACACTCTTCCAGACAGACACCACATCCTCTCCTGAGAAATCTGCCAGACAGAGGGGTGCTGCTTTACAAGGACATTTCTCACACAGAAGCCGATCCACATCACGGATAATTCCTGTTGGTCTAATTTCCAGTTGAACTGCATCCTTGTAGAGATAAAGAGACTGGAGCTGCAGACAGTGCTCCCAGTGCAGAAGAACCAAGTTCTCATTGCTGGCTAAGAATGTTACGTTTGGAGCCCATCATTTAACATGCCAAGCTAAAGACTGGGGCATTTTTTTTTTCCTGCTTTCTCTATTTTATTTAGTTAGTTAGTTTCGTATCTACGGAAACAGAACATCTTCAAGGACATTTCCTTTTGTACCACAGCTGATAAATGCTTTTTGGTGAAGGACGCTGTGAAGAGCTTTTTGGAAATCCAACTTAGATCCATCAGATCACCCTTACTCACGTTCATTTTGGCAGCTTCAGAGAACTCCAAGAGGCAGTCCTGGCTTGCAATTCTTTTACAGAAGCTGTGTGCCTTTCCAGGTGGATTGTATTTACTCAGGTGACCACTAACTGTACCGTTTCATGTATTTTCTGCTATTCTGCCCAGTATGAGGAACAGGTTTACAGGCCTGCAGTGTAAAAGATCCTCACTGAAACCCTTCTAACTAACCTGCCACTTTCTGGTATCGAGGCAGTTTTTAAGTGGCCCAAGTCACCAAATGTATCATATAACCTCTGTTTCATTCTTGAATACAGCAGGAAGTCCTGGGTGAGCTTCACCTTGACCAGGTCATGTGTTTCTATTTACTTTGACACAGTTCTCACACCTTTATAGCTATCCACATTTCAGACAGATCCTTTTCTCCCATCCAGAAGGACTCCAGCAGTGGAATTCCTTCTGTTTCAGTGAGGACTAACAGGGTTAATGAATTTAGTTTCTCCACAATGACCTCTCCTTCTCCAAACACTTAATCTTCCCTGAACATTTTCCAATTAAGAGACTCGGTTCACATACAGCTTAAGGGTCTTGTTTCAAATCAACTCCATTAATTAGAACAGACTTTTGCAGTGAAACTGGAGGCTCAGACGGTTTATAACACATTTATCCTTTCTTAGTTTCAAACAATAGTATTTCCAACATCAGTATTATCCACACACACACATGTGTGTATCAACACAGGAGTTCACATTCACTAAACGACTGCATGGACATGGGTTTGTACCCTTCCTACTTTGTACCTTTTTCTCCTGATTCTTCAGACGTTCCTGAAGTTCCTTCTTTTCTTTCTCCAGTTGCTCAACTTGTTTAGCCATAATGAAGTCAGGATCCAATTCTTCAAGATCCTACAACCAAGTAAAGTTATCAATACAAAATAAAGCAAACATTTTTTCTGTTGCAAATGTGATTTGTTTACTTATTTATTTAAGCTTCTCTGCAGTTTTCCCCTCAACTTCCAAATTAATCTGCTTCAGAAACATTCTGAATTATTGATTTTTAATTGAGACACAGTCCAGATACTACAGAATTGGATCTGGAGGTCTATTTTGTATTTCAGATACCATTTAAGCAACAGGGGAAAGGGACACAAAACAAAACACCCAAAATTAACCCCCCCAAACAAACAAATAAAAAGGGACAACAAAAAACAAACCAACCAAACAAACAAGCTGTACTTTATTCCCGCAGGTAAAAAAGGTCCCATCCAAACCCAGAATTCAGGTTTACTTACACTGTATCATTTTTAAGAAAGGCTGTTTTTAACGCCAGTTACAGTACAAAGCCAGTAAAACCCATGAAATTCAGGCAGCCCACCAATGTAACACCGAAAGGGTAAGAAAATAACTTGATAGTGCAACGAGTAATTTACCTCAATATCAATATCTTTAAATGCTTTGGCTCCCAGTTCAGTTTTCTTGATCTGCTCCAGGCGCTCCCGAACAGTTTTCTTTTTGATCTGCTCATGCTCCTGCAGGATCCGCTCCTTCTCCCTCTCCTTGGCCTCCTGGCGCAGCCTCTCCTCTTCAGCTTTCCGGACTTTCTGCAGCTCTGCCTCCCGTTGTTCCAGCTCTTCCTTCTCCCTCTGGATGTTCAGGCTTTCCAGGCGCTCCTTCCTCTCCTCTATGGTCTGACGGCGCGCGAGAATGCGCTGATGCTCCTTCCGCGAGTTTTTCAAGAAGGCGGTGACTGCCAGCTGATGTTGTTCTTCCTTCTCTTGCTGAATTTGAATTAACAAGAAGACAATGATGTATGCAGCACCTCTTTAAAAAGGCAGAAAAGATAGCAAATGCTTCTCAAAGAAAACTCGAAGTTCACTGTATTCTCCAAACTTGCCAACTGCACGAAAATACAAGTGTGATGGCAAACCTAATCCCTCATCCAAGTGGCATCCAAGGTAGGATCAACTGACTGGAACCCTGCTGTCTGTAAAGGACAATATGGCTTAGGTGTAACAGTTCCACATTTTTCTGCCCAAAAATATCGCACATCCAGATGTTCCTGACAGTGAAATTCCTAACTGAAAGGGGCATGGGGGTCAATCCTGACTGACTCTGCACGTGTCTGCAAGCGTACCACCACATGGACTGTATTTCACCAAAGCTCCTTTGTTCTTAGAGTTTTGCTATTTTCCAGACACACTAATATAAGAGAAAAATATCCTAATTGACACGAAGCACTGTCTGTGAGATGACCAAAAAAATGAGTCAACCATTTAGTCATAAACATTGTATATAAACCCATTGTAATGACCTTACAAAAAGCACTAGATATTATTATTAGATATTATAATTAGGCTTCTAGATATTAGCATACAGACTGTTCTTTAAGCAGCCTTCTCAGCCCCCCCACCATTCTCCAGAGTACCCCCACAGTTCTTTGTAGAGATTCATGCTGTACACATGAGGAGGTGTAATTTTGCCAGCTCCATCACGCAGCGAAACGCTGCAGCCCAATCAGCTCACTACAGTCCCTCAGTCATGCTGATCATGAAATGCAGTCATGAAATGTGAGCTCCTTCAGAGGTATTTTTAGCAATCTGTCACTTCTAGGGCATTCAACAAAAACACTCAAACATCCGTACTTTGTGGCAGATCTGCAAACATTTAAGGATAAACGCAGGCGCCACAAACGTAAAAGTGAAAAAGCTTTAGATGAATTTAACGATTTTGTGAATTATAACAAACGTGACAAATCAAAAGTTCTTAAGCACTTGAAAAGATTGAAAAGTTTTGATGGCAATAATGAAGAAAAAAAGAATATCAGCTTGTTCTGTAGCTTCTCTAACCATACAGACTGATATTAACCTTGACACTGTTCCCCAGTTTTACAGGCACAATGACCGGCGCTTATGTCATTTATGTTATTCAGCTTCCTGTACTAACATGTCAAGTGTGAGATTGTTTGTCATTTCTATCCATGAATGTACACATAAAAGCACATTTTTTTTCTTTCAAAATGACGATCTAACTAACACCAATCACTAATTAAATCTCTTTAGGAGAAAACCTACATGGAAGTATTTTTTATCTTAAACACTGTAAACAGGTAACACACATTCAAACTAACACAATAAGTGAGCATCAGGTGTCATGATACACTTCTACTTTGTGTGTTTATATTTTAAGAAGATTACTAAAGTCTTTCAACCTGTATAAACAATCTAACATGGACATCTTGCAATCAGCCTTTTCTTTCCATATGGAAAAAATATTTGATATGTTTGCTATGAAATCTTTCATGAACACAAAGCAAAAGAAAAAAATTACTACTGCTCTTGTAAGAGAAGTGAAGGTTTAACTTGCCAGGACCAAAGCACGCTGGAAATTCGAGGCTGAATTACACCTTGCTGCTACAGGGCTCTGGAAAACCTGAAATGTGAGTCTGACCTTGAAGCCAAAAGCCCCAGGGAGGAGGACAGGGAGTGACAAGGACAGGGCAGTTCTTGAGCTGGGGGATCTTTTGTTCGTGTTTTCAAAGTTACATTTCAGGTTCTTCAAAACACCAGTTCCTCCAGGAGGAATAAAGGAAGCAGGCTCTTGGATTTTCAAACATGCATGCAAAATTCTAAACAAATCCTCACCTATGGGAAAGTTATTATTTGGTATATCCTAAGCCTGATATATGCAAGACTGACAACTCATGATTTTAATTATAACCAAACATTAACTAGATGGAGTTTTTTTAAGAACGACTTTGTCACAAACACAAATAACTGACTACCATTAGGCTGCAAAAAATGAAAGTGAAATGAACATCTAATCTGAGAAAACACGTTCATTAAAATATAAGCTTTGGCATAAAGTGTTGAGTTATTAGCTTATGTTTCTACTTAATGCACAAACAGGTAATTGCAGCCCATCATTACTGCCAAATTAGATCAGAGATCATTACCACAATGCTCTGAAAGGTCATGTTAACGTAATCAGTTAGAGAGCTCACTGCCTTTCCTGTGTCAGGGAAAGAGAAACCAAGGAACTCCTTCAAGTGTGATCTCACAGCTTCAAGACAAGCTTGCCTTGCTAAACCAGAAAAGCTGGTAGAGCTCTGTTAGAAGAGGTGAGCATGTAGCAGATGCAGAAGGATACTTTATCACTAATAAATTCGTGAATGCTACAGTACATGTGTATGTATGAACTCCTCGAGGATCAGCTGTTTGTTCTGAAGGGATGGGACAGCAGAACAACACTGTTTACCACTGCACTGAGAACACATTACTGGAAGGAGCAGTTGATCAGACAAGCAAAAACTTGATAAAAGGCTGGATAAAAGGCAACAGATGAACATCACATAGTGCACACAGGGAAAATCTCAGATTTTGTCAACATTTTCGTAATACTTCAAACAACTTACCATTAAGTGAGGAGGCTTAATGACTGCAAGAGCCTTAGCCAGAGCTGAAGACATAGCAGTCAACTGGTTTCTAATTTGCTCAGAAGGCATGCTTTGGAGCTGAGGGCCTAGTGGGGCATCTTCTCTAGTACAGTAATTCAAATCTGAACCAAAACTCAGGGTCCGGGTGGTGTGATCAAGACGAACCTTCACAAAAAAAAAAGGCAAGGAAATAATTTTATTATTTATTGAACAATTTCTCTGTTGCTCTGCCTAAAACCCATATGAGTCAACAGAAGCTATAAGCAGGAAATACTCTAAAAAAAATTAGCTCCACCGTTCTATAAGAAATGGCAAATTAACAGGAGAAATACGGCACCATGAATAAAGGTTTTATTTCTATGGTTTACACAAGAAAAAAACCCAAACAACCACAAAAAAAAAAAATCACTGGAAGAGGCTGAACTTCCAATGATTCTATGAAATGAGCACTGCAAGACAAACCATTCTTGCCTCTTCCTCCACATTAGCAATCCACAAAACTAAGAACCCTAACTTCAGTGCAGGCAACTGCAACACATCAAGGTGTGAGTTAACCTAAGTGAATTAACTCAGCTTCATCTAGAAACCTACATGGATAATTACTAAGCACCCTCAACTCAAAACTACCTGCACCTCGTTGTTCTCTCAACACGGACACTTTACCAATAATGCACTCTTCAGACACCAGTGCACATCTCAGACATTGGGGTTTCACTTCAGTCCCTTGGTGAGACACAAACCAACATCAGCAACTGCTGGCTCTTCAGTCTTACAAAACTAAAGCAGCACAGGCAGCAATTCACATCCCTGTTTGTTAGATTTGCTTCAGGATATGCTGGATTAAATGACTGGGGTTCACAGGGCAAATTTTATTTTCAACTTCTAGTTCTACTGGACTTCTATTAATGGCTGTTGACCTAAAACAAAAATACACACCAGACTGCAAATAATCTTCAGTTCTTAATATATTGTCACATGCATCTTTTACTCTAGCTCATCTCCACCAATCAGAATCAATTCTTTTCCTTGGGTTACAAGTCAGCCAGCTCATTTGCATCCCATGTCGTTCACGTGAACCCACTCAGCACTTCTGCTGAGTCTTTTTACAGCACCCACCTGTAAGTCACAATGCCTGGCGGCATCCACGATACAGCGCTCCAGTGTGAAAGCATCCACGAAAGGAACCAGGGTGCACAGCCGAGCAAACTCAATGCTCTGATAAATCTGGGCCACCTGAGCGGGAACAGAACCATTAGGTATTTTTCCTCAGTAAAAAGAAATCGGAAATAAAAGTTGGTGTACAGGTCTTAGAGTTAACTGACTAAACTGTCAACAAATGAACGTATACATATTAATACAACTGCAAATGCTCTTTTGGGATTTGATATCTGTACTGTGTTCAAACTCAACCAGAGATTAATGCCATTACTGAACGGCTGCTTTGTATGAAGGAGACTGGCAGCAGTAACTACACACAGCTATGCTGCTAATTAGCCTTCAATGATTTCTTTAGCACACCAGAAATAACACTGCTCTCACTTGTAAGGAAAGCAGGTCAATGAAATGTGCATCCCATAAAACACTAGATACAAAATAATCAAAATAAACCAAAAACCAAAGCAAAATACCGCCCCTAGACCTTACTCTAAAGAGAGGTTTTAAGAACCTTGGTAAGTAATGAAATAAAAACAGGCAAGGGATTACACCACTGTACCCCAATATCAAGTACAGCTTCTATGGCTGTACCTAAACAACGTACAAACCGAAGATACACGTTACGTACTGGGAAAAAAAATCTCAAAATCATAATGCTCTTCTATTTGATGGGAAAAAAAATTACTTCAGCATGAAAGTTTCCAACTTCCTCTCCTTCCAAAGCATTTACTAACTTACGCGTGCTTAGGACCACACGTTTTCTTTACCTGCTGCAGAAGGCGAAGAATGGTATTGTTTTGCAGGTGAGGAACATACAGCTGCAGTTCAGGTTCCTTTTCAGCTTGGTCTTTCACCCAGTTGAGAACCTATTAAAAATCTGAAAAGTTACTCCATCTGCACTGACCCATACAAACTTCACCATTAAAGTACAAAGCATGGCTCATAAATATTTCTGATTTACAGTTCATGAAACGACAGCACTTCTGTCCAGAGTGCCCTGTTTTACTCAAGTGCATCTTCTGATAGAGCACTCACTTATCATGGATAGCTAACAGTTTTTGTATGAAGGCGACTGACAGCATTGGCAACGTTTACCACACTGCTAATTTACCTTCAAGTTCTTTTTAGCACCTCAATTATCTTTGTTCCCACTATCGAAGAAAAAGAACATGATGTGCTTCATCAATTGCAAAATTTGCACTAAGCTAATCAACAGCTCTCACGTTATTCTACCTCCCGAGCCTCTGTATTTTAATAGCGAAAAGTCATTGGTGTATCTTTCCACTTTGCACACAACCCACTCGCCTGCACGTGCACGCACACAGCTTTCCCACTTGGCATATTTAAACAAAATTAACTCATTATCACCTCCACCAAAAAACCTTCTGATACATTTCCCAGAACTCTGCATCTTTATGGGACCCTCTGAAGAGCCCCTTAGAGACCTGAGGGAATTTTCATTCTATGTCAATAACTTGGTGCAACTCGTATATCAGATGTCACGAGCACGTGACATCGCAGTGGAACCCGACCAAAGCAAGCCTACTTTTGAAAAATCTGGCAATACAAAAAGCTAGTTGATATTTACCACAAATCAATACTCAAATAACAGACTATTAGTCAAGAGCAGTTACCACACAGTGCTACAAAACTTACCTTGCTGACACGGGCACTTAACTTGAGCGGGTGAAAGTCTACTTCAAGCCAATTGTAAAGTTCCTTCACTTCTGGGACAACATATTGCACTACGTTGAACCTGACCTACAGTCAACAAAAACAATCCAAAGATCTCAAAATAAATACAGTACTAACCAACAGCTATGCTTTAAGACTTTCATATTTAAGAAGTTAAACAGACACCACGTGTACATTTTAATACAGATTACTTCTTATTACAGCATTCTGAACTGCAGTGACAGTAACTCCACACTACACCACTTAAATGTATTTAAAAACTGAAAAGGAGACATAAAACATATAAACAAGGTAAACAGACTAGAGCACCATCCTCAACCTAGCCATTTCCAAGACACAAGGCCTAACACACCTGTAGGCCCACAACCTAAAATCCTACCCAAACTAAAATCACACGTCCCTATTCATAATTAAATTTCTGAAGCCTTAAGTTGTGGTTTCGAGGCAAACTGGAGAGGTACTGGAAGAAGAATTAACTTACATTGCAAAATGAGCTTTGAACGTATGTTTTAGACATGCATGTCAAGGACTGCAAAAAAATCAAACATTCTCTGAAAATACCTATGGCAATGACTGATTTGTTTACGAGTATCTGGGGAGGTCTGAGGATAGATCGATCCAGTCTCCCCTCAAATTAAACACAAGGAAGTTTTCATAATCACTTAGATTTGCACGGTCTGCCATTTGATATATGGCCTGTGCTTATCCCAAATACATTTAAACAGCAAAAGAAACACTTGGTTCAGTTAACTGCACACCTTAGAGTAGGAAAAAGCCCCCAAAGTTCCAGTTCACAACCCATTTCAGACTCCTCAGAGTTTCAAAACGACATTTGTTGTTTGGGTGACGTAAAGGACCATATGGAATCTGACTCTTTAGCGCCCACAAGAACTCGCTGTCACTGCCGTTCCCAACCAGTCCTTGTGAATCTGCAGGTTTAACGCTGCACCGTTAAGTCACACAAGGAACCAAACTGCTGTCCCCAGCCGGGCACGGCGCTGCAGAAGGGAAACAGCGCTCAGTGTTCCGGAGCTGCTCCCTGGCCACCACCACCTACCATATCGTTGATGAGGCTGGCGCGTGTCGGCGGGGCCTGCAGCCCCAGCAGCGTCGCCAGGCGCCGCTGCTTCTCCACGATGATGCCATCCATGTCCAGCAGGCGAGCGATATCCGTCCTCTCCGGAGTTATGGGGATTGACAGAGTGGCCAAAAGGACTCGAGTAGACATCCTGTTGGCAAAGTAGAAGCACGAGAGATGAACGGCAGGGGAACACCTCAGAATTCCTGTTTGTGCATGTGCCAGATCAAGAGAGGAATGAGTAGCGTTTACGACGCAAAACTGTGTCAAAATACCAGCAACAACCAGGACGCCACCTGCACCATCAGGACAGAACGCAGTGTTCCTCAGGAACAAGAGGAGAGAGTTTTGAAACTTTTATATGTATGTACATACGTATATATGCAAAGAAATTGTAAAGAAATTTAAGCTGCCTCTGTAAATACCAAAACGCTATAAAGTAATGAAAATGGCAGAAAGCAGCACCTTCAAAAACTTCTTTTAGCTGCAAATCCACCCCAGTCTTTTTGAATAAATTTATTTTTAAAATTTACAGTGCAAGACAGGTGTACTTTGTTACCTGATGTAACAAAACAAGTGGCATTAGAGAGCTAAATTCTGGTCTTAGTACCGAAGTGAATAGGAATGTAAGAATTTCCATCATGTATTTCTTATGACCGGATTCTGATCTGTAATGGCCTGTAGATGAACTTCAGAGGTTAATGCACTCAATGATTCTGCGTGCCTCAAAAGCCTTGCCAGTTCATACCTATTACCAAAAAATTAAAGCCCCTTTGGCTATGCAGATTTTTATAAATTAAGAAGTTTACATTAGCTATTGTGAAATCCTGTGAAATTAATCCCACCACCCAGAAGAGAAAAATGAAACAAAAACCAGATACTCATTGACTTGCTTAGCTTCCAAGGCAGTAAGAGAAGGAAGCTAAGGTGATCCTCGTGTTCACAATACTTACAGTGTGGCTTTGTAAAACATCCTTCTTGCTCTAGATTTCTTTTGAGGCAATTAGTATTGGCCAATTTAAGCAGAGCTGCTCGTAAGTCATGCCTGTCATCTGCTTCTTTTGGGGTACATTTTAGTTTATTTTTGAACCTAGGGGGTTAAAAATAGAACCTAAGATCACATTATACATCCTTCCCCACCTCTGCATCTCCTCTTGTGTGAGATTCTTTCGCATTTCTCTTGATAAGTGATAAAGGCGGTGAAGGGTGGATGCATGAAAAAGAGCATTTCCCGATTTCCAGAAGACAGTTGAAACTTTGTGATAGTAATTTGCCATCAGTTGTGGTTTGGGTGGTTTCTTAGACAGTGCAAATAGTCCATGAATATCTTCCACCGCTTTGAAAGCTTCCTAAAGAGAAAAAAAAACAAATACACTTTTAGGAAGTTTTTTGTAACACCCCCAAAAAAAGAAAAGTATGAATTCATTAAAGGTTATAAGACTATAAAATATTTAATACTACTGAAAGTTGTGATCTTCAGTTTTATCAGCTACCTCAAATGAAATACTTCTCTCCTAACAAAAAAATCATTTGGACATACTGCAACTCCATTAACTATATGCTTAGAATTTAATGACTAGTTCATGTAATTTTTAAAAAACTTGTTTCTTTCAGATTTTTAAGTTACAAACCAAAGGGAGACGAAAAAAAAATTAAATAACAGGAGTTCTACTTTTTTACTACTGTATCAATTCTACTATTTATTGGTTTTACTATTTTTCATTAAAATAGATTTTTGTGATCAAAAATGGGTATAGTTTCCCTAAAAACACAAGAAAACTTGGAAAAGATGTAATTACCTAAATCCCTAAAATGGAAACAGCTCAAGAGAGAACATTCTTCAAATTCACAAACCCCAAAAACTACAACCTTGGTTTTTAAAGGAATTTTGTGGCTTTTTGAGGAATTTGACTTTAGAAATGTCGGTAGAGGTGAAGGTGTCATCTTAGCATCAAAGAATGAGCCAGGTTGGAAAAGACCTCTGAGATCATCAAGTCCAGCCCTTGCTCCACCACCACTGTAGTTCCCAGACCATGGCACTGATGCCACATCCAGCCTCACCTTAAACACCTCCAGGTACGGAGAATCCACCACCTCTCTGGGCAGCCCATTCCAATCCCTGATCACTCTCTCTGTGAAGAATTTCTTTCTAATATCCAACCTAAACCTCCCCTGGCAGAGCTCGAGACTGAGCCCTCTTGTCTTACTGAGAGCTGTCTGGGAGAAGAGACCAACCCCCACTGGCTACGCCCTCCTGTCAGGTAGTTGTAGAGAGTGATGAGGTCTCCCCTGAGCCTCCTCCCCTCCAGGCTCCTCACTTTCACAACTCCAAGTGACTTCAGCTACTCTGCCATTTACTGCTCCCAGCTAAGCTTGGTTTGAAACGCAGGACCATCAGACTAAGCATTCAATGTGCCAGCAGCCCCACGTTCTAGACATTACAACTTCCTTCTTTAGCTATCTTCCTTTCTTCAGCTTGCTCCGTATACCACGGAGTGCCCGGAGCGGGTTCTGGCAAGGCTGGAGGGCACAGTGTGAGGGGAGGGTGCTGTGCGTACCTGCCACAGCTCCATGCTGATGGCACTGTCGAGCTGCACAAGCCTGGTCTCCAGGTGCATGGACTGACTGTCGGGATTGTTGAGGTTGATGGCTGTGCTTTGGTTGTGGTGGCGCTGGATCTGCCCCAGGTGCATCCGCAGGTTGTCGCAGAGCTTACGGAACTCGGCTTTGCGCGTGTACTGCAGGCAGAACTTGAAAGCTGCAGAAATGAACCACACAGAGTAAGAACGGGCACTAGCGGTGACTTCATGGTAGTTGTAAAGCGGATTCAAACATATAAATCGGTACATTTAAGGAATCTGCATTTGCAGTCAAAAGATGTGTCAAACACAGTACAATCTGTCACACATCATGAGCAAGTGACAGTGCAGAGCACTTCCATCTTGACCTCAAAAAATGAAGATGTTTCTCCATAATTAAGCCTAATCGGCAAAGGGAATACCTAACAGTCTCTTTAAAAATGCTGTAATTAATGCGCTGATTCTAGCTTTTATTTTGAACTAATAGTAAATAAAATCCTGTGTACAGCATGAGCTCAAGTTTTGGCTTTGTAAAAACGTGGCAAAAAATTCTCAAGTCATTTAAATATGGTAAAGTTAAATAAAGCTTCCAAGTGACTGGAAATGACACAGGAAAAAAAATTGTCTTTGATCCCATAGTTCCTCTCAAAAATCAGTTTTTGCTCTGCCACTGTCAGTCTGGAAATTCTAAAATATCTCTACTAGAAACAGGCACAAAAGGAAGCCCTGACACTGTAGCACAAAGGCTTGCATACACCAAAGCACCTAGAACTCATCCGAGAGTCATCTTTCCTGAGGTACTTGCACAATTTGTGTGCAAGCTGGATAACAACCAAGGAGTGCTGGTAGTAACACGCTGTAAGAAAGAACAGGATGTGGCTGGAGAAGGGGCCATACAGAGGTAGGGCAGCCCTTTCCTAAGACAAAGGTCCTTGTTGTGGCTCCTGGAGATAAGCACAACACAGCAGAGTGCAGGCACAGGAGTGAGGCTGAGAAGTAGGGAGGGACTGTAGCGGAGGGACCAAGACCACCCAAGATTCATGAGGCCCTCTGACCCATTTCCAGAAAGGTCCAGAAGAATGGACTGTGCACGATAACTGATTTGCACAGAAAGTGAGAAACTGATCTCCAGGGTGGGGAAAACTTCTCTGTAAATAGGTTCCCTCCCAAAAAGCCCAGGTGCATGTGTGCCCAGAACCCTGGACACGCTGTCAGCTGAGCTGACACTGGAGCCAGGACCGCCGATCTCTCTGTTTATCCCTTTATTCTTCTCTCTCCCCTTTTTAACTCATCTTTCTCTCTTCTCTTTCACCCTACCCCTTTAGCTAAAGTGCACAGCTGTGTGCTTACACTGGGAGGTCAGGGACTAACATACCAATTTCCATGCCCAGTGTGTAATTTACTAATAAAACTTCATAAGCTTTTGGGGACCCTCTGACTTTTGCTGTTCCTTTCAATCACGAGCATCTGTGAATCTTGGGTGCTCCCTTCCCCTTAAAAGTACAGCGATGTGGTGCCCCATCCTTAAGTTTCCAACTTTTGGACCTACCTTGCTGTGCAATGTCATGGTACAGGCGTTCCACTCGAGAATTATTTCGGAGAAGATCCAAACACTGTCTATAAGACTCCCATAGAAATTTAACCCAAGGTGTCAAAAGCAGTCGGTCAGTACGATCCTGAGTGTCTTCTCCACTTACAGCACTCAAGAGAACACTATAGTCAGGGCAGGGGGTAAGGTAAAACAAAAAACCAAAAGTGGGTTACTCCCTACAATTCTCATCAATTTTTCTTAGCAAGTTCTAAGATGAGACTGGACAAATCTGAACAGAAAATTGCTGAACAGTCTATTGGTTATTTTCACACTGGTCCCTCAGATGGCTTCCTCTTCCTTTGAAGGATGTAGATGATTGTTCTTGCTTTTCAGTTTCAAAGCCTAGCCCCTGCATATACAGGGGCACATCCCAGCTCCAGAGGTAAGAGACTTCAGGAACTTCTGCATCCTTCACAAGTAAGCCAAAGGAAACTAACTCCAGGATTTTCACCTTCCCTTTTCTGCCAGGGAGCTGTGCACTGGACCTCTGCTAGAGTCAAGTATCACTGCCAACACAGACACTTTTGTACTTGCTCAGAGCTCCTTTTTAGCCACCAGCAATGCTGCCAGAGTTTGCTTCTTGTTGACATGTGACACAGAGGCACTGTGTGCCTTACAATCCACAGACAGCGAAATTCAGAACACTTAAAATATCAAATCCTTCAAAAATTCTGACAGGAAAAAGGTGCTTAAATAAATGCCAGAAAGTAAGATGTGATAATCTTGTATTTCATGGCCAGAACTTCATTCCCTCATCAGAGAAATACAAGGTTTGCGAAAGGATTCCTGAGACACTGAGACCAATTCAGTGCTACGTCTCACATGGTCCCTTTATGCTGAACAGTCCACCCACTTTTACTTTTTTAGCTTCTGCGCAAAGATTTTAATTGAAAGAATTCCCACTAACTTCATTCTTGCTTCCTGTCTCCTTTTGTCACTACATGTCATCAGTCTCTCACTGGGCAATGTCTTAGTCCCCTTCCAATTCAGCTGCAAACATTCCTTCTGGTAGGGTATCAGCAGCTTTACTTTTCCCCAGATTAGATGTTTGGCCTCTTCCAAACTCTGCTGGAATGCTTTAAAACATTTCTTCACCCCTGCCTTGTTACCCCTTTTCCACAGATGTCACCCATACACCTCTGTACTTGAGATGTATGGCAAGATGTTCCCTTGCCAGGGAAGGTCTACACCCAACCTAAAGCAGATGTATTTACTAAGCCTTTTTTCCACTCCTCTCTGTTAACATTATCCATCTAATTAATTCTTACTCTGAATATACTTTTTATGCCCTTCCTTCTATTATTTCATCAGATACCCAAACAATTATAAAGTAACATCTCTTTTGCTTTGTATGTGCACAGTGTGGTGAGAAAAACTGGAGGTTATCAGATACAGGAATTACATTGGTCATTAACAGCGTTTATACACCAACTGGTAATGAGCTGCTTTCCATAATCAACTCTCCAATACCACTACAGATGCAAATCAGAGCAGACACTAGAAAGCAGTGACCCAACTCCCAAACCCATTCCCACATTTTTTCTATTCTTTACTACTTACTTTCTTTACTTCTCTTTACGCCAATTTAGGATCTTGTACAATGCAAAATTCCTACTTTCTCCCCACTTTTAAAACCTCTAGACCACCACTAGTACTCCAATTCAAATCTACCACATCTCTATTTCGGCTTTGTGAATGAAAATAAGTATACTTTCTGTGAATTGCTACATTTTAAAGACAGGCTGCCCACCTTTCTGGAGTCTGAATGTTATCCAAATCTTCTATGTCCAGTACCATCTGCTGGGATTCTTCCTTAGCTGCTTCTGTTTTTTCTTCAGCTAATTTTAAATAGGCTCGAACAACATCCTCCAAAGATTTGATGTTAACCTACACCAAAGGCAAAAAAATGGGAAGATGTCTCCACCCACAATAGGCAGCAAATATTTAAGATGTAAATGCTACAAATCCAAGAGCACCTACAAGGCAGATTAATTCTAACTCAAGACGATTCAGTTACTTTCAGATTGTATCAGCTGACAAATACCATGCTTTGCTATAAATAAATAAAACAAAAAATCAGAAACCATACCTGCTGGCAAATATTCTTGTACTGGTACAATCCTTCTTTTGCCAGATGACTCTTGCGGAGATCCACACAGAGCTCCAGGTACTTCAGCATAATCGGCTCGTGGATTTTCTGCCATGTTCGGTGTTTCTTACTTTTCATAACATCATAGAGAACATCGAGGGCAGGCTGCTTTTTGCCAACCTCAAGGAATTCTGAAAGTTAAATCCCGGTTAGCAAAAGACTTGCACACCAGAAGATGCATTTTTTATACTTAACAGAAGAAACTTTCGGAATTTAACTAACTCTACCCAAAGTTCGTTGATGGCTAGTTTTAGTGCCAGTCATTCAATGACTTATGTGTCAAACCAACCTCTCCATTTACATGGAAACCTCAGGATAGCGGAGATGTCTCTCCATCCATCCTGCATGACTGAACACTTCATACACAGTAGTCAAATACACACATCCAGCTGTAAAGGTGGTTTCAGAGGCAGGGAGGAAAGAGGGAGGGGAGTCAGGGAGGAAAAGGAACAAGGAAGGGAGAGAAGGAGGCAGGAAGGGAGGAAGGAAAGAAACTAACTTCACTCAGTCAAGTTTTAGTGTGTTTGTGGGTTTTTGGGGTTTTTTAACTCAGAGTGGTCTAGCACTTCAGTTTGTGTAAGTTGCACCAAAAGCTGCTGCGGTTCAGTTGAAGGGTCAGACACTTTTTAAATCAGCCTTGCTGCTGGAACCAGTGGCCCGTTTATTCATCCCTAGGCAGCTGCTGTTACTAACAGGAGCTCTCGGCACCACAGCAACTCCCACCCCTGGTATCCCACACATTCTGCTCAGCACAAAACCCAGCACACCATCCACGCGCAAACACCAAGGCAGCAACCCACACACACAGACCCTACACTAAATGTGCTGCTCACTGCAGCAAAGCAGGAGAAATGAACACTTGGAATGAGAGGCAAGCAGGTTTAAAAGATAAGGGGAAGTGAAGTACAGCCAGTGGGAAATGTGTTTATTCTTAAAGGCCGAGGGGTGGAGTCAGAACTTCCCATGAAGTACTTTGGAAAGCACTACATTCCTAAGAAATAATGGCAGAAACAATTAAGAGTAGGGGCCTGCTCAAGGTGCTCAGACATCAGACAGAGCTCCCCAGCTTTGGAATCTCAAAAGTGAAGTTAAACATGGCAGAACACGTAGTTTGAAAGCAGCAGTGTGGTTTTAATCTAAAAGCCACCACAGCCCGCATTCAGGGCTCAGCTTATGTAAAAAACGAGCCTGCATAAGACAAGCAAGTTCCTTTCTAGAAAAAGCACCCTGATGCAGTTGAAGATAATTAAGGCTACGGTGTGACAGTATCCAGCAGTACTTTTACTCACCGAGGGAATTTTAATAAAGCTGTCCTCCACCCCGTAATTTACACTGCTATTCTATCTCAGTGCTGCTTTTCAGACAATTATTGCTCAGCTCTACATTTTATTTATGAAAACAAACTTAAAGGCAAGTTTAATCCTGCAACAACGCCAGGGAATTCCAACCACAGCTCTCAGTGGTCGATAACCAACTGGACAAAGCACAAAATTAATTCATATTGTTTTGAAACTTTTAATTAACTCTGGCCAAGCAGGTTCTTACCAGTAAGTCAAATAATTAAGGCTAATCTAGGAGTCACTTCGGCAAAAGCACGAAGTGCACCCGAAAAGTCAAACACAGCACACACCACCATGCCTTGCAGAAGGAACTGTAAGTTATGGACACTCAGATCTGTAACACACAAATTGCAAAGCTCAGCCCATAAATACCTGCCAGAGTTACATTTTTTCCGGTTTTTTTTTTTTTTCCTTTTACGCCACTTAAAATGCTAAAAGGTAGCCAAAAGAGCAACTGAAGCTCTGAGTGGCCAAGAAGTAGCTGGCACACATCAACAACTGACCTCCTGCTAACCCAAAATCCCAAATTAAGCTCAGTTTTCAGTGTGAGAAAATGTATGTCATTACAGGAGGCGACATGTCATTACAGGAGGCGACAAAGATGTCACGTGCCTTACAGTATCTCTAATAGTTAGGAAGCTCAGTGTCTGCCACAGTAAAACACTCCCCAAAGGTGATTCCATCCTTGACTACAAAGCAATGCCAGATGTTAACAATCGCTGAGGAAAGGCCTTGACCTATATTTGCCACTTACTGGGGGAAAACCGCCTTTCTTGCGTATCCGTACACACTTAAAATCACTCAATCCCCTCGTATTTCCAAACACCGCCTTTGTGCGGTGAAGTCACCGAGGAGACGGAGCGTCAAATGCTCCCTAATGCTCGCTTGAGCCTTACGCATAAAACCCACTGGAGGTCCGGAAGCCGCACCGAATGTTCCGATTCGAAATAAATTTAACGTCGAACTGCTTGCCGCGGCTCACAAAACCTGCCTCGGGGGACGGCTTCCCACCCCTTCGCCGAGCTTGGCCCCTGCAGGTCCGCCAAGACCCGACACCGCTTTGCGTTCGGCCCGCCGAAACCCGGAGCCCGCCCGGAGCTCGGCCCCCGCCAGGACGGGTTTTAAGGCTCGGCGAAGAAACGCGGACTCAAAACGCACGCCGGGGTGGGGGGGGGGGAACGGACCGACAACGCGCAAAATTTGGGCGGCTTGAGGTCAAAGCGGCGAGGTTCGCTCCACCCGAGGATTCCCGCATGAACGCGGGAAGGGCCGCCGGGTGGGCCCCGACCCGGCGCGGCCTCACCGCGGGGTGTCCCCGCACAACCTCCGGAACGCGAAGGGCCCCCCCGGCCAGGCCTCGCCTCCCCCACCCCGCGCCCCGCCATGAGGCGGCGGCGGCCGCGCCGGATCTCCCGGGGGGGGAACACCACGACGACAAGGAGGAGGAGGAGGAGATCTTCGGGGATAGAGGAGAGGATGGGAGGGGGTAGACTGACCGTTCGCCCGCTTCAGGGCGTTCTCGGGCCGCTGGAAGTACACCGGCATGATGGCGGCTCCGGCTCCTCACGGGGCGGCGGCGGCGGATCCGAGCTCCAGGCAGGCGGCGCGCGCGGCCGGAAAGGGAGGGAGAGCCGCGGGAAGGGGAGGAGGGAGGGAATTAAAAAAAAAAAAAAATAAAAAAAAAAGGGGAAGAAGGACGGGGGGAAAAGGGCCCGGAGAAGGACGTGACGGCAGCGGCGGAAGGGGAGAGGCCGAGCCCCCCCGGGCGGGCGCGAAACGGCGCCGGGGCGGGAAGGGGAACGGAGGGGCCGGGATGGGGGCTCGTGCGGAGGGAGGATCG
>JAWMRA010000162.1:31038368-31072938 GCA_035584735.1 Pseudotriccus pelzelni
GTGGGATCAGGAGCGTGGGGAGGGTCGGGAGGGGAAGGGGGATGGGGACCGTGAGGGGAATCGGGGTCGGGATCAAGGGGGCATCGGAGTCGGGAAGGGATCAGGACCGTGGTGGGGGTCGGCATCGGGACGGGATGAGAACCGGGGGAGAGGTCGGGAGTGGGATGGGATCGGGATCGGGAAGGGATCAGGACCGTGGGGGCATCGGGATCGGGATGGGATCGTGGTCGTGGGGGGATCAGGATCGGGATGGGATCGTGGTCGTGGGGGGATCAGGATCGGGATGGGATCGTAGTCGTGGGGAAATCAGGATCGGGATGGGATCATGGTCGTGGAGGGATCAGGATCGGGATGGAATCGTGGGCGTGGGGGGATCAAGACTGGAGGGGATCGGGATCAGGAGGGGGATCAGGACGGTGGGGGAATCGGGATCGGGACGGGATCAGGACCGCGGGGGGATCGGGATTGGGATGGTACGAGGACCGTGGGGGGATCGGGAGGTGATCGTGGTCGTGGGGGGATTAGGACCAGGGGGGATCGGGATCGAGATCGGGATGGGATCAGGACCGTGAAGGGATCGGGATTGGGATGGGACCAGGACTGTGGGTGAATCGGGATCAGGAGGGGATCAGGACAGTGGGGGCATCGGGACGGGATCGTGGTCGTGGGGGGATCAGGATCGGGTGGGGCATCGGGGTGGGATCAGGACCATCAAGGGGTCGGGATTGGGATGGGATCAGGACCGTGGGGGGATTGAGATTGGGATCAGAAAGGTCCCATCTCCCATTCGGGAGGTGAAGGACAGCAGAACAAGCACTGTGGCCACTCCAACTGCAGCTGAACCAGAGGAACAACCCGTTCTGTAGCAGTCGCCCCTATAGAGAAGAAGAAATCCAAACAAAATCAGTTCACTTAGTGAGGGATGGAGAGGAAGTAGGGCCCTCAGAACAGGAGGAGGAGGCAGGATCAGAGATAATCACCAGTCGCTATCCCTCTGTGAGCTGCGAGGTACACAAAAGTGTTTCGGCCACCTGTCAGCTGAGCACTTTGTGACCTGGCTGCTCCAGTGCTGGGATAGCTCAGCACACAGTCAGATGCAAGACAGTGGTGTAGCCAAGCAGCTGGGGATTGGGAAAATGAGAGGAATCCTCAGCCTCTGGAGGCAACTCCTGTCAAGCATGTGGGAAAGGTGCCCTTTCAGGTATGATCTAGAAGTGAACCCACACAAGTGGATCACCATGGAGCGAAGTAGCCAGTACCTGAGAAAATTAGCTGTGCTGGAGGTACTCTGTAAGTATTTCAGGAATGAGCAGTCCTCTGTAGATCAAGGTGAAGTCCAGTGTACAAAACCCATGTGGTGGAAGTTTCTACGGACCATGCCATTGTGGAATGCCAGCTCCTTGGCAGCAATGTCAAGGGAAAAAGGAGAACCAACCAAGTGAATGATTTGGTTGGCCAGCTCTGGCAATGTGAAGAAAGTCTCTCTCCCGTTTTCTGGGCCTGTGTTTCAATCCCTGCACAACATGCCGTGATGAGCTAGCCGAGACTCATGTGAACTAGAAGGTGGGCATCACTTTCAGAGAGAATGCATCAGAACATGGCCCAAGCAGCATTCCAGTACCTGCCCCATCTGCCCATCCATGCTGTCTTACCTGAAGACTTCCCTGAGCTTCCTGCAGGGAACAATTTGAACAATTACAAAGCCAAACCTTGGCGGAAATTGATGTTTTAGAAGAGCTCACGAAGAAAAGCGTGCCTCCAATTGCAGTAGAACAGCAGCAATCAAACGGTGTGCTCTTCAGCCTTTCAGCAGGAATGCTCACCTCTGCAGCTGAACCACTGATGGCATCCTGACTGTCACCGTGGCCCTCTGCAGACCCAGCTGTCTTGCACTGGTTTCTTAAATATATCTCAGTATGAGTTTTAAAAAAAAAGTAGGTAGATGGAGAAGCAGCCTGCTTGTCATGACTAAATACAGCCTGTCCTTGGCTTTTGAATTTCTGTTTTGGTAGGTGTCATTCTGTATACTTGTTGCTGGGTTTCTTTCCTCATGCTATTCACATTAACTATCTTTGCACAGCCACCAGAAGTCTTCATAACCATTATACAACACATTTAAAAATTCAGTGTTGGATTGCAGTCGCAGTTTATTGCTAAACAGAAAAATAAAAGAATAAGAAAGACACAGCCACTATATGGAAGCTTTAGCTGTTGGCACACCATCAGTGTGTCCATATAACACTGACACCTTTCCATTCTAGTGCATGAGCCTCCATTCTAGAGTTTTAAAAAATAAGAAAAAACCTCAGCTTTGCTTTTTCAGGCTCTTTTCACTCGGAATTGTCTCTGTGTCCTGACGTCCTTAGAGATCCGGTGTTCAGTGTTGTACACAGTGTTCTCCGTCAGGTCACACTATTGGTTTACACGGCAGTATTTTAGTACGGGCTGCTTTAAGTAGAGTCATCGCTGAGCTATTTATAGTGCTGAACAGTCTTCATAAAATTAATGAACTGAATAGTGCTTTTCTTGTCTTCGTAAAATTGATTTCAGTGTCTGTCAGGTGACAACCAGAGACAAGCCCTGCTCTGGGTGGCAGCTTTCCCAGCACCCGCCGGCTGCCTGTGCCGGTGTGGCCGGAGCCAGTGCCGATCCCAAGTCCTTGCAGCCCTCTCTGGGGGGCACCTGTGCTCTGATGGGTGTGCTGCCTGGTATTTATTGATGCGTTAGAGCAGCATTTGCCACTGGGGAGCCCGTCACACTTTTTTGTATGTCCCTGAAGTTCCTGAAAGCCCTCCAGGCTGGGATCAAGGCAGTGTTGTGTCAAAGTGGCTTTTATGATCTGAATCCTCATGTCTCTTCCTGCATGGTGTCAGAGTGTGTTAAATGTGTGCACTTTATGACTTTATGAAAATCACATGGCAGGCTGCCCTTTAGTGTATTTCCCAGACAGACCAGGCCTCTCTCCCAGAACTGCATGTTTTCTTCAGCAGCTTCTGATGATCTCTACTTATCCCAGGTATTTTGGAAGGGTCTTCTCCTAATCAGTGATTGCTCTCTGCCATGGTATTCCTAGAGTCATTTAGGTTAAAAAAGATGCTTAAGGACATGGAAGTACATTCAGGTACCACTGTTCTTTCAAACTTTAAAAGGAGATCTTTTCACTCTCAACCTTGCTGATGAATGGAGTTACTCAGGAATGGCTGTTCCGCTTCCATGAGTGTTCCTCACCTCACTCAGCCACCTCTTGGGCACAAGTCACCCTTCATCCACTCCGTGTAGAAGCACAGGGAGGCCTGTGTTTTGGGATGCTTACGGATACAGCTCCTGGCCAGGACTTCAGGAGGCAGCTGCCAGCAGGGCCACCTCCTTTTGTGTAAAATTTCCCAGGAACTGTGCCCTGTGACTCCCAGCGTGAGGTAGCATAAGAGGGTTATGGAGGCGCTGAGGGTACTGGAGCACCTGAGTTCTGGGGAAAGGCGGAGGGAGCTGGGCCTGTTCCCCTGGAGAGCGGGGATCTCATCAGTGTCTGTCCGTATCTGAAGGGAGGGGGCAGAGGGACGGGGCCAGGCCGTGCTCGGTGGTGCCCAGCGACAGGGCAAGAGGCGACGGGCCGAAACTGGAACACGGGGAGTGCGAGGAAGAACTTCTTCGCTGTGCGGGTTACCGAGCGCCGGCACGGGCTGCCCGGAGCAGGTGCGGAGTCTCCCTCACCGGAGGAGGAGAGATCGGCCCGGACACGGTGCTGAGCGACAGGAGCGGACCCTGCCGGAGCAGCGAGGCCGGCCCGGAGGAGCCGCAGCGCTGCCTTCCAGCCCGAGCCGTGCCGGGCTGATCAGGCCGGGACCGAGCGCTCCCAGGCGGGAGGGAACCGGGCCGGGGCGGAGCGGAGCGGAGCGGAGGCCGGGCAGGCCGGTCGGGCCGGGGCGGAGCGGAGCGGAGCAGGGGCCGGGCCGGGCCGGGGCGGAGCGGAGCGGAGCAGGGGCCGGGACGGGGCGGAGCAGGCCCGGGCTGCGCGGGCGGAAGGCGGCGGGCGAAGATGGCAGAGCCGGAGGCGCAGCTGCTGCGGGCCGTGGGGCTGATCGGTGAGGGCCGTGGGGCTGATCGGTGAGGGCCGTGGGGCTGATCGGTGAGGGCCGGGGGGCTGATCTGTGAGGGCCGGGGGGCTCATCGGTGAGGGCCGGGCCGGGCTCGTCGGTGAGGGCCGTGGGGCCGGGGCCGGGCCGATCTGCGGGCCCCGGGCCGGGCGGGCGGTGCCGGCTCCGCTCCGCCTGTTGCCGCGCTGAGCTCGGCCCGGTGCCCGGTAATTCGCGGCTTCCCGTCGCTGCGTTGCGACATCAGGAATAGGGGAGAACCGTTAATAGGCTCGTTCCTCCGCGCCTCGCTCGCACTGGGTGTGTATTCAAACTCCCGGTGGTTCCCTGACCTCGTACCGGCGGGTCAAGCGCGGATATTTGTGAGCATTTCAATAACAAAGCCCGCAGCAGAGATGCTGCCCTAGGGCTTACACCGTAGAGGCAGAACTGGATGTCTAGGGTCAGGGTAAGGTGGAATTTTAATCTGGTTCTAGGAAACAAACCTGATTAACCCCATCGATTTACTCCCTTGCTGCTGTTTGGCATTCTCACAGTGAACATCTTTCCACCATAGAAAAAGACACCAACGGAGATGCTTTGTGGGTTTGGTGTTATCCGTCTGTAACAGCTGAGCTGAGGACTCTGTTGCTGCGAAAGTGCTGCCTCACGGATGAGAACAAATTGCTCCATACGTTTGTGTTTGGCCAGTACAAAAGGTCTTGGTTCTACATCACGACTGTGGAAGTTCAGGATTCTCCAGCCTTGAAAAAGGTAGGACTTGGCGGGGTTCTTCAGTAGAACACAGGGAAGATTCCTGCAGAGCTTCCTCTGCAGGTTAAGCACTGTTTTCCCATTGAGGGAAACATGAGGCAGAGAAGGGATTCAAGGCGTTGAATCAAGGCTTTTATCCAGGTGTCCAACCAGTCCACGCTTCATTTTTTACCGAGACGTGTATTGGATGGAATTGCAGAATGATTGAGATGCTCATTACCCAGTTTAGATTCTCTGTGTGAACATGGTAATGCTCTCTCATGACATTATTTCTAGTTAATTTGTATTTCATGATCAAAAGTTTGTTTCTCTCTACAAAGTTTGTCTCATTGTGTTCAAAATCTTGTTATTATAGAACTTGATGCTTTTTTTCCCAAAGGGTAAAGTTACAGAGGTACTTTATTTTCCACTGCATTCATTACTGGAAGGCAGCAAATATCCTTCTGTCTTCTGTCTTCTCACTGTTATGAAAATCATTAAACTGTTTATTCAGTTTTCATATTTCATGCTATGTTGTTAAGCAGAAAGATAATGTGGCAATCTTACATGCCTACAACAGAATATTTCTTGCCTTTCCTCACTCCAAGCTTACATCTCCTATGAACCTTAATGGTGAAAAAAAATATAAAATAAAATAAAGTGTCCCAGCACTGTCTCTGACAGCGGCAGTGGGAGATGCTGTTTGAGGAGGACATGTGAGCCTGGTCATTGTCTGCAGACTTTCAGTCTCATACGGTCCCAGCCCACGTCATTGGATTAAGGAAGTTTAAAAGAGTAGTTCTGTTTTTGGCCCTGCTATCTGTGTGGTTTTTCCAGTCTCTTCCTAAATGCGTTCATGCTGTCTGCCTCCATAGCAACAAATTATGGAACTACCCGACCTGCTGTGGGGAAAAATAATGCCTTTCTGGGTTTTTTAATAATTTCATTAAACTAGAGGAAAGCAACTCTTGTGGTGTAGGTTAAGCAACAGACAGTCTGTACTAGAGCTCAGTCACATCAGAAACCCACCCCTGCACTTGTCAGTCCTGCAGTAAGATCAGTGATGTGGCAAACAATGCTCATGGTGGGTCATGAACTCAGCTCTGTGTGTTTCTGTGCCCGTCATGCACAGGTGACCCACTTTTCCATCGTCCTGACGGCCAAAGACTTCAACCCAGAGAAATACGCTGCCTTCACGAGGATACTCTGCAGGTCTGTATAGCTGGTTTGAGCTGCTGCCGAGTGCAGAGTTAGGTATTGCCAAAGCAAGGGGTTAAATTTCATTGTCTTGCCTTTGTTCTAACCACCTGCTGGAAACTCAGTCCTACAAATGGAATCAAACTGTATAAATCCTTGACTTGAGTTTATCTTGAGTTCATGCATAAGTGTTGGCTGAATGTCAGATGTCCATCAGGTTTTAATGTGTGTCTTCTCCAGACACCATCACCCACACGCTCATTTTCTCTGAGAGCGTATTTTTTAGAAGTGTAAATATTTGGGAAGAGCTCAGTGCTGGACTCAAAGGTCACCACGTGTATGGTGAACAACTTGCATCCCTCCCCAACATCCCTGCTGTAGATTCTTCTTGGAGCCTCTCTGAGCTGAGCGCAGCCCCTGGGGATGGTTTTGTTTTCCCTCTAGGGAAATGAGAACCCTTTGCCTTGTCCCTCTTCCAACCAGTCTGCCACCTTCTCCTTCCCTTGTTCTGTTTACCTGCTTTCCTCCACCTCCACATTCTGGTGATCTCTCTCTGCTTCTTTCTTTGCTCTTCCTTCAGTTTCCATAGTGGTCCAGTCCCACTTCTTGATACCAAGAGTATTCCCTGAGATTTTGCAGCTAATTGGATACAACTGTGAGGTTACTGTATACTTGGGACCTACTATATATAGTGTAGACTTGGGTTTACCAGTTCTGCAGGGTACTGAAACACTGAGATTGTTCTTTTTTGGTGACACATGAAATCCTGAGATTCCCTGTGGATTGCTTTAATGCTGATTTATCTGCTAACACTTCCTTTCAAATCCAGAATGGATTCTTTTAAACGTGCTAATAACTGAGTTTCAAGTGTGATGTAGCTTTGTGCCATGGGTAACGTGGAAAATGGGTAGTTGGCAGCTTCAGTGCTGTTCCTGAAGTACCTTAACCTGTAAAATAGGTTACAGTGGAGGACAGCTAAAATTGGATGGGATCTGTTGGTGTGCGGTTCTTTTGTGGTGTTTGGGGGTTTAAATGAATTTATATTTTTCTTTCATCATTTGACAAAGAGTACAGAAGAACCTCAAGTGATACTCAGATAACTAAAACTAACTAGTCAAATGGTCTACATGTAATTACAGGAGTTACTGTGGTAGTTGCTTTTTCACAAGGCAGGTACCTTTCAAGTCTGCAAAGAATCCTTAGTCTGGAACACACCTACACCTTTGGGGTGTGTTTCTATCTCAATCAATGTTGGTCCTTTCATGAAATAGGAAACTCAAATAAGAATACAAGGTAGTTTTATACCCTGAAAGACAGACATGTGTTCGTGTGCTTGTTGGAAGGCTTCTAGTTTAGTATTTAAAACCTCAACTGGGTGTCCAAAATTAAGAATTCTTGCCAATAACATTGCTCTTTGTGATACTGATTTTTAACATTTTATTTTCCATATATATACATATGTGTTTGCAGTTTAAATGCCAGACTCTCTTCTTTTCACACAGGATCTACCTGAAGCACGGCAGCCCAGTTAAAATGATGGAGAGTTACATTGCAGTGCTCACAAAAGGGATCTGCCAAAGTGAAGAAAACGGATCTTTCCTCAGCAAGGATTTCGATGCTCGGAAGGCTTACCTTGCTGGTTCCATCAAAGGTTATTTACTGCCAGCAGTCTCTGTTCTGAGTTTTTTCCTACAATGTAAAATGCCATCTAGCTTTCCTGTGTGCTTCAAGTAACAAGCCTGTGCTGTTATTATTTAGCTTCCTCAGAAAACACTACAAAATCAGCATGCATATCTTCTGTACAACGATTTTCCCCTCTTTTCTAGATATAGTGTCTCAGTTTGGAATGGAAACAGTTATCCTGTATACAGCACTGATGTTAAAGAAGAGAATTGTAGTGTACCATCCTAGAATAGAAGCCATCCAGGAGTTTACCAGGTACTTTGGCGGTTCCTTCCTTCACGCCCCTCCCCAGAATCCAACAAATTTTGAACCTTCATTGAGAGAAAAGCCCATGTTTTGAGGAAGAAAATCTTTCTTAAACCTGTTTATTGAAATTCTGCTGAATCCCTCTTAAGGCTTTAGCTGTGTGTTCTTCAGCTCAGAGAAGTTTAACAGTGGAATGAGCAATAAACTCTGCTGGAACTGAGAGCGGAAATCTCTGTAGTTCCTGTATATCCACCCCAAATGAGACCTAGTCATTACTGTTCGTTCTCATGGCATGCATTTCATCCTTTAGTTACACTTTAGTGACACTTTAGTTAGCATAAATCAAAATAGACTGTGCCTGATTTCCCCAGGACCTTGCCTGCTTTGGTGTGGCATCGACAAGACTGGTCAATTCTTCATTCATACGTGCACCTAAATGAGGAGGAAGTGGAAGCCTTAAAAGCCTGCACAGGTAGTGATACCTTATTAATCAAAAATATAAAGAAAATTTAATTCTACTTTCTTTTGCTGCAAGGTCTTGCACCAGTGCACTTTGGAGGAAAAAGTGTTATTTTGCTATTGGTGCTATTGCTCAAAGTTAAACAGCATCATGTTCTTTAGAAAAGGGAAATCAACTAAACAAGTGTGTAGGAAGATAACTAGTTAATCTGGTGGGTTTGGGTGGATCCACACCAGCCTACCCCTAATCACAGATGCAAAGCAGCCTTGAGACTTTTTTGATGTTGGGATCTGAGGGACTGAAAATCTTCCTGTTGCACAAAAGCAGCTCGCTTCAGATAAACGGCGGTTTTTCTCCCAGCTTCTACACATCACTTGTAACGGAATCTTTCTGTTATTTTGTGAGTTCCTAACTCTGAAGTTCCAGATTTTCATGCTGATGCCAGTGAGGTCTCTGGCTCCTAAGCACAGGTAGCTTTACTGGCTCTGAAGGGGTTTGGTGCGTGTGACACATTGCTGTGTGTGTGCAGGGCTTAGTGCGCAACCCAGGAACAGGCCCTTGGTTTATGCAGAGTTTAACATGGCACATCACGGGGCCATTAAGAGGCTTCTCTATGCAGAATAATGAGCAAGAAGACTACTCATCTTCAGCATTTCTACTGTGTGCTTCTTTCAGCTCTCTAAATACCTTCCACGAGGAAAAGTGCTCTTAGTTTGCTCACCTGGCTTGCTATAAATAAGAAAATCTGCTGGGTTTCTTCCTCTCTTCCAGTCTAATCCTGACTTCGTGACAAAGGGCTCCAGGGTGATGATTTTTTTAATGAGAAAGTCCAGTGGCCTTTTCATTTGCAAAAGAGTAATTTTAGTAGCAAGGTAGGAAGAGGGTTTAAAATTCCAAATTGATAACGATGATACTGCTTGTAGTGTTACTGGTTCATTCGTTGAAGGCAATTTTAGAAGCTGACTTTGAAGCTCCTTGGAAATGAAGCATCTGCTGAACACACTTGCTGAATGACTGATACTATCAGGAGTGTAACCTGCTGGGTCCAGTGACTGTTGTGTCAAAAACTCTTAGAACAGGCTGTAGGACTGTGATTTTATCTTGGGCTTGGTGTGGTTTTGTTTATGAAGGTCCTAATCTTTCTAAATTCTGCTCTCTAGGTTACATTGCTGGATTTACAGATTCTGAAGTGAACAGCAGGCCAGACCTCTATGATGTGTATGTGAATTTGGCAGACAGTGAGATTACTGTTTCTCCTGTAGTAAAAGGTTGGTTGCTGTTTGTATTTGGGATTTAGAGGCCATTTATTCCTGAGTTTATAGTAATTGCTGAACCTGGCTGTAGGTCAAGCCCTCTTGATCCTTATTCCATCCAGGTTCTGAGAAGTTCAATGTGTAAGCTCCTGTCTTTTAGTCTTATTGCAACACTGGTGGAAGCTGGAATTTGAAAAGAAGTACTTTGCTTCCAACAAATGCACAACTGAGATTTCAGCATCCATGTTAGACAGTTACGTGGAAGAGACTTCCAGCTGGATGCAGATACCTGTTGATGTGCCAGGTCACTGCCTTTACCAGGAGATTTTAAATAGTAGCCATGAAAATACTCCTCAATTTGGCTTGTTATTCATGTGCTTTTCTAGATATCACAGAAAAGCTGATTTAACGTGACTGTGTGGTGTTTTCTTTCTTACACAGAGGCAATGACAATGGGAAAACTTCACAAAGAAATTGGACAACTAATTGTTCAATCTGCAGAAGATCCAGATAAATCAGACAGCCAAGTCATTAAGGTTAATATTTTATTTTTAAATCTAGTTAACTTACTTCTACTGCTGAATCTTGGCAGAAGGAGGGCGTAGGAGGAAGTTTGTCCCTGAGAATCAGTCAGTCTCTTTTACCCTCTGCCTTGTTACAAATGAGCATTTTTATTCATCATACAGATTTTTAAGGATAACTTACTTGGTTTATATTATCTGTTGGGTAACTCCATTGCTGAAGAAACTTCAAAAAGTCTATTGATTTTTAAACTGGTTTCCCAGTTTTATTCCACAAGGCATGGATTTTGCTCAGTGCTTTGTCAATAGTATTGTCAATACCTTGAAAAAGTCCTGCTGAGATGAGGCTTCTCAGCTGTGAAGCCTGATTTTCATGGTGATGGCTTTTTTCACTTCTTACCCTATCTAGTACATTATTAGACATTTCACAGCTGAGTGACTTAGTCACAGAACTCAGTAAATCAGTAAAGCCAGGAGAGGAGCCTGTGGAGTGGCTGTGCTCCCTTTATCCAGCATTGCACAAGAGCAGGCTGAAGAACTGGTGCAAGTTTGCCTCAGAATAAATGGGAGCTTTATTTTTAAATGAGCTATTTATTTATCATTATTTCCTTTTTTTTCCTGTATTGATTAATTTTTTAATAAGTGTTTGTGAAAACGTTATCATACCTAATACTGCATTCACCGCTGCTTGTTTCTCTGTTCCTCAAGGACATTTCTCTGAAGACAAAAGAAATCCTGGCTATTTTAGCCTCACTTACTGAGGTTTCCGATGGCAATGGAAAACCAACCCTTAACTCTGAGGCCCTGAAACAAAAGCGGTTTCCACCAGCTACTGAAAACTTCCTTTTTCATTTAGCAGCTGCTGAACAAATGCTCAGAATCTGATCCTGATGCACTGCAGTGTTACAGATCAACTCAGAAACAGTCTCTGCCATACAGAGGTATACCTGGTATTTTATATGGAAAAGTTCAAGGGATAGGAGTGAATGTCATAGTTACTGTGATGCAGAACATTGGAGTTTGACTGGGAACATGGAGACATTTTTGGGAACACTCCTGGTGTCGTTATCCTTCCCCAATCCTGTGTATATATGGCTCCTGTATTCCATGCCATGACGTGAGTGTACGTACCACCCCACGGGCCCGTGTGTCCAGGCCGTGCCAACACGATGCCAGTGGCTGTTTGTCCTGCACATTCCAGAGGCTGCACGGCTCTGACTCGCCTTCCTGGGGCCTGGAACGCGGCTGCAGCACCTGTGCTGGAAAACCAGCACGGGCTGGACGTGTCAGTGTGCACAGGATGCACTGAACATGCGGCTGGGCTCAGTGCCCCTTCCAGCTGTGTCAGCCTCTCGGGTGCTGCTCTTGCTCTGGATTGCCTGATTCCTGGAAACCCCCAAATAAATGGACAAGTTCTCTTCTTTCTACTTGAAAGTGTCTAGGTGGGAAAAAAAGGAAAAAAGGATGTCTGGGAAAATCTGATGTGGTAGCCTTAGTACATAAAGAAAGGGGTATTTTGAAGCTCAGGTGTGAGTTGAGCACCTCTCTTGGGCTCTTGCCTTAGAGGTTTCCCCTCTTTCACTCCGTCCCACGCCTCTGATGAGGGATCAGAGTACAGGATTACTGTTCAACATGGGGCTTCCTAGGGGGGGTCACAGACACGCTGCTTTACAGCTGGAGTCACTTAAGAAGTTGTTGGGGTTCTCAGCTGAGAAGAGACCCTGCCATTCATTCCTGATCCACACAAAAAAGTCGGGTGAGTTAAAGCCTCATGGACCAGGAATGCCCCAATGGGCAGGGAGAGCATCAGCTTCTAAAACAGCTGGAGCTGTAACACTGTCTGATGGAGCTCTGCGTAAACGAAATCGAGATGGAAACTTCTGAAGTCGTAGTGAAAACTGGGAAAGAGTTTAGAGAAAATTTAAACTTGCCTACTTGTTTGGTTGCACAGCCATAACTCCAGAGATTCCTTTTTGTTTCACTGAGCAGCCTGAAACTAACTGCTTCGTAATCTTCTGAGAAGAATTTAGAGTCCTTGTAGGGAAATGCTCTGAGCCAAACAATCTGCATTTGTTCAGAAATGTCCACAACAAATCAGTCAGTTCTGCAGTAGCACTTTGTTATAAGACAAAAATAACCTTTTTCCTGGCCTTTGTACAGATAGGCTGTAGCATGGGGTTTTACACAGAGATTTTATAATTATGAATAAAACTTTAGTAACCAATATTTATATTGTTAAATAATCGGATGTTTGCTATTCTGAAACTGGTAGAGTTCACCAATAACTATTTACAAGCAATATTGGTTGGAAAAAGGGTTGTCCTTTTGCTATGTATCATATGTTAAGGAAATCTGTTTTAGAATGTGATTAAGGAATGTGGCATCTGTATAAAATGGATAGTTATTACAGTCAGGAAATTAAAGTGCTTCAGAACAATCCCCTATTTTCAGGGGTGTAAAATTCTACTTTAAACACTTAGTCTGAAGTTTAACTTCTGAACACAGTAGCATGTACTTTGGACTTTTTTTTAACTTCTGAGAAAAATATTGCAACTGCCTTTGTTTACCTGTAAGTGCTCTACAGCTTTTTTTCCCCATTTGCCCATTAATTTTTTTTTTTAATGGTTGGTTAATATTGCTGCTTCTGTTTTGAGACCTTTAAAACAGTTGAAATAGCGGAACTGCAAAACTATGCTGAAAATTCCATTCACTACCTACTTTCAAGTTCACTGAAACTGAAGTCTTTCACCAAGAAAAACCTGGATCTGCTTCAGCCACCTGTCTTACCACCACAGTGTAACTGAGAAGAAATTTGCATCATTTCTTATTAACAAAACGCCTTAAGGCATATCCAGAGACAAGCACAAAAAGCAGAGGAGCTCAGTTGCAAACTAAACATTGGATGCCTGTTTTGCTTCTGCTCTGGAAACATTTAGGTTGGAAACCTCAGTGTTGTATCAGATCTTCTGATGTTTCTGCAATGCAGGTGAAATACAGTTTTGCACTTAAGGAACTGGACTCAGCATGCTTATGCCTATTAAAAAATTCTGAACAGTCTACCCTTTAATTTATGTAAATTTATTCTTGACTGGTTTGTGACCATGGAGTCACAACTGGGATTGAGCTACAGCTTGGTGTTTAGGTTGGAAATGCACTGCTACATGTTCAATCATCTGCTGATTTTACTGTCAGCACTGCACAGGGTGTATTTCCCTCTCTCGGCTTCAGTGCTTTCAAAGGATTGTCCTAATGTTCTTGCATTTTCTTAATGACTTTTGGCCCTGTTTCTTCTCAAAATGGTTTAAAATAAAACAGAAAAATCTGCAAGATCAGGACAGGGAAAGACTTTGGCTGATTTCTCACTTCCCTTTCCCCAGGCTCTGTGCGAGCAGGCTGCGTGTGCAGTTGCTGGTTTTGCAGTCTGGTGACATCCTTGCTTTCTCCTAGAAGCAAAGACCACGTGAAATGAAATTTGTATTTGTATCTTCTCATCTTCCTGCCTTTCTGTTCTCGGTTAAATATTAAATGGTCTGCGGAAATGGGAAGGCAGAGTGAGCAGAGCAGAGGCTTGCAAAGGGCAGCACGATCAGCACTCAGTGCCTTCGGATGAGATTTTGCTGAGTGAATTGGGTTCCTTGCTTTAATGCTTTCATCCCTGAGGTGTTAGTCCCTGGTATGACCTGCCCTGCGTCCCCTGCAGGCACGTGTGGAGGAGAGTGTTCTGATTGAGAGTGTAGTGTTTTGTAACCTGCAAAAACTCCGCACAGGACATCTGGCAGCATCCATCTTCAGACCTCTGTGAGTGCCACTGAAATGGCTACTGAGGGGTTGTGAATAGTGAGCTGTGAGATGTCAGTGGGAGCAGCTTCATTTCTAGATACAAAACCAGCCGTAAAGCTCAGGGGAGGGAGGTCACGGCTGGCTCGTGCTGCCATGCACCCTTCCCTGGGCACCTGTCTGGCTGGGTCTGAGCCACGGGGGCTCTTTGGCCAGGTGAGAGGAGACTCCAAAGACTGGCAGCAGCCCCTTCCTGAGTGACACTGCAGCACGTGGCATGGTGTTTGCTGTCTGAGGGGAAGGAGCTGCAGTGCAGGACTCCCTGCCTGCATCCGTCCTTCCTTCCTTCCTTCCTCCACCCCAGGACCTGTGTGGAAAATCAGCATGGCTGTGTTACAGGCCTGGGGGTAAAGCAGGGACACAGCTCTGCTGGGAAAGGCTTTGATCCCAGTATTTCCTAATACGGGAGTGGCTGAGGGGTTTTGGTGGTGGTTGCTTTTTTTTTTTAGCTACATTAAAGGGACCTGGAAGCCTGATTGCATATTCCTAAATTTCAAGAAGACAAGCTGAGTAGGTGGGGCACAGCTGGCATATTGTGCTGTACTGAGGGTTGGTTTTCCATCTGCTGTCATTCACCACACCTTAAACTGGTTCCACCACTGATGCACCCTCACTTCACACAAGGGTCAGCACTAAGGCAGGAGACAGACCTGCCTGGGGCTGGTATGTTGTTAATCTGTTCCAGGTTACAAAGGGGAAGGTTTCCTGCAGTTGGTGACTCTCCTCCCAAGTCCCTCAAACATGACGCTTTGCTGCTTGTCCCGGTCTTGTCCCCATCACCTGTACCTCTGGACTACCAGGAGTCTGGTCCTGGCACTTCCAGTCTCAGTGACTGTAGTACAAGACTGAGGGTGCTGGGGCCTTTTCAGGGGATTTTCCCTGCCCTGACTTGGGAAGCGGCTGAATCACCCAGGCTGACAATTTAAATGGCAGGCCCTGCCCTTCTCTTCTGGAAAATTCTGGTTAGGGCAATAGAAACATTTATGAGAAGGGGGGAAAGAGGTATTTAATAATCCTGAGGGAGCTGTGTTTAATATGGCAAATTTCAACTCAAGTATTCAGTAAGAAGCTGGTAGGGTCTCAGAATGGGCAGCTGTAATAACAGACACTATTACCAGACCTATTCCAGAAGCCTTACTCACAGAGCTGTAATGACATCAATCTGCTTAAAACATCCAAGTGTGGTGCCAGTGAATTTATAGCTTGTCTAGTTACCATGACGACTCAAAGGTCACCAATATATTACCTTCTATTTGTTGGCTTTGCTCTGCTGTTAGGTTTTGGGCTTTTTCCCACTGTGGTTCATGTAACTCGCATTTGCTTTAGCCATTCTTAAATTAAGTTTAAAAAAAGAGTGGGGAGAGGTGCAGGTCTTCGTTGTAGTGCTAATTAATGTTTACTGAGAGTGGAATTAGACCCCATCTGCTTTTACCTTTGGTATATGACTGAAATAGGATTAACAGAGAAACAGGGGTTTAGAGAATTTAACTGTAGGATTTTGGCTGTGCCTCCACTATTAAAAGTTTGGAAGGAGACAAAAAACTTCACTGGGAGAAGCAGCCTGAGGCTTAAGCCTGTTCCACCTGACCCTGTGGTACCTAAAGAGCAGGGCCAGCCTCCTCCCCAGCATCCTCCCAGCTCAGGAGAGCTGAGGGTGATGTGGCCTGGCCATCTTGTGTCTCCTTTTGGCTGCTGTCAGAGATGGAAACATAGAACAGAATCATGGAATGGTTTGGAAGTGACCTTAAAGATCATCTAGTTCCTACCCTGTGCCACAGGCGGATGACATTTGGCTCAGCAGACCCTCTGTTGTGACACAGTGCCGTTCTGTTGTTGACTTTGATGGGATTTTACAATGTGCTGAAGAACGTGACCCACAGAGGCAGGGCTAAGTGAGCCCTGTGGAGTGCAGGAGGTGGGAATGACCCTTTACCTTTAAAAGAATCACTGCAACCCTCCAGTGCAGTAGTGCAAACCCTCTGACACTTGGGTCTGGCAACTTGCAGACAGCATCCATATGGTCTTCCTGGAACAGCCTTACAGCATGTCCCCTCAAGTTCCAGGTCCTTGGGATGTGCTGCTCCCGTCCTCTTCCCTGGCCCAAGCTTTCCCTGCAGTAAGTTGTTAGAGGAAAAAGGCAGAACTCAAACGAGAAACAAAACTCAACCCCCAACTTCCTGCTTTTGTTCAGTGCCAAAAGCACAGTGGGAATCCTTTCCCTGCAAGAGACCAGGCCTGCTCTTTTTCCTTACTTTGTTCTGTGCTGCTGCTTTCCTGTAGGATAGATTGGATTGGGAAACCACTGGTTCCCTCATACTGTGAGAACCCTAATCCCCCAGCAAGAGGAGAGCAGTGACCTGTGCATTGCACTCCAAGGGGATTACATCTGGTACTGTAAGCTCTTTCTGCAGCTCTTCCCAGACAGCTGTAGGCCCCTGAATAATTCTGTAGGATCAGCAAAACGTGTCAGTCCAATGATCACCAGGGTAACCCTTATGCCACGTATCAAAAGAGCTTTCTTTTGTTTGGGTAAACACCGTCAACCTGCAACAGTGGGAATTGTTCATTGTCCACAGGGTCAGAAACACAAGGGATTTACCAATGGCTTCAGTGTAAAAAAGCAAAGTTATAAAGTTCAAGGGGTATCAGCCCCACAACTCCTTCAAGGATGTCGAGAAAGCCAGGAAGTCAAGTTTGCCACCCATTTCCTGAACTCTTCTTAAACAACTAAATTTAGCCAGTATTATACTGCCATCAGGGTTGCTTTGCCTTAGTATCACTTTTAGGGCTGCCTCGCTCATGTCTCATCCTCGAAATGAGTGTTGTCAAATACACTGAAACACACAAAGTGTTCTGAGAAGAACCAGCTAGACTTTACCCAAAGCAGTGACGTTGAAGCCTTCCCCAGCTGTGTTCCTGGAAAGCAACGTGCCAAAACCTGCAGCAGCAACAGGACACACTTGTGTACACGACAGTCTTTTAATTAAGGAATCAATCAGCTGAGGAAGCACAGAACACAGGCTGTGACAAACACTGTGTTATGGTGCTTCCTGGTACAAATGCCACTTGCAGCATGAAGGGATGTGTGTGTCTCTGCCCCCAGGATGGGCCCTGCTGCCAAGTTCTGCCTCTTTACAGGCCACACCATCATACACCAGATCTGGTACATCACCATTCAGCCCCAAATGCCAGTGGGATTTGTTGGTGCCTCCATCACTCACTTCAGTCAGAGCCCATGTTCATAAAGGAAAGCCAATCTCTAAATCCCCCTGTTGTAGAACAGCTCTGTTTCTTCTGTAGACGACAGAATCTCCGGTTCAAGGTCTGCTCTCTTTATCTGCAATGTACAGGAAAAGGGGATCAACACCACCACAGCCTGGTAAACATAACTTATGTTAAACCCTTGTTACTGCATTACCCCTTGCACAAATTCAGTATCTGGGTTCTGGGGCTCTCTGTTTATTTGAGGGATTTTATTGTCGTCGTTGCTTTGGGGCTTTTTTTGCTTCTCCAACATTTTCTACATGTACACACATAAGGGAAAAAATACCTTTTCTTTACGAACAGTGACATTATTTCCACTTACTGTGGAATCATGGAATCGTTTATGTTGGAAGAGACCCTTAAAATCACCCAGTCCAGCCATAAATATATTTGGGTGACACCCAGAAGAACTTCTGCTGTGGGCTGAGCCCAAAGGGAACCAACCAACTGATACTCTCAGTACATCACTTCTCACAAGTCCTCTCACTTATGTTCTGTTTGCCCTGACTGTCATAAGAAATTAAGGAATCTTAAAAAAGAAATTTAAATGCCAGAAAGTTTAGGCAAATAAAAGTAACCTGTGAAAATTGCAAGTGCCCACTCTGTGATTTTCTGAGAATATTCACACAGTGCTAAGAGGAGAAAATAAATGCAGAAAGGAACCCAGGCTCCTCTCTCAATTGCCCAAGGTTAAAGGGCTACATCGTCCACTTAAAACCTGCCAGGAGGGCATTCTTTCTCAGGGAACAGATTTCACTTTTCATTTGAGCAAGGCAGAATGAAGAGATGTCACCTGTAAGTTAATTTACCTCTCCAGTGAGTTCTGACTGACTGACTCTGCATGAAAGAAAAAATTCTCCTCTACGCCCTTCCTTTCTCCTGCAGGACTGAACACAGTGCTGGAAGAGCCTTGGCTTAAATCTTCGAGACAGTCCTCCTGACCTTGCTTGCTTCAGACTGTTGTGAAAGGCTGATAAATCTACACTGAAGAGTGTAAATAGAAATAACACACAATGCACCTTAGAGCTCGAAGGTCCTGTGAGCCTCTGCCTGGTACATGGGCCTTCACAAGCAGCCTTTCCACTGCCCATTTCACATGTACCACACTCATCCTGTCGATTTTTTCGTATGTGGCCCTCAGGCTGCTGGCCATAGCTCTGGAAGGACTACTTAATACCACAATAGTCCTACAGCAATTCCTACGAAAGGACTTACCTCCCCACACTGTGGGAACATACTAAGTGAGACTGGCACCATCCCTGCTAGGACTGATGTAAACAGAATCATTCTCACTGCAGCCAAAGCACGAGGCTTTTTCACCAGTTTTGCTCTGTCCAAGACATTGAAAAAGTATATCAGTTTGGCCTTGAAAAATAATCTGACAGTGACACAAAGAGCATTAGCCACTATTATATTGGTTGAAATTGCACTGAAAGTAGTAATAACCCATGCTTACGGATCCTAGAGATGTTTCCTTACTTCATTTCCTATGTTCTTATTCCTAACTTCCTGTGCTTTCCCTTTGTTTTGTATTTGGCTGCAGCATTTTCCAAGCCCAGATTGTCAAGATTAAGAAACAAGCACAACCAAAGTGAAGAAAAGGAGAGAAGGTGCATTAGTGCTTTCAAGTGTCTCGGTCCTCTGATTAAGAATTTTCTCACATTCCCCTCTTTCTTTTCACATTTAGCTCCCGTGGGCAACCCTACTTCGCCTCCCGCAAAAATTTATCATTTGACGTATATTTAAAATTTTACCTTACATCTCCATTTATGTCTTTTGCTAACAGGAGTCCCTTAAGGTCAAAAAGGGAATAGGGAATCAGTTCAGGCAATACCAAATTATACGATATAGATGATCCCTACCTGTACTATTTACACCACAGAGCTTATCCCTATCAAAACCTCATGGCAAGTTAACCTCAGAAACCATACAATGTATTGTTTTTAGGATACAGGGGTTTAAAATGTTGCAAAAGCAAGAACGTGTTCTACAAGGTATTGAAAACAATTTGAAAGCTGGGATCCAGCTTTAGCTCCAGAATTCAAATGCCACATTAGCTCTTCAAAAGTACAAATCTAAGCTAAGTGCTGGGAACAACCCTGACACAGACAGTGGGACTCAAATCAAGTTAGGGAATGTAGGTGCTGGGAAAAAGCCTGTCAGGAAGAGCACAAACATGTTTCCTGCATGGGAACAGAGAGGAAAGCCTCACAGGCTGACACCACCTCCTGCAAACCTTCAAAGCACAGATGCAAACATAGCCAGGCTCAGCTGCTGATCTCAAGGAATCACAGTAGCTGAACAGCAACTTCCCAGGTAACCCCTTCTACCAGGGCATACAGTAATACTGCAAACCCAAGAAAAAACTGAGCAGGCACCCCAGCCCCTCTGCAGTGCCTCTTACCTTTGCACAAAGTGCACCAGAACTTCTGGCAGGAAGAATGTTGTCCCAAACAAGACTGCCCTGGACACTGCTGTTTCCCTAACAGCCTTCAGGGAGAGAGAAAAACAAATACTGTTAGAGCAGTGCTCTGTGCAGCTTCAAACACTGCCTGCTCCTGGGAGCACTGTTTTATCTAGTACCTTGGAGTTCCAAGCAACAGGGATTACTTGGATTTATCCCCAATGAGGGACAAAAACATTTATTAGAGGGATTCTTCCTTAATGGCAAATATTCCACTTATGACTAAGAAATACCTTAAAAGGCAGGTGAAGCTATTGATGCCATAATGAGTTTTCTTGCCATGATAATAATTTTGCTGAGACTTGCTTTTTTTAAGTTAACTTCATGCAACTGGTTATACCTTCTGGGCATCCTAACTAGCCTGTGTCAGATCTGAAGTTCTCTCTTTCTCCAGCTGTCCACAATCTTTATGCTCACACAGTTGTTTTCTCCCCTCTGGAAAGCAGCGTAGAAAAGGAGGGTCACTGATAGCATCTAAAATGTGTCTCCTTGCTCTAATTCCTGTGCCAGACTGTAGTGGATGTTGATGAGCAAAGCAAGGAGTAAACACAGAGTCAGCAACTGGAGCTTAAGGATAAAATGCAGTATCACACTGTAGATCAGAGCGTTACCCTTTGGGAGGCACAGCTTTTATTCCCACTGTAGAAAGTGCACATGATGTGCACAATCGAGAGCATTTCTCTGAGGTGTCCCATCAGGAAAAGGTCCAAGACTCTTGTCTTCTTCTGAGGTGACCGGGGAAAGCAAAAGTGCCTGTGCCAGCATGACTGTGGCTCAACTCTGGCACTCTGTATATCGGGCTGGGGAGGCTGCCAACCCTTGAGGACAAAAAAGGCTGCGGAACCTGGTTCTGGAGACCTAGTCCATGCCTGCCCAAAGATTCAGCACCTGATCTGGGATTCCTCATTTCAATATATCCAACTCTATCTACTCTCAGCATCACATTCCATTCTCAGCAGGGAATGGAAGCCAAGCCAATGGAACCCTCCACCCCCTTACCTTCTCCCCAGCATTCCGTGACACTCCTACAACCTTGCCGTTCCTGTCCATCACTTCTATTCCGTTCTCAAATTCTGGGCTTCTCACCACTGCTGCAGTAAATGCACTCGTCAGACCTGCAGGGTTAAAGAGGACTTTGCTTTAAAAGATCCAAAAGGACTTTCTTGACAGTAACATTCATAATTAAGTGCATTTTACATTTCCGGTTCAACTGTTCACAACTGACTAACCTGGTAGCTTAAGAGACTGCCCAATAAAAATCTGCTTGGGATCTTAATCTTTGTTTCAGAAGCTCGAGCGAGATTGTAAGGCCCCAAACCTGAAAGGTGCTCTGTCATTACGGATTCAGAGCTTTAAGCACTGCCATCCAGCTCAAACCACGAGTACTCTGCGTGGAAGGATTTCTGCTGTGGTTAGATTTTGTCCTGGTCAGCACAAAATCCAGGACAGGCAGAAGAAAAGACAGGCTTTAAGTAAAGGTTGCATCCTTGAAGTGAAAGGGAGGGTGCCAGGGGAACACTGGCTGTAACATGTTCCATTGTGGCTCTTGTCTGCCCAGCTGAGTCTCTGCCCCAGGTGGCAGCACTTCAGTCAGGTCCTACATGAGAATGTTTCAGTCTCCTCCAGACCCAGCATTACAAGGTACTGAAAACATCCATCCAATCACTGGAAACACAAGACTAAACCACCAGCACTTATAAAGGCTCCATCAAATGGGAGTCAATCATCTAGCTGATTTGCTTCTCGCTCTTCTCTAGACCAAGGTCTAGGCACATCAGAGCAAACTGACCACTCTGGGTGGACATCTCATATAACTTGGAACAGAGGAGATGACACGTTTTAATTTCCCCCGATTTCCCACTAAGAAAGGCCAAAAATTTCTTTAGAAACATAATTAATGGCATCAAAATGTTAAACTTGTCCTGGTGCAACTTCACTATGGCAGTTGAGCTGTTCCAGCAGCGAACTGAATCCCACTTCTTTGCAAGGTTAGCAATATTCTGGTGTAACAACTGTCCCTTTCTGCACTCCCTGCAGTTTTGCAGCCCCAGCCTGAGTCAGGAACTCTGGCCATGCACACCCAGGGCTGTGTCACACTCTGGTGTCGCCACACCAGGTCGTGTCAGTGCCAGTGCTCCTCCTGCCCTCCTGGCAGTCCTGATGGTGTTCAGGTGCACGTGCAAGCCAAAGAAACATTCCAGCTGCATCCCCGGGTATCTTTGGAGAAACACTGGCATGTCATGGGGACAAAGGTCAGGAGGGGGCTCTGCAGCTCTGAAATTGAAACCAGCATGATTCAACGAGGTCAGCAACACTGCTCAGTGAGCATCAACCTGCACAGAAAGGAGGGCGCCCAGCAAAGGCAGCCAGAGAAGAAACAGTAAAACCACACCTGTTCCAGGGCAAGAAAACTCTACAGTCAGGTGGGCAAATGGCCCTCAGACCAGCTGCACAATGCACAGGGTCTTCCTACTCACCAAGCAGAGGAGCAGGCAGAATTTTTCTGATGATTAGTTGTGTCAGTGGACCCTTCAACGTGTAACGATGCATGAAAACGAGAGGGAGAGCCTAAGGCATAGGGAGGAAACAGGACCTTTATTACAAACGTGCAGCATCTCAGTATGTGCAACAGGTCAGGAAAATAAACCTGTGGCTTAGTACATAGTTACCATGCATGAAAATAAACAAATGCCTTGGTTTGACATTCTGACAAAATATACACGTTCTCTATTTACTGAAGGTGCTTGTAATCACTCTTTAGATAAGAACACAAATATTATAATAAAAACAGCATTAAACATTATTATGTAGAGGACAGCAGCACTGTGAACGCACACACAAAAAAGAAAACAATTACCTCTGACTAATATTCTTTGGACATTTGTCCAACTGCCTTGTGTCCTTGTTTCCCAAACAGGAAATCTGGCTTACTTCTGTATTTTTCCTGATTCTCTGCAGTTTCAGCCCAGTTCTATGTTCCCATAATATACTTGCAGGAAGTTTCATTTAGGAATGAATGGCCAGGACACCAGTTGCCCCTCAGAGTCTCCCTTGGAGCACCAAGCGAAGGACTCCCACATCAACCCGGGGCACAGCTGCCTCCCCAGACCTCTGCCACCCCGAGCTCTGCTGGCCCAACTGTTTTGCCCAGTGGACAGAGGCGAAAATCTTTCTACCAGAAGCAGGAACAGTTGCATTTTTCTGCCAGAAGGCTTATGAAAATCACTGCTTTGTGTGGAGAGTGAGGAGAGGCATTACAGGGGCATCTACACTTGTGATGAGTGTCAGCAGGATACCAGAGCTCATTCTGACATAGCAAAGTCCACAAACCACAAACTCCTATTCTGGTAGAGAGCACAGCCCTCAGCTAACTGGAAGGCTAACTTAGCTGCATTCAGTGCACTGTTTTCATGGCTATGCTGTTGCTGGGATCGGAGCAAACTCTATGCAACAGAGATGCCTGCAGATTTCACCACATTTAGAGAGAGACAGATCTCTTCCATCACATCAAAAATCAACTGCAACAACCCAGTGGCTTACTCTGAGTTGGTAAACCCTGGCCAGTTCCTCTCACTACCTCTTTGCTCAGCTTGCAGAGTAATAAAGAAAATGACGTAAGAGGAAGCCAATCAAGATCCTGGCTGACAGATGATCAGAAAAAATTCTTATTTGGAACAGTTCTGTGACAGGACATCAGAGTAGAGCATCAGAGCACTATCCCAAAGGATATCTGGCAGTGTGATAACCCCAGGGCCTACTCCTTCTCAGGAGAGCTTATTAGGAAAGCAATCATTGATCAAATACGTACACCAACACAGGCTGCATAGGAGATGGCTCCCAAGCCATAGATGATCTGCTTTTGGTGAAGTGGGTACTCCTAAGGAGGGCAGAGGAAACACACTGCGTAAGTACATCTGCAAAACACTTGTAAATCAAGTTCAAACCCCCAAATTAACACATACTTCAGCCTTTACGGTTCCATTTCCATTCAAGAGGGTGAATGCTGTGGTATATGTGTGAAACACAAACTGCAGAAGCAAGAGAAAACAAGGAAAAATTAATTCAGCATTGAGACCAGAAGACCTGTAAAAGTAGAAAGAAAGAGGCAATTACCTGGAAAAAAAAAGTTGACTTTGCCTGGTGCTGAAGAGATGAAACAACAATGACCTAAGAGGAAAAAGAAAATTAGGTTTGATGAATGTAGAAGTTTTTGGTGCAGAAGCATCAAGGGAACTGCTGTGGTACTACTGGCAGCAGTGTCAAAGGTTTCACTCAGTGCTCAAAGTCATTTGCTTTGATTCTAGGCTATGTTTTCTTGGTACAGAGGTGACATGCTCACTTTTTCTATCTAATATGAAACACAGAAACCTATACAAACCACACAGTTGTCAAAACGCTGTGTGTAAGAATATTTGAGCAAGATGCCTTCTTAACCAAAATAAAAAATGCATTGTACCTGTGAAGCTTAAATAGATCCAAATAAATAACCCAAGTAATAAAAGTGGAGCTAAAAAACTGAATGAGAAAGGGTCAGCTTGGTTTTGGTGGCACCATAAATACTGGACCTAACTGCTCTAAGATGTAAGATTTTAGCAGTTATTTCCCAACTCCTTCTCAAATTCAGACAGTAAATAAGAACTTCAGTTTTAATAAACTATCACCTTGCTTGAGTTCTGACCTACCAAGCTCAAGGTGTGGAGCACTCACAAAGAAGAGAGTCAATCAAATAAAGCAAATTTTGAAAAAGAGAAAAGCAGAGAATTTCCAAAGCCTCAGAGGAGCATCAGTAATTCATTTAATATTAGTGGATCAACTGACTTTATTAGTAGTACCACTACTGAATCCAACCACATCTATGAAGGAGTATTAAGCTGTAAATACCATAAAGAAGTATTTCTGTTAATTTTATTACTGCTCTTAATGAATTTAACAGCCACCAAGACTTCCATTATACTTCCTAGTAGCAGCATGTAAGTTCATGCTGTAATCTCTACATGGACTGATGTATCTCAGCATGTGTATCACAGTCCAAACCCAAAGGCATCTACATGAATAAACATGCATATCATTCCAGCTATACATTTTAGGAAACAAAACGGTGCGATTTTTGAGCACAGCAACAGGAGTTTATTTTTATATCTGTGCTAATTTATTGACAACGCCATTTCCTACTTGCAAGTGCACGATCTACGTAAGAAAAAACTCACATTCTGGGCCTGAAACACAGAAACACGAGGCCTTCCTACTGCAGTTCCAGATTTCTGAGGTTAAACAGACCAAAACTAGGCCTTTCTCTCGATGCTGAGTGTTTTCACCTTGCATCAGGTGAACTATCTCTTGGAGCACTGCTGAAGGAAGGTAACTCACAGCTTTGGACAAGGAGGATTCTTTAAGGGCTCAATTTCCAGGTTGCTCAGCACTCCCCATAAAACAGCTTGTCCTCAAAGTACAGTGAAGCAGCCCAAAACCTTCCACTCCCTCCCTCCAACCCCTGGCTGGGGAAAAATGTAAGCCTTGCCAGATGCACACTGACGTCTGGCACGGTTACTCACCCACGGAAGACTGACGGGCATGAAAGCTAAAAATTAAAAAAAAAAACCAAAGAAAACGTTATTTCAGTAAAAATAACTGCTGTGAGTCTAGATGGGTGGTCTTGAGCAGAAAATTCTCCTCTCTAGTTTCAGCTCCAAGCACATTTTATCTGCCCCCACAGCAAGTAAAGTCATCAAGCAGCCACATCCATCAAGGGAAAACTTAGCTTATAGTAGACTGCTACATGTGGAGAGGTTTGGGAACTCATTCCTGAGAAGAAACAGAGACTGGTCAGACTATTTCCCTCTAGGTGAGCAGATAAACCATGAGAAAAATTCCTGAAGAGGCACATAGGAATAAATAAATCTTCCACAGATATGACAATTAAAAGTCTACAAGTAAAAGTTTACTTGCTTTTCTATATGGAGGAGAGTATCTCTGTAGTACCACAGCAGCTATTTACTACAAGCTATTCCCCCTTGATGCTTCAGTCACAAACACAAAACTTCATTTAAGGGAATTTACCTGGAGGTCTAAACAAAATGGGAATTACGTTGTTTGTATCAGGGTGTACACTGGACTTAAAAAAAAAAACAAAAAAAAGGCAAATTAGAACACCTTTGCCATAATTGAATAAGGAAAAAAAAAATTCTAAATAGTTTGTAAACTTACCAGGCTTAGCAACAGGGCTTGTCTTGTCTAAACAATTTGAAAATTCGGTTAGTAGTCAAATTTTAGAAGAGACTGCATAAAAACTTTTTTCTACATTTATTATATCTCTTTTTCTAATAACTTGCTTTCATATGAAGTGCTGTACATTGATACATTTAATTACTTTTTACCTCAAATTTCTCTCCATATACTCCTTGTTGAATATAAGACACTCACACCCCCGTGTGCTGTGCACCAAAGCACACACTATGGTAGAACAGAAGGTTAATTTTAAAAAGTTAAACTAGTATCTATTTTAAAACAAAACCCAATTTAAATATGGCTAAAAATTTAAGCACTTATGTTAAGATTTTAGCTGCACTCCAAAATACCTGACTATTGTGTAGGGGCTCAGTTAGGGTCTTCTCCTTGGTTTGTATTAATAACCTGGCTCTTTTTATTTCATCCTGCATTTGAGAGAAAAATCAGAACAACAACAAAAAAAACCACCCTCAGATTTCAATACCCTGAAGTGCAATATATCAGTCATAAAACACTCTAAACACAAACCCACCCCGCTGCCCCTCGGGAGAGGATTAATTTCAGCATTGCCACATGGAGGAGGACCAAAGACCCCGGAGTTTCAGCCGGAGCTGCAGGGCACGGGGTGTGGGCATCAGCCAGCGCAGGCCTGGGGTGCCTGGGCTGCAGGGCAGCAAACCTGTGCCCTCCCCCAGCACCACAGCTGCCCACCACGGGCCCTCACAGCCATCCCGGGCGCTGCCTTGGCCTTTTCCAGGGGGTTTCCTGGTGCTCAAGCGGGATAATTCAGCTGCTGGCACAGCAGCCGCGCTCCCAGCAGGGCAGCTGGAATGGCTGTGTGCAGAGATGCCCCTGGGTTTATGAAATTAGAACGGAAATACACACTGTTTCTGTTTATCGTAGGATGGTCCGGGTTGGGAGAGGCCTTAAAGCCCATCCCATCCCACCCCATGCCATGGGCAGGGACACCTTCCACCAGCCCAGGTCGCTCCAAGCCCCGTCCAACCTGGCCTTGGACACTTCCAGGGATGGGGCTTCCCTGGGCAACCTGTGCCAGGGCCTCTCCACCCTCACAGGGGGGAATTTCTTCCTAATATCTGATCCAGTGGTCTCCAACAAGGCTGACTTTTCCTGACTTGAAAAAAATCCCACTGAGCCCCAGCACTTCACTGCATTTTTCCTTTCCTCTTCTCTCCCAGCCTAAAGACCATGGCTACATTACCTAGATTTAACTACCCATTACACAAACTATATCTCTAAAGCGAGGGATATGGCAGCTTTATTATAAGTTTATTACATGCTAATTCAAGCAAATAAATTTGCTCCAGCTGTGGAGCAAAGGAGATTAATAACCTCGAAGATCACTTTGCTGCTTTGATGAGTTTCTTGAACAGAGTGGAGTATATTTAGGAAGAGCAACTAGATTAGTCAAAAAACCCCTTTAATTATTAGTGACACTGTGCAAACTGCTTCCTACGAGTGGAATACCAACTACTTAACTCCCTGACCTTATTATTCAAATAAACACTCCTTATTATAGCGACACGACTTGCTCATCAACACATCAGATCAGCTGCCTGGGTGGGGGTCTGGGGGTCCCCGCTGTGTCGGCAGCCGCCAGCTGGGGCTTGTGAGGGGTATAACGACCCGAAAGGGTTTGAAGAGCTTCATGTGCCACACAACGAGCAGGGAACGGCTTTGCTGAAAGCTCTGAGCTGCCTCGGTGTTGCTGATGTTTTAACGTGTGGTTTGTAGGACAGCCTTGGGGAGGGGCCTGTGGGGTTGTTCTTGTCGCTGGTCCTCTCTGAGTGATCGCTGCCCTCCTGTTTGATGGAATCCAGGGAAATTCTGCACTTGTTGATTTGTCTTCATTGTCTCTGGGGTGCTGGTGGGATGCTGGAGCAGGATAAGGGGTTTTCTGCCCCTTTTCATAGGTAAAAAGGAGCAGAAGAGTGGTTCCCAAAGATGATTACAGGTGTCATGAAAATATATATATATGGGTGTTTGCCAAAAAGTAGATGATTGTCAGAGAGACTTCCCAGCACAGAGTTACCCTGCACGTTTTTCTGGGGAGCGCTGAGCTCGCTGGGATGCAGCAGGATCCCGGAGATGGCGGTTTGGGAGGGCAGCAGAAAGCAGGTGCTGGCACAGGGCTGCAGCACCCACGGAGCTGTGGGGGGCTCGTGCCTGTGCTGGGAGCAAACCCCTGCCTGTTCAGGTGGGAATAGCGCCGGTTTGGCTCGTCGCCACTCTTGGTAGCGAGGGAAGGGTATTTGTGACCCTGTGCCAGGGCCGGGATCCGGGAGGCATCAAAAGGCACCTTCTGTCTCCTTCCAGGGAGGAAAGCGCTGCATCCCGCGCCCTTAAACCGCAGCGGCTGCCCTTGAGCCTGATGGATGGAGGCAGCGGCTCCGGCGGAGCAGAGAGGACACGGAGCAGCGATCCGCATCACTGCTTGCTTCCCTTCATTTTCTCTGGTCCCGTTTTTAGCCACCGCCCCAGCCGGACTCGGTGGATGCTCAGGGGGACCGGGAGCCCGGAGGTGTCGCAGCGTGGGGAGGGGGCTCAGGGTCCGTCCGCCGCCCGTGGGGACACTGTGAGTCCAACCACCCTTGGAAAAGCAGCGACCCCAGAATATTCTCCTGCCCCCGTGCTACCCGCTCTGCCGTCCCCCCGCTGCAGAAGGCAGCCCTTCTGCCTTCCAACAGTTTCTATTCTATGTAGAGCAAGCAAAAATGATGTGTTAAATACAGCCCGGGCTGAAGCTCTGAATCAAATCAATTCCTTTTTGATTCTCCGGGCTTTTGAATCCTCAGCCCTGCCGGAGGATTGTTAGCACAAGAATGGGGCTGAAGGAGCAATCCTTTCGCAGCGCTATTGACTCAATTATTTTGCCTCTTGATTTTCTATGAGCGGCCGCGCCGATATTCTGATTGCTAATGGCACAGCATTGTTCCGCACCTCGGGCTGGAACACCGACGGCCGGGGCTGGAACACCGCCATCCCCCCACCCCGCGCTACGGGTGGCATCGGGAACCTCGTTTTATTTTGATGGATGCGAAGCGCAGGGGATGTGCAGAGCCGTGGGGACCCTCCGCTGGGCTCGGGGCTGCCGCCGCAGCGAAGGGATCCGGCTCCGGGCCGGGATGCGCCGGTGACCTTCCCCCCGTGTGCCCCAGCAGCAGCCGCGCTCCTGGGATGTTCCCGCCCGCCCGGATCGATGGGGCCAGCGCGGCACGAAGCGGCGAGGTTGCATTTACCCGGAGTCACGACTATCAATATTGACAGCTCGGCCGCGCGTCCTTTGGGCCGGGCTGTGCTGTCAGCCGGGTTAGCGATGCCCCAGAGGCCGCGGGGGGGGGTCACCGGCAGCTCCAGCCCCGTGCCCAGGTGGTGATGCTGTGCCCGGTATCCAAGTGGTGATGCTGAGCCTGGCACTGGGTGCTGCGCCCCTCCAGGTGTTCGCCTCCCTCTAGCATCTCAGCTCAGGCGTCCTTTGCTGTGTTACCCAACCACTACTGCGGCAAAGCAGGACAGGGATGGGACGTGGCCTCGGATCCTCCTCCAGCCAGGAAGGTTTGGAGCCCACGGCCCAGCCGGGCTCACTCTTTCAAGATAAAAGAGAGGGATTCCCCACCCATCTAAAGGTGGTGAAGGACCGATAGGAAGCACTTTGAATCTTTGGATGAAAGGGGCTGGGAGGAACAAAATGCTTTGAAGATGTAAAGCCCTGTATAATTCCTGAGCAGTTTTATTGGTGGCTCAAACGCGTCGCAGCCTTAGAAAAGGCGAAAGTAGGACCTTTCAGCAAGAATAAAAAGCGGGTGATGTTTGTCACATCAGTGCCCACATGGTGCTCTGTAGGATGTGACAGAGCCCTGCCAGGCGTCACCAAGTGACGGAGACACTGGAAGTGCTGATTCCATACCCACTCCTGCCTCTCCGTGACTGGAGCCAGCCGGGGTCACCCGGTTAATGCACGTTTCAGTCTTCATTGCCTTTTTAACTAGTTTTTAATCAGTAATTATTAGTGAGTGGGAGCAGTGTGCGGGCTCCTCTCTCCCGCTTCCGCAGCGAGTGCCACTCGATATGTCACGGCAATTAGCACCCAGTGGCGGAAACAGACTGTGGGCTGGACACTGCCACCATCACGGGGACCTCAGCTGGTCCCCAGGCTGCCAGGAAATGCAACAGAGAGTGGGCACACCTGAGCATCGCCAGCCCTGACCCCATCAGGGTGGAGTTGTTAGTGTTGGAAAGATCAAGCTGGGTGTGGAGACTTGGGGACCTGGGCTCGCTGCCAGCCAGGGATACAGTGCTTGGAGGAGGGAGTTTCCCCGCTCATACCAGAAAGAGATTTTAATTTCACAAGGGCGTGCAGCGATAGGCAAGGGGAGCACGGCTTTAAGCTGAAGGAGGGCAGATTTAGTTGGGTGTTAGGAAGAAATTCTTCCCTGGGAGGGCGATGAGGCCCTGGCACAGGTTGCCCAGAGCAACTGCGGCTCCCCCATCCCTGGAAGTGTTGGACGCTGGCTTGGAGCAACCTGGCCTGGTGGAAGGTGCCCTTTCCCATGGCAGGGGAGGTGGAACGAGATGGTCTTTAAGGGTTCCGAGCAACCCATTCCACGGTTCTGTGACGTCCTTTGTTTGCCCCTCAGACCAGAAATGACGGCGTGGCGGCTGCGCGGAGCCAGCGCCGGCCCGTGGGAGCCGCTCCGTGCTAATCCCAGCCGTTGCCGTGGAGGTAAATAGCAGGAATCAGCCTCTGCCTGATGCACAAACGGAGTCAAGTAGCGGTGCCCTTTGCAAAGTGCTAATGAATTACAAGTGTCTCTCCATCCACAGGCGCTGCCACCACCTCGTGACCGGCTGAAAACTGCAGCCCCCCGCGCCCTCGACGTGTGGAGCTGCTGGAATTGCTCATGCCTGACGGTATTTAAAATAACCGCACGCAGAATGGTGTAAAGGGGGGGGTGGGTTTTTTGGGGTGGGCTTCATTATCATCAGGGTTTCAGTGCTCTCAGGCTGGGTGGCACCCGGGCTGGTGCTGCCGCAGGGACCAGTACCCAGCGGAACAAATGAGCTTTAAACCTATTTTATTATTCTTTATTAATAATGAGGCGGCCCTTGTAAATAGCCATGAAAGGGAGTGCTTAAGCTCGTAATTAATAAATGCTGGCTTGATTTCTGCTGCTGAACTGCAGCCTCCAGATGCAAGGCTCTGCTGAAGAGCAGAGGGTGCTCAAATTCTCACTTCGGGTTAATAAACCTGGGAGAAATACTCCCAGGGCCCTGGGATAGCCTGAACAGCCAGGACAGCCATTTCCAGTGTGGGGGATCTCAGAGCTGGGCCCAACGGGGAGGGCTGGGGAGGTCTTGGGGCAGGGCTGCAGGATGGGGAAGGATGGAGCACAGGGATGCCCAAAGCCCCCCACCTGGGTGACACTGCACAGCCCCAACGGCCCCGTCTGCCTCCTGCAGCTCGTCGTTTCGACTCGGCCATAAATGTTTATGACAGTAGGGAGAGAAAGTAAATCACGTTTATCTCCCTTGTTTTCTTTATCGGGGCACTAATTTGACAGGGAAGGGAAATTTTTGCTTATTTTACAACTCTGATTTGGGCTGCAATTTGATTTCAGTAGCTGGGAGGCGAACGCAAAATCTTATTTTTATTCTGGAGCCGGTATAAAAATTTACATTTTGACACCGACCCCCACTCCCATTTCAGTGCTGCTACAGTGGGCCTGCGGGCTTCGCACAAAACACATCACCCACATATAATACACTCATAATTCACTAATGTTTGCTGAATGACAGGGTTAAGTGGCTGCTATTCCCTGCCTCCCACCACACTAATGTACTCCAGACCCGTGCTCCTTCTCTTCTGGATTGCAGTCAAATCGTTTCCTGCAGCCCTCGCAGTGGAAGCTCCTTCCACCCCAAATAAACACGACTCCCGAAATTATTTTCATTTGTTTCTCTAATCTAATTTTCCCCTCGGTGCTCCACTAATCATCAATCCCATTAAGGGCTCGATGCGTTGACTGCTTTCCAGAGAGCCCGTCCCGTGCTGACCTTCACCGGCACCGTCCCTGCCGAGCCCCCCGGCACGGCCGGACCCCGAGCTGATGCCTGGGCTGGGGGCTGCTGGGGTGGGAAGGTTTGTGGGTGCCGCTGGGGCCGCAGCGTCCCCTCCATCCCTGCCCTGCTCCACATCCCAACCTCCCCAGGGACGGGACCTGCAGGAACTCGTGTCATCCCAGGTGGAATAACGTGAGTGTTGAAGACTAAAGGAGGGTGGGAGGGGGGAGTTGGCTCCGCTCCATTCTGAGTGCCAAAGGGAAACGGCCTCTGGTGGAGTGTCTGAGCTGAGAGAGGGTGTGAAGCCGGACAGTGTGTGTCACTCTTAATGAGGAAAATACACAGCAAGGATGTGTGGGAATTCATCCAACCGGATTGGGAACACACGGCCACCCGCTGCCCCTCCTGGAAATGGGATTAGTGCCGATCATGCCAGAAAAGTGCCTGGTGGGGCACAGGATGAGGGCCCTGCACAGGGGGATGGGGACAGGGGTCATGCAGGGCCAGCCCAGCCACTGGGAACAGGAGGGGCGAGAGGGTTTTTGGGGTAGGAGGCTGATCTCCCCTCCCAGGAATAAATATTCCCCGCCAATGAAAGGGACTCCACGGATCTGTTCAAAACAGTTTATTGTATTTTTTCGTCAGACAAACACATTGATTTCTGGACCACAGTAGAGGATGGAAACCTTTCACAAACTTATTTATTTGAAAATACAAATATAAAATTATACTTTCCACATCTGTGATGTGAGAGACCCCCATCCACATAGTATTTTACAACAGGGCTTCAGAAAGCCATACACAGAGACCTGAAAGATGCTTGATATATATAGATACATATATATATGTATATATATAAAAAAAAAGTCACTACCAAAGTTCTCATCGGTTCATACTAAAGTATAAAAGGAAGGGCTAGGCCTGCCACTGTGCCATAGTTTATTTAGGTACATTTATGACCACCTGAAATGCTCACTTGCATCCTAGTACTGATGGGAGTTCAGACCTCGTACAACAGAGAATGACGGGGGTTTGCTACCTACGACGGTCGACGCGACAGACGAGCCCGGGGTGGTGTTCGGGGCCGGCCCCGCTGCCCCCGCGCCGGGGCCCGCCCTGCTCGGACACGGAGCTCTCGACACAACACAGTCGGACTGTTTGGGGACCGAGAACCGACCACGAGGATTTACTTTCTCGAGCTACTCTCTTTTTTTTTTTTTTTTCTTTTTTTTCTTTTTCTCTCCTTTTCGGGTTTTTTGGTAATTTTTATTACAGTATTAAAGTATTGCTTAGCTTACAGAATCTCCTCACGTAGTGTTCGCACACGGCAATGGGTTCGACTGGATTCTGTACGTAGGAAACTCTACAGTGTCTGTGCGCAGACCGGGATCTGCCGGTGTGTCTTCGATGCATCCTGTCTCTTCGCCTTAACTCTAATCTCAGTTTTTCCTCTCTTTCAACTATTTCGCTTAAAAAAACAAACCAAACCACTAAAAAAAAGAATTCAGAAGATTCCACCCAAGAGACATCGCCATAGCATAAAAGACAGCTATGAGTTAGTGTTGGTTTTTGTTTTTGTAAACAGTTTCATATGCAATATCATACAGAACCATGGCTGGCCTTCAGTAAAAATGTAGTAAACTATATTGCTTTATTATTGATTATGTTGCATTGAGTGAATGGCAGAAACGAAACGAGAAGGGAGTGTGGCTGGAGTCGCTAGCCCTCATTCACACTACGGATGAAAGCAGCATCCCAGGCTGCCGAGCAGGGAAGAAAAGAAATCCCAACACCTTTCAGGTCGTTATCACCCACAATTACCTAATGGTTTAACTAAGCCTAGCAAGATGTGTGACATTCACCAGCAGACGCTGCTGTACAATGGAAAAAAATTAACTTACAGCAAAGAGAGCCATGCTACCTTAAAGTCCAAGCTACAAATTCAACTCAAAATGAACATTTAGGAAGTATAAGAAAAATTAAAAACCCCAAAGGACAGATCAGGCTTCGTTTTAATCAAGCCGATCCCAAAGGACTTGGGTTACTTGACGGGGGGAGGGTCCCCGAGGTCTTGTGGCTCCTGTAAAATGCCCCTGGTGTTGGGGACACGGCCCGTCCCACGGCACAGCCGGGCAGGGATGGCCCCGCCGGCGCTCTGGGTGCCCAGAGCGGGGTGGGAATCTCTGTTTGGTGGTTCTGGGGGCAGCGGGTCCGTGTGAGGGGCTTGGAAAGCAAAGGGCAATCGACGTCCCTCGGAACGAGGGATGCCCAGAGAAGGTGTGGACTCTCCATCCCTGGAGGTGTCCAAGGCCAGGTTGGACGGGGCTTGGAGCAACCTGGTCCGGCCGAAGGTGTCCCTGCCCAGGGCAGGGCTGGAACTGGATGGTCTTTAAGGTCCCTTCAGCCCAAACCGGTTCATGAGTCCATGATCCTTCACTCGCTGGGCTTGAGTAAAACAAAGATGGGGCTGAACCTTTGTGCTGAAAAAAATCACAAAACACCCCCCCCCCCGAACA
>JAWMRA010000162.1:31092707-31301963 GCA_035584735.1 Pseudotriccus pelzelni
GCCTTGGACACTTCCAGGGATGGGGCAGCCACAGCTTCTCTGGGCAACCTGTGCCAGGGCCTGCCCACCCTCCCAGTCAACATTTTCTTCCCAGTATCCCATCTAACCCTGCCCTCTGCCAGTTTAAAGCTGTTTCATTGGCCTTGCTTTTCATTCGCCTTCTTGTTCCCGACTGTCAGCAACAGTGCCTGAGCCACAGAATCGTCTAACCAGGAATCATGGAGATACACCACACTGCCAGCAGTGTATCCAGGCTGAGGACTGAGTCCCAGCCCGTTTTCCCAACTTATGGTTGTTTGACAGAGGGCATCATCAGAAACAAAGGACCAGGAGGGACCAAGAACTGAGTCTCCCAACATTTCAGAGGAACTCTAACAGCCCAAATCCAGAGCAGCTCCAAATCACATCCACAGAGTCACGAATCTCCTCTTGTGTGTCAAAAACAATAAGACAAACCTTCCAAAGAGGCTGATGATTAAACTAAGTTTGTATGAAAAATAAACCATGTGGTCAGAAAAGCCTGGCCGAGGCGTGGTGATGACCTGGATGCTCTTCCTCATGAGCCATTCCTCCCCAGCCATGGGATCGACCTTCCCTCGTGGTACCTTTACCTGGATCCTCTTCTTCATATGCCATGAGATCGACCTTCCCTCGTGGCACCTGCACCTTCTGTGGGTGGGAGATCTCTCAGATAACCTGAAACACAAATACAAACACAAACCACAAATACGGCTTGGCTCTGAAATTGCAAAATCCTTTATGAGTTTGTGCGAACTGACAATTGTCACCACTTTAAAGTTTTAATAAGAGCCGTGATGCCTAATCCAGTTACTGGTTTTAAAGCAGCCAGTTTGGAAGGTAAACTATTGTTTTGCTCAGACTTGGGGTTTCTAAAGTTCAAAGTTTACCATGTAAAAGGAAAAAAAAAATCCTCCAACCAGTAAAACACAATGCAAATGCTTTTTTTCCCTTTTTAGGTAGACTGGAATTCTAAAATAAGCTTATTTATGGCGCCCAAGCAGAGCCTTTGATTGGCCCGGCCAAAAAGAGGGACCTTCTTTTATACTCTCAGAATTTTTTGATGAGTACACACTGATGCCATATAACATGCAAACTGTGCCTGTTCATAAATTGCTGTATTTTTAGCTTTCTTTTCCAGGATGATCAGAGGAGAGATCTGTGTGTGTCCTTATTGGCAAAAGACTAGCAATAAATCCTAAACAAGCAGCGTGATTGCTTTCCAAGAACTTGGCTGCAGAGCAATTGGAAAAAGGGCAGTAGAACAATGAAAAGCATATTTTGAAGGAAAGAAGGTGTCTGCAGTGACAGCCAAAACCCCATGGAGAATATGATTATTGCAACTTCATTAACCAGCGCACTGAATGCAGAGTCGAAGGTCCTCTCCTCCATCCCTTGACATAAAAACAAAGTGCTTTGTAAGGAAAATGTCTCTGTAAGCAGAGGAAGTTTGCATGTGGTGTCTCAGTTTAGTTTTTTTTTAGAGCTCAAGAAAAGCTCACCATTGTAATAGATTTAAAAATGATTTCAAGAATGGGATCAGCCATTGCTTCAGATACGACACGCTGCTTTTAAGCAGTAGTTTAAAAAAATTAGATTCCTTTTCAAGCCTGTAACCATTTCTTTCTGGGGAAAAACAGTATCCAGAAGAGTCAAGAATATTTCATTGTAGTTTAATCAAGGAAATTCAGAGAACAGGATTTTTCAGGCCTTTGTGTAAGCCTGAAAGACTTCAAAATGTCTTTTTACAGAAGGGAATTAGTTCTGTGGCCATACCTGGCTTAGAGCAAATGTGTGTGTGCAGAGCTGGCTTGAAATCCCTTTCCTTGTGGTTGTTTTTTTTTCATACAGCAGGGCTGATGCAGAGCAGGTTAGAGGGGCTGTAGCTGTGCCCTTGGTGGACACTGTTCTGGGGTTGTCCCTGTAACCAGTTTGCAGCTGTGGGCACGTCTCGGGATGTGGCAATGCTGGAGAAACCAAGAGCTCTTCCACCTGAATGTTATTATTTGAGATGGCACCAGACCCCTTCCTGTGTGTTGTTGCTGTGGAACTGTTTTGGCCCAATTTCTCTCTACCTTGTTGGATCTGTAGGCATTTAAAAAATACTGAGTAGTGAGCCATGATGATCTCTCAGGCTATTAACACACTGAAGCTGTTAGGTGGTAAAACTTTTAGTACAAGTGTTAACTATGGAGGTTTGAGTAGAGCTGCTTACATCTGTTCCATGAATCTCATGGGATTGCTTTCCTCAAGTGCAACATAATAAATCTAGGAAGAGACTGCATGTCTTCATTATCAGCATGTTCTTTTTCTGAGAATATCATAACTTGGTGTTGCTGAAATCGTCCGCTCACAAAAGAATTTTCTGTATTTATATGAGGCATGGGCATAACTTTGTGACTCTATCTAGCTTTTTTGTATTAATTAAGAGTATTCTGAGGTAACTTAGTCAAAAACATCCGAAAGAGGTGGTTTTAGGGATGCTCTCAGTGGTGCTCTACTGAGGGTACTTGGACAGAACTAACACGCTTTGTTTCCTTCTTCCTTTGTGCCTGTGGACAGTACAACGGGTCACTACTGGGAGAAATACTCGACAAAATCCCCACACCTGCGTTGTTACAGTCTCCCTTCTTGGCAGATGAGCTCCCTTTCCAGGTCCTGCTTTTCTGGCTGAAATCTGCTGAGGATCTCTCTTTCCCCAACTCAAAAAGTGTGCTGAGGACTTTGATACTTGCAGTGAAGGACCTGAAGCCCAAGTTGTGAATTCAGACTTAGTACAGATGTGCTCTGATCCCCATAAAGTGACTGCCAGGATGTGGGCTGGTCCTCTTGCATATGTTGAGACAGAAGTTATATTTTTGTTTCTTGGCTGGCCTTACACACGAAGGCATGTGACTGCTTCTTCTCTCCACTGTTTTTATGCCGGTGTTACTCTGTGAATGACTTCTGGTTTGTACTGATCCAAAGAAAGCTGCTGGAGCTCTTGTTCCAGTACAAGTAGTGGTGCTAAAGCCAGTGGAATTATTTCCATGGCTAAACAATCCACAGAATCACATCATGATCCATATTGGTGCCTTGAAAAAGTTTAAAAGCCATTTGTTTTATGAAAGAAGTTACCATATTTATAAAATATTAGTAAAATCCTAGCAAGTAAACAAGGCTCCTGGGTAGAAAAGTGAGAGCTAAGGTTTTCTGACTCATGCTCACCTCTGAGATCTTCCCCTGCATCTCTACTTTGAAAATATTCTGTATGAGTTTTCTGTGTGGCAGTGGGTAAGAAGAAAATCATTTGTTCCCTATTTTTACTGGCACGTAATCTAAACAATAACAAGATGATATAATCCTAATATTTCTTTGAGACCACAGGATGTGAAATTAAATTAAAAGGCCAGGAAAATAAAGAACCCTGCAGTTTGATTACACTCAGCTGGATTATCTTTGTAATTATTTTCCTTGGAAGATTTAAAAATGCATAGAGCTTTGTGAGAAAGATTAAGCAGGGAAATCAAAATTAAAGTAAACATTCTAAAGAAAATATTGCAAAGATGATGGCCCTTTTACTTAATTAAAAAAAATGCATGGAGTTGCCTGTTAAAAATGAAAGGATGGAAGTAAACACAGGTGAGGGGGAAGATGGATGAAGCTGTGAAGTCCGTACAGCTGGCTCATCTGCTTCTAGTTCATATAATGTCCCTTCAGGTAGAGTTAAGAAACTGTCAGAAGCATTTATTCCGGGAAGAAGGGCAGGCTGGAAGGAGCAGAGACACACACGCAGGTGCCTGAGCCTCGGTCCAGACCTGGGAGGGAATAATGGGAATAGCGGGGGCCGGGCTGGCTGTTCTCCGGGATGAACGTCGTTACCCACTGCTAACTCCTCCAGGGTACAGCCAGGGCTGAGAGATTTCTGCATCCAGCACTTCCAGCACCTAGGGATGCGTTTGCTGTGCGTGAGTAGTCCCGTGGACTTCACAGGGGGGCTGCTTGTTGGTCGGAAATGCAGCTCGTCTGTGCTCGGGGGATCAGCCGGTTCTCGCTGCAGCAACTGCTGTTCCAGACAACAAAACCACACTGACAGGACCACAGGGAAGCTGCTGGAAGCCACTGGGAAAGGCCTACTGCATCATTTTCTCCCTTGTCTGCCATGTACTTTTTAAGGTGTGAAACAGTTTGGGTATAAAAATTACACCATTTATGGGTCTCTTTCTCTCTCTAGATTTTTTTTTTTTTAATGAGCCCAAGAAATCTTGATTTTTCTCCTGGTTAAATTTTCCTTACTCAAATCTCCTTTACCCATGTAATCCCTTTTGTACAGTTTTCTTTTTTTTTTTTTTCCCCGGGTACTTTCTGTTCCTCATCAGTTATAATCTTGCCAGGTTTAGCAGGTTTTGTTCTTTCCTTCTGTCAGCTTGGATGGCACAGCTCAGGTTTTTGTGCAGTCAGCCCCTCGGGACAAGCTCCTTCCCCAGGGTGGTTTCCTCGGGATGGACTTGGCTTTGCCGTCTGAACCAGCTCCTCACCCTGTCCCACCTCAGAATCAGCCAAAATAGCTGCTCGGGTGGGGAGGGACCCCGGGGAAGAGGCAGCGCCACAGAGGGGGTTCCATCAGGGTGGTTCTGAGTAGTTCCCAGCAGGGAGGCTGCTGGTGGAGCTCCTTGTTGTCCCGAGGAGGCAGTTAATAAAGCTGCAGCAGCTATTTTTTGCCTCGGTTGAATATTCTCTTGGGTCCCACTGGATGCATGATTTCACTGTGAGCCTGGCTTTTCCTGGTAGGCCGAGGTTATGGGACAAGTTCTGGAAGTTACCATATTTTTGGTACAGTACCTCTTTTTCGTCACTGCTCCAGGAGCCAATCTTTATCTTGTGTGGGTGTGTAGAACAGTGACTTCTGGGATGTTGTTTACCAGCTCCCAACGCTCCTGGACCAATCCCTTTTTCCTAGCATCATTCTCCCAGTGAATAAACTCGGATGATTTTGTTTCCTCTCTTTGTTGCAGTAGTCTAAACTTTTCTAGACCGAAATTCCCCTATTTTGTTCTTCCCACTTTTCTAATCTGTCTGGTTTATTTTCCTTGTCCTCTGTTTCTGACACCACGTTTGAACCTGAGAAGCCTTTGATGTGCTGTTTAAAACACACTTAATTAGTCTGGATTAAATGTCGGTTTCCTGGCCACATGTAAGGCTGTGTGTGTTCTCACTCCTGTGTTACCCTGGGTTGCTCTTTAGTCAGTGTTTAGTCTGTGTGACAAGGCTCTTTAAAACGGCTGAATCTGTTCTTTTTTTTCCTCTCTGTACATGTGTTATGGGAGACCTCCATGACTCTGTAAGAAGTCTGTATCTACAATGAAAGCTTTAGGCTCTACCTGCCTCAGTTTGCTCCCCCAACTCTATCTATCCATCTAGTGTGTCCCAGGAAAGGGATTACCTGCCAGGAGAATGGAGACACTCCGTGACATTACAGCTGTGTTCACTTGGCAGCATCTGCACAAGGCACTGATGGAGAATCTCATCTTCTGGGGGGGGAAAAAAGTTTAAAAAAAAAAAAAAAGGGAGAGAAATGCAGCTAGAAGAAGAGGAGATTCAAAAACAAAGGGAAAATGTCAATGATGCCAAGTGAAAACAGCACCAGCGAGTCCTCTGTGACACTTCTGTCAAAATATTCCTGTAGGCAGTGCAAGGGAACTGACACCTTTAACAAGCAGATGAGTTGGAAAGAAAGGATGCCAGGCTAAATCATCATTTAGCCAAGCTTGCCAAAATATCTGTTGAAGATATATATCTATTTGTACTGGTGCTGTTTAATGCTTGCCATTCGGTCAGGTTTCTGCTGGGTTCATCTCTCCATTGCTTTCCTTCCTGTTTCCTCTTAGGTTAGATTTTGTTTCTTCCTGGGGATGAAGGTTATATTGGTAATTTTTTTTCAGCCACTGCGCCTTCTTCCACGTTCTTTAGTTTTGGTTGTTGTAGAGTTTATTTCTTTATTTTCCCAGTGTTCAGGGTCTCTATGAAGGAGGAGAGATTCTTGTGATTAGCACTCTGGAAATCAATAGGGTTGCTTTCTGTGGGGGAGATCTTGCTGCTTGCATGGCAAACCTTTCTCCAGGAGAAATCAATGGACCAACCTACCTCTCCTCTTTTGTTGCGTGGTGCAAAAATGCAACTGCTCGCCCTGTGCAAGCTTTGCAGAGGAGATTTTGCTTGGCTGACAGTTACGGAAAATTAAGAGAATCTGGACACTCAGCTTTAATCTTCTTACTGTGAGAGGAAGAACTGCTGCCCAGTGCAACGTTTGGAAGCAGTGAAAAAGCTTACAAATACAGGAGTTGGGACTAATCTATGAATAAACCCTTTCTGTCTCCCTCCTTAGAGATTCCGCATCCACATTCCGTCTTTGAATCGTGATTTTGTGTTTTCTGAGGATGCCAAATTATAAATCATACGCTGACTGAGAATTCCTCATGCAGCTCGCATCTGGGAATGTTTGTGCTTTGTTTATTCCAGCGGCAGCAGAGCTTTAGGAAGAGCTATCCAGCTGACTTGCATGTGATGGAGGGCTCTCTCCAGGTCACCAGACACCTGCCCGGGAAGCCTTGTCATTCAGTGCGCATCTCCTTTCGCTCTTTGCTGAACGAGGGACGTGGGAATGGCTCAGGAATTAAAAAAAAAACCCCAGAGCTTTCTCTCTCTGGTTTGGAGAGCTGGTGGTAGAACAGAGGAGTGTTTGAAGTCAAGGTCCTTGTTGTCACGTGTCAGTGATTGGCACTGAGTAGCAGCAGGTGCCTGTGGAAAGGCACGGGTAGAACAATCCTTCCCCAGGCTGCTCTCTGCAGCCTCCCACTCCTGGGACAACTTGAGCAGAAGGTGACGGCTTTCCCCTTTCCCCCCTGGTACTTAATAGAGGGATCCATCCTTTCTGAATTTATTTAATCCATTTTTTTGGACCGCAGTTCTGATTTTGGCCCGAGCAGCTGCCTGTGGCAATGAGTTCCATCACAGGACAAAGGCACGCAGGCGTCCTCAGTGTGCTTCATGAGGGACTCTCAGTCGATGTATGACTTGTGTTTTGGCAGCCTCAGAGAGCAGTCACTGTGAAGATGTGGAAGTGTCTTGGAGGGGAAAGAAAGGGAATCATCCTCAAATCAATCAAATACTTGTTGGTTTTTTGTTGTGTTGGTTCTGGTTTTGGGGTTTTTTTGAACATGTTAGTTTCATTGCTTCTGCCCTAATTTCTGTTAGACCATCCATGGTTTTTCCTTTATCACATCCCCTAAATAGTCTTTCTCCAGGCAGAGAGGTCCAAGTCTATCTCTGTCCCTTTGCATCTTTAATTCTGTGTCCTTTTTGAAATGGGAGACCCAAGCTACACGGCACGTGTGGGCAGTGGCACGGCCATGCTGACCACTTCGGCCTTTATTCTGTTCACCACCTTACCTTGAGGTTTGTTTGCTTTCTTTCCCTGCTGCCACAAGTGTTCATTACCAGGCCTACCGACAGTGACCTCAGAAATTTGTCTCCTGAGCTGCAGTGTTTAATTTGGAGCCCACTGTTGGGCGAATATAGCAAGAGTTGTTTTCCTTCATGGGCAATACTGTGCTGTCTAACACAGGATAGAGCATTTTTTATCTCCTAACTCCTAAGTGATTCAGTACTCCACCATACTCCTGCAACTCTTCACAGACTTTTTTTTGTTACAGCTGTCCTGAAGAAATTCATCTTGGCAGCAGATGCCATCTTGCTATTTATCTCTTTTGCAGACCATTTATAAATACAGTGAGTAGTCTGAGTCCTATTGCAGATCTCTGTGGCACCCTGCAAGCAGCCTCGTTCCTTTTTGGCAAGTCCTTATCCCTGATTTTCCATCTTGTCGACTGCTACTGACTCACAACAAGGTCTCCTCTCCAGAAATGGTTGAGATTCTTAAGAACTGTTGGTGAAGGTCGCTGCCAAAAAAGCCCAGTGTTCAAAAGTGTCAAAATCCGCCTGCCCGAGAGCTTTGACGACAACCAACTTCTCCCAGAGGTGGAGAGGCAAAGGGAAAACGTGTGAATGGGAGATGTAGGAATTTGCCAGCTGATGGCAGTGTTTGAAGGAGCCGTTCCCGAGACGACTGAGGATTGGCAAAGAAATCCAGGGTTGCACCAAGGGCTGAAGGACGAGGTCCCAGGTGAACACTGTTAAAATGGGCACTGCTTGAATTTACTCATCACATCTTTGACCATCTGGGGCTGTTGTAAGGTCAGTGATCACTTCTAATGCCCAGAGGAGTGTGGTACCTGCCAGTAGGCCACTGGCCACAGCGCACTTAAAAATAAACCCCACCCAAATCTTCCATCCTGCCCCCAAACCCTGCCAATCCTGGGACCAAAAAAAAACCACAAAGAAAAAAGTTGCTTTCAGGTAATTATCCTTAAGGACCCCAACACTAAATGTTCTCCTCTGCCCACGCATGCACGCTCAGGAGAAACCTCTTTCATCAGGCGGCCTAATCCGAAATCTCCAGCAGGTCTCGGGACATTTGTTATTCTGGCTCATGCAGACCTCCAGCTGCAAAATGTTTATTTGGCTGTGAAAAGTCTATGAAGTAACAATCTTTGACGGGTCCAGCGTATTGTTTTCTCTTCCTTTTTTGGGATGCTGTTTGCCTGCAGCTCTCAGGGGGAACGCGTCTCTCTTTGCTGTGTGTCAGAAACACCGTGGGCTGTGGTGGGCTGCGGGTGCGTGTGGCGCAGGTAGAGCCCTTCTTTGCTTGTAGCCCTCACTGCACACCGGCTGCCCAAAAGTCGTGGTGTCACAGGACTGCACAACACATTAGCGTTTAACCCTGCCGTGATTTCAGGTTGCCGATAATTTATCCTTGCTTATTAGCAGCTCCCGGGCTGAATAATACCGTGGCACCGGGATTATTGGTGGAGCCAAGTGAAGGAGGTAAACCCTGGCTCCATGAGCATAACTGGGAAAGCAGATAGGGAAATGTATTATTTCTGGGGTGACCTCTCTAAGATCTCCATGTGGTGGTTGGTGTAAACAAAGTGGTAATTGCAAAGCCTGAAACAAGGAGAAGGCAGCTTTTCCCAATTTATGGATGGGCTGTGTAAATGGCCCTGCCCAGTTGAAGCTCAAGTCTATACGTTACGAATCCTTTGCAAAGGGATTGTTTGAATATAGTTTTAAGCAAACGTTTACCAGCTGTGTGAAGGCATGAAGCTTGTGTAAGAGCCCAGAAATATTTTACAAGGTGAGGACAGAGCATGCTTTTGTTCAGAATGCCTGGCCTAAAGTTTGAAACATATTTAGTGGATTTTTATTTATTTCAGTTTTTAGATCCAATGAGTTGAGAAGGAAATAAAATAGGGAGTTAAATATTGGATACTAAGCTCTGTTAAAACACCAAATGTGAGAGGTCTGGCACTTTTCTAGGGCCAGATCCCGAGGAGGGCAGGCAGCAGAGCTTTGATCTCTGCCCTTTGTTCGTCCCCGGGCTCGCGGTTATCGCTCGGGTGTTGGATGCAGCATCACATCTTGGACGAGGGAATGTAGGAGGCTGCAGTGCTGCCTGTGTGAATCTGCTGGTGCAGGTGTCAGCTGAAGATGCCATGCTACAAACGCTGAAGCAAATAGTAAATTTCAGACATAATAATCCCGTAAGGTGAACAGTTTGTTGACAGGGGCATTTTGAGCACTCGCTCATCAGTGAAAGTAAATGCTTCACTTCCCAGCCTCTTGTCTGCTTGTGTAAAGAAAGTCACATTTTGTATAAGCACTTAGAGAACCCGATGCCTAATTCCAGCAGATAATTGTGGGAAGACTGTTTTTTAAGGGGGTTTTGCTTGTTTCATTAAAAATGTGATGAGATTTGCAGATGCTTCTCTAACGTAGATCTGCACTATTGCCATTATCTTTTCATCTGGGCTGATTGCAAATCACAATCGCCATGTTTTAAAAAACACAACAAGTGATGTATTAACTCCTCTAATATCTCGTTGCAGATGAAGTTTCATTTAACTTAGTAGATGAAGTCCAGCTGGAGGATAAAGCTAATTTTTAGGATTGCATAATTTTGCACAGAAGTGAATTTTGCTTTTCATAAATCTTACTGTTTTCCTCGAGGGAGGGGGAAGAGGGAGAGATAGCTTAACAGGAATTGGTTGTTTTGATTTAAGAGAATGTGAGGAAATGGTATCTTCCAATAAATACAATTTTTATTAAAGTTGAATACGGTGACAAATAGTTTAGGCTCAGAACATCAGACTTGGTATGTAAGCAGAGCAACTCCGCTGAGATTTGAGTGCATTGCTAAGATTAATGAAATATACTTTGTAAAGAAGGGCAATGATTCACTGAGTAAAAATAGGCAGCATCTTAAAGACCTTGTAAACACAGCTATTAATTTTACAACTAGGATCTCATACTCTTTGTCTTAGTCTGAGGATAACGCCACTGCACTCCATGATAACTATTCTGTGGGTACAAACTCAGCTCTCAAATAGATTTTAAAATAGATTTTGGAACTGGCCACAGTTGCATTTTTGTTTGCATGTTTTGTCCATGCGTTGGCACATCTTCATGATACTCTTACTGTGTAAAATATTAATCTCTTTTATTCTAAGCCATCACCCACAGCACAAATCCTGTTTGATACACATGCTGTAGTCAGCAGTAACAATACAGAAGGAGCCCCAGCTGACGTGTCCCTCCTTTTATACCAACTTATTTCAGGGGATTGCACTCTAGAAAGTATTCCTTGGTGTGAGGCACTAATTCCATGCCCCGGGTTTGATTTAGTTTGCTTAGTTTGTTCTGTACTTCATTTTTGATTTGAGGGAAGGGGAGTGACTTCCCCCTTCTTTCCGTAACCTCAGGTCTTTTAACTTTTGTTCATTCTTTTTGGTATCAGAAAGAAGCTTTCTCTGGCTTGATGCAGCTTTGTGGTGATCTTCCCAACAGCTCCTGTCTTATTCCACTCTCTTGATCTTCTGCATGAAGCATATCTTTGCTTTCTTTCAAAAGAAGGAAGCTTCAAAATATGGGCAGGAGCCAAAGGCTCAATTCATGCTCAGTGGTATTAATTTTTCTTTAATAGAAGACGGCAAAATCACCATCATTTTCTGTTGAACCCACTGGCCATGAGTGTCTTATTTTCCTTCCAGCTAAAAGCACCAGAAAACATATTTAGGTGCCAGTTCCTTTCACTTTGGACAAATAAGCCAAAGGGCAAGCTTATTACTTATGCAGGAATATTGGTAATCACTTTGTATCAACGGGGTGAGCACAAACATCATGAACACTAAAACACCGAATATATATCTGTTTGTATTCCTTTGGAAAGTGAGTAAATACAACCTGAGCTGCAGAACTCTAGGGTTCTTTTAATCTTCTCCTCACCTTTTTGATTTACTGTTTTTACTGTTCTTGCAGGGTCCTGAACCTTTGTTTTTAGACTAAATAAAAGAATCCAGTAGCTCATCTCCGTCCAGTAACCTGCCTATAGGAAGAATCAGTCCAGTTGACCAGACTAGTATCTGGATATTTATAACACAATCAAATGCTTAGACTTCCATGTCAATCTGAAACAACTGGCACAGACCTAACAGTGATCTGTGCTCTGACTGTACCTCGTTTTCAAAAATGGAGCAGTGTTATTTGACAAGCAGCTCCTTTCCTGGCCAGGGTTACCCGCGCAGCAACGATTACAGCGTAGTGAGAAGAGATGGGATGTGAGCTGTGATGGGGAACGTGCTGTCATTTGTAAATGTTCCTGTCTGTAGCTATCTGTGTCTGCCTGTGGTCTTATTGGGCATGTTTTTCGTGAAGACATAATAATACCGTGTATCTTCTGGCACTGCAGAGGCCCTTTCCTATGCCTGGCCGTGATCTGTCTAGGAATTGTTTGGAAATGGTCTTTGATAACTATTTCATTGGAATTGGAGCTCTAATCCCGTTGCTGAGGACTCCTCACCTCTGCAGGCCCTTGCAGAGGAGCAAGGCAAGTGCAGGTGACTCAGTAGCTGCCTCCACAGGGCAGAGAAAACAGAATTTCCCGTGTGCCACTCTGGCTGACACAGGGGTTAGCAAAGACCAGGCTGTGTTTTGGAGCTTGCAGCAGCTCTGCAGCCCCTGCTCCTTCTTCTGGCTGAATATTGCAGTTGTAATCCAGTCCCTGGTGGATCCGACTCCTGTTCCTTTGTCCGAGCTTTGCTGCAAGGGGCTTGTCCACTGCCTTGGGCTGTCTGAATATTTGCAGCCTGCTGCAATTTTTAACTAAAGGCTCCTGAGAGGTTGCTGTAGCCGGGCTTTGGGCAGGGTCAGTGGTGGAAATTGCTTTCCCTCTGCTGTATCCCAGCTGTTGTGCAGTGCCACGGGGCTTGGCCCCTTCCCTGGCAGCCAAGGCTCTGCCAGCCTGGGAAGGGGCAAGGGGAAGGGAGGGCTCAGGGCATGGCCCCTTTGTCCAGCCCCTGAGAACAAGAAACTTTCAGGCCTGGGAGACATATCAGGGACATGCAGCTGTTTAAGAGGGGGCTGGAATCAGTTAGAAAGTGAGCAGTTTTTCTAACCGTGAGTAAATCCTGCACCTGGAAAGAGGAGAGGACTCAGGAGACTGAAAGTGGAGTGGAGCAGGTCACCATGTACCATTCCCAGTTGTGTATCCCAGCACTGGCGTAGAAAACTGTGGGGTTTTTTGTCTTGTAAGCTGTGATAGATGAGGCTGGAGAACAGGAGGATGGTCTCTACCACCAGTTAGCTTTATGCATCTGAGTCAACTGTTTAATCTTTCATGGCCAAAATCTCTTCTGCAAGAGATTCTGTAAAGCAGCTGAACGTAAGGATCTAATAAAGGGGATATTAGTGCAGGTGTCTTTGTTACACGGGAAACAGACTATGCAATGATGTTCCCTTCTTCTGTGGAACCGCATGTGGGTTTTATTTTCTGTGTATAAAACAGCGTATTTTATTTGTTTTGTAGTAATTTGTAATACATGGATCGTTGTATTCTGCAGTAACTTACCCCAATTATTCAGGAATCATCCCCTATTTAATTGTTATGACTAATTTTTCAGACTGGTTCCTTCATTAGCTGTGCCATGTAAGCAAGTGAAAAAAAAAAAAGGCATGTCATAATTAATTATCTTATGGAGGAATCATGATTAATGCCACAATAATGTCCCAGCAGATCAAGGAACATCGCTATAGCTGACATTCAGGGGAGTTTCCCTTTGAAGTCACTGTAGACTTTGGCTGATTGAAAACCTCATGTCCATGTTCATCTGTTTTGCTCAAAATTAGGTAAACCAGGTGAATTCTTTCTGTTGATATTTTCTGATGATATTTTGTTTTGGAGGTGACTGCGTGTCGTGTTCTTTCTGAGTCACTGAAACCAAGCACGCCTCACATTTTCTTAAGTATCCTTCTTTGACCATCGAAATTTGCAGGAACGGCTTCATTAAATTCTTGAAAGTTTTCTGAAGGCTTTTGAAAATCCCACTTTGCTCTCTCAGTTTCGGGCTGCCCTTTGCCGACACGTGAAAGGGAGTATGTACATACCTTGATAACGTTCCTCCTGCAAAGTCCATAACCTTCCCGTGAGCTCAGAGAGGTTGCATCCAGCAGTAGTTAAAAGCATAGATGGTACGCTCAGGTCTCATGTAGGCACTTAACCTTTTGTCCCAAAGTTAGTTTTTAGCGGCTATGCTGGCGGCTCAGTGATTTCACAGAAGTAACCATTAGGGTTTCCTGTCCTCCTTGTGAACTCTGAAAGTATTAATTGTTTACCTCTGGCGACAGCAGCGCTTGCAGATGCTGAGCCCTTTAGCGCTGCCCCGCGTTGGCAAGCACAAGGAAAGGGGATGCAGCCTCGTCTCTGAGCAGCGTGGAGCGTAGCTGATCCCTGGGCACAGGGAGGCAGAGCACCAGTGTGAGGAGCAGCAGCTTGCCTGTGGAGCCCAGGGAGGCTTCAAGCTTGCTTGAACTCTCGCAAGTATTCCTGCGGCTGTGGAAGTGTTTCACCGTAGTTGACGTGGGGTGATGATGTAGGGAAAGAAGGGCGTGTTGGTGGTAGAGCTGCTCGTTCCTACAAACAAGGTACCCAAGCAGATTAAGAGCTGAGATTTTCCGAAGTACAAGTGCAGTAAAATGCAGTGGAAAGGAAGAGCTCCTGCTGTGCTGTAGCTGCCTGTTAAACTCACAAGTGGACGGAGATGGAACGTGCTGGCTGCCCCACGTGGAAGCAGCGGCATTCAAATCTCAGTCTTCATCAACAAAGTCTTTTACGCTAAAACCAAAAGAACTCTCTGAAAAGCATTGAAGAAATGACTGTTATATGGGAACCCACAGCTTCCCATGACCTCCCTTTTTTGTTTTTGTTTTTTTTTCCCTCTTATCCGTACCTAAACATTTATCCATACCATTCGTCAGTGGTACTATGCTCCAAACAATAAAACCCTTTTCTCCCACCAAACTAAGATTAAATATTTTGGCTCTGTAGCAAACATACAGGTAAAATGTTATCTTAACTTTATAAAAAGAGTATCTCAACTGTATTAGAAAGGTAACAGAAATGAGTACTGTGTTGAGACACTGTTGCAAGTGGGAAGGTCTGATGAAATATCACCCCCCCCGCCAGATAAAAACCCCAGAACAACCAAAACCAACAGTCAATGTTTTAGCATGTTTAAAAGAGTCAATTGTTTAAAACAAATGGTTTCAAAGCTGAACTTACTAATTTGATGCTGTGCATGAGTTCCAGCAGCACAAGTCTCAGTATGAAATAGTGATGTGGGCTTTCACCATCAGCTGGTTTAAAATGGCTACGGCTTAAGTTGTGTTCATGCTGCATAAATGGGCTTTTCAGGTGCATTTGAATCTTGTAATCAAAAAGCTTGGTGGCAAATGAAGGTTAATAATGCAGAGGTGAATCACAGTTGTGACACGGTTTTTTTTTACTCACACTGATGTTTCTTCTGGTCACAGCAAGTGACCGCTGGCTCAAAGTGCTCGTACTGAGCTCGGGGGTGACCCCTTGCATCAGACACAGGAGGAAATGAAGAACAGGTTGGCTCCATTAACAGCCTCATTTCTCACAAGGGGATTTTGGAAAAAGCCAAGGCTCTGTGGAAAGGTTATGGACAAACAACATAATCTCTGCCATGGCTGACTCAAGCCATTATAGTGAGTTCTGCACTTCCATCAGGCATTATGTTGTTTCGCAGGGTCCTGCAGAGTAATAACCATGCTGCTGGTCGTGCACTTACAGGACATTTAAAACCCAGTGGAGATGGGCAATGATGCCCAATGTGGTCAGGGTATCTCCTGATCCACGGTGCTAGGCTTTTGCCTTCTCTTGCAGTGGGATGTGTGGCACTGAGCCATTGCCCTGAGCTTCTCTCCTCGTGTTATGTCCTGGGCTGTCAGCCCGGACAGTGCCAGCATTTGCTGCAGAGAGCCATGGCTTCCCTTGTGCCCCCTGGCACCGTGCTGGAGCACAGCCTGGCCAACAGTGGGATGGGTGATGGCCTTTGGGGCATCTGGGAGAGGAACAGGTGAAGGTGCTGGGTGGGATGTCTCATTCCCTGGGCTTTGAGGAAGGCAAACTAAGTCTCCCAGTTTCTTGTGTGCTGCAGTTTGTGCTGTGCAGTGAAGTCCCTGCAGAGAGAGGTCACAGCCCCCCGAGGGGATCAGACTGCCCAGGTCGGGGGGGAAGGAGTAGAAAGCAGGAAGAGAAACTCTTGGGAGCTTTGCCTTCAAAAGATAAAAGTGAAGACTCCATTGGTTCCCTGTCTGGGACGTCTAACAGTGTCACAGTGTCAGGTGGATTGTGCCAGTGCTCAGAGCAGCGAGGGGTTCCCTCTGGGTAAGAACAGCTCCGGCTCGTTCCCGGTTACAGCTCACTGCCACACTGGCTTCCCGAGGCTCTACCAAACACAGGTGTTGAAAAAAATGGTGCTGATAGTAAGTTTTATTTGCAACCTGCTCTTTTAAATGAGGTGAAGGTTTTCAGGCAGTTCAGCAGTGTTAGGTCTGGCTGAGCTTTACATCCACACAGGTGCCTGCCTGTGATCTGGAGAGGCTGTGAGTGAATGGCTCCCAGCAATAGCTGGTGCTAGTGAAATGTGGAACTAATAAAAGCCTGCAGTTGGTGGCAAACTGGAGAACATATTTTAAATGGTAAGAAAACAGTGTTTGAACTCCCAGAAGTGTAACAACATGGAGCTGTAGACTTTGTTAATAAATAATTACTGTGTAAAATTAAGCATATGGAAAATGTTTCCATTTCTGTTTTCTGATTTATAACTTACCTTAAACACTTAGGGACAATGTTCTTTCCTGCAAAGGAAAATGACTGGTGTATGGACAGATTATTGCAGATACTTGATTTTCACTTGTGAATATGACTTTATTCCCCAACTCCTTATGCGTGAGGAAATGTATATATATGTGAATTGTTCATCAAAGTGGAGCACAGGTGACTTACAAGCAAAACCTGCAGGAGTTTCAGGAATTCATCTTAAATCGTTGTACCGTGAGGCAATCATCCTCAAGTCAGTCTGCTTTAAGGTCTAGTCTGGGACCTGTTTCCAAAGTATATGAACACCAGTAGGTTTTGCCAGTTGGCAGCCTGGGACCTGAAATATGTTATTACTTAGTGCAGGAACACCACGCTACAGACCATGATTTAGAGGGCTGGTGTTTGCAAATCATTTATGAAAACTTTCTTTTGTTTCATCTTGTAAAACTTTGTAATTCAGCTGCTGCCCAGGGTGTTGTTTAGCTCAAAGGTATTAAATGCTTCAGTGTTTCTGTTTTTAAATCACAGTTTTTATGCATTTTAGGAGTTCTGAACTCCAAAAGCATTCTCAGAATGTGGAACGCTTCTCATTACCAAAACTGATGCTGAAATAAACTGTATTTTTTTTTTTCCGAAAGTAAGTAACCCAGCTCAGTCTGTGGTGTTCTGTAAAACCTCTCAAATTGAGGGATGGAGTGTGTGTAAGTAACAGGCTTCCAGGCTTAGGACAAAATATTTTTATGCTGCTGCTGAAGAGGCAATTCTTTCTTAAATACTTTTACTTCAGTTTAACTGGCATTCTGGCATCACTACTTTACATCATTCCACATCAAGTCAGGGTATTATTTAATTTGGTTTAATATATGTGTTTGTGCAGGTCATTGCACCTCTTGATTATGAATGATACCCAGACTGGGTTTCTCAGCCTAAGTGTGGCTAAGACAAGTACCAATGGAATCTGATGGAAAATGTACAGCCTTAATAGATGTGCTGGTATGCCCTGTTGAATTTTGTTGTTGTATTTATTTTGCTCAGAAAGAGAAAACAAGTAATTAGCTGAGAAAGCTCACAGCTGCATAGCATACTGCCTTCTCTCCTATATACACACAGTCTATTGGGATATACAAAACTGGCACTAATGAAACATAAATAGATCCTTTTCCTGTATGGAAAAGACTTAGAGCACTGGAAGGGAATGAAAGCGAGGAGATTCTTTGGAAATCCTAGTTATTTGGGTTCCCGGATTGGGTTTTAGGCTCTGAAGCCCCTTTGCTTTGGAGGTTCCCTACGTGGTACGATGTCCTCCTGGGTTTCTTATTTTTTTGTTTGTTTGGTTTGGGTTGTTGTTTTGGTTTGGTGTTGGTTGGTTTCTTGTTTGTTTGGGGTTTATATGTGTTTGTTTAAACCTGTGGGGAGATGGGCTCCTGTTTCTGGATTTCTACAGCCACATCATTTCCTGCTTCCAGCAACCACCCGTTTTTGTGGAATCCAAGCTCCTCTTCCTCCCAACAGCCATGGAACCTCCATCTGTCAATCATGGCTTTCACCCCTAAGACAACAACTAGCTCCCAGCTTCTGTTATTGTTATCTGACTCCCATTTTAACTTCTTGCCTCAGGTCCTAAAAACAGCCTTGTGCAAGAGGCTTGGCAGGCTCCAACCCGCTCTGTTCACACCCTGCTGTCGCCCCTGCTCTCCTCCACAGCACCTGCACCTCGCTCTCTCTCCAGCTAAAACAGACACCCACTTGCAGATCTGGCTGTACACCAGGTCTTGGCCACTGGCAGCCAGGTCTATTCTGAGCTCTGAGGAAAATGCCATCACATCCCCCGCGCTTTCCTCACCTGCGGTTACTCTCTAGTTGATTGTTTTGAGCAGCTAAGCAGCAGGGCAGGGAAGTCACGGCATTTATCCCTGCGCCTCCAGAACATCTCTGGTCGGATGTGCCTTGTGTTCCAGGCACAGTAGGGTCTTCACCACGGTGAAGAGCACCTGTGCTCTCCAGGACTTTGAATAAAATTCAAATAGGCTTTCTGCATTTTATTTTAAGGGGCGGGGGGGGAGGTGATGTGGTCTCAGATAAGAAAGGATGGATTGACTTACACAGACTGCATGAAACATAGCAGGATCCTACCCTTCAGAAACCTCCTTGTAGGAACAAGCTAATGAATTCTCCATTACTGTTCTCAGAGCAACTCAGAAGATGCTTTTTTAGTTTGGTGAAACACATTTCCTTTCTAGTTCTTCTGTGCTTTTTAGACCATTACTTTTCTGTTCAGACAGTCCTCTGACATCAGTAGAAAACCTTGTCTTTGTACACCTTTGAGAAGTTCATGCAAGTGATTAGAGAAGTGCTAGCCCGAGCTCAATCCCAGCTTTCCTGTTATCTGGCAGAAACCCCACCCTCAGCCTTTCTGCACATTCCATGGAATTTCCTCTTCTGTCTGGCTGAATTTTTGGAGAGCCTTAAACATTGGCAGTGGCTCTGCAAAAATTTTCTGGGGAACTTGGTAGAAGCTGAGCTGAAATGGTGAATTATAACGAAAGCAAAGAACGTAACATCCATCATTCCCTGGGAGACTCGGTCTCTGCTCTGGCTTGTGGCTCTGTGTGCATACCTGGGGCTGCTGGACCCCCAGCTCTGCAGAGCTGCTCTCACTGAGTCCTGAAGGTTTGGGCTCTCAAGGCTTGAAAAGAGTCCTGCTTGTCTCAGAAAACCTTCCTTTTCCAGGATGTGCACTAGTTGAGGTGGAGGGTAGCTTATAGACAATGATAAATTTTCAAAGGTTTTCGTCTTCCTGTAGGCAGGGGTTTGTATACAGGAATCATTAAACTGCCCCTCCCCCTTTCCCTCCCCCCAAACTGTTTTGCGTTTTGTGGTGACAAATCTGAAATGTACCAGTGACTAAGTTAGATAAACTTTGAAATGCCTAATTGTTCTGTTTTCCAAACGCGCCCTCACAGTAATGTTCAGCGCTTTAATAACAGTTTCCTTAGAAAGTTCAAAATGTTTTGTATGTCACGATGCCAGAAAAAATTAGCTCGCAGGGGAAACAAAACAAATATGTAATTCTTAATGGGAAAGGTCACTTTTCTATCCCTTCCTCCTACCTGCTGAAAAGGGTTATTTAACTGCGTGCGTTTTCTCCAGTGTCGCCGCTTCGTGTTGGCAGAGAGGCTGCAGATCCCTTCAAAAGCAGCCGGAGGAAGCGAAGTTACAGAAGAGAATTAAAGTGGCTAAGCGCTGAATAACAGTGTTTCCACGCTGCCTTTGTATGACACACGCTTCGTCCGCAGCCACCCGTGTAACAGAGTTGCAGAGACTTAGTCCCCTCGCACTGATGGCTGAAACCACACAGAATTCCCGGGGCTTCTTCCTAGTTGTGATTCCTCTCCCTTTGCTGCAGCCTTTCTTGGGGCTCTCAGCTGGCCTCACTGCAGTGAACTCCTCTAGTTCTTTCTCTCAAGGTCCACAAGCTCTTCTGCCAGTGCCATCACCTCTTTGCCTCACAGTAGGGTCTGACATGCACATAATACCCTTCTTTGCCTTGTGCCGTTTGAAACACTCCCATACAAAATCCCTCTCTCCTTATTTCCCCACTGGAGTCTCTTCAGGGAACATTATCTTTTCTGCCACCTGACACCTTCACAGTTAAAAAAAAAAATTAAAAAATTAAAAATTGATGTTTTGCAGAATGCTGCAAAAGACCATGAAGCTTTAGGACCTCTTGTAACTGTTTTATTAAAAATACTACTGAGCAATCTTTTGAGCACACCTGCACTACATCTGGCTCTCCAGTGAAGGTTTAACTTGTTTGCCTGAATTATTTTACTTTTTAATTACATATATAATTTGGACTGTTTCTGTGTTGTATAAGGCATATAAGAATTGCAGGCAATTGTGCCTGAAACAAAGTCACATCTTGGACCATACTATTGGTCTCTGTTTTCTGGATATTTTTGGGTGACAAGGACTAGTTCCATCTGACTGAGGAAGGCATAATGATTTGACTGTCCCATAACAAAATACTTGGGAAAGGTTTTTTTGTTGGGGTAGTCAGGCATTGCTGCACAGCTGAAGCCTAATTCTTGGCACTGGTTTTTGATGTAATTCACCCAAACACCCACACATGCTTTCACATTCTTCCTAATAATTTGCTAGAGATCCAGCTCGGTCTTGTGTTCTCCCTCTGAGAAGCCACACCAAGTGATTTTCTGCAGGCACCTGGACAAAGTAGTTAGAGAAGCAGCTAATCCTATTCTTAGCTCGGCATGCTGGTTATCTGTAAGAGGACAGTCTGCCAGAAATGTCTGGTGACATATTTGTCCAAGGGAGGGAGGTTTGTGCCAAGATGCTGTGGGTGCTGCTGTATGGAGTTGAGTTTGGAACAAGAAAAATCTGTGAGATGCGAATTCAAAAACACAGCTGTTGTTAAAGAAATAAGGAGCTGTTCCCAGCAACACAGATATATCCAAGATACAGATATTTTTGAAAAATTAGTTTTTAAGTATCAGGAAATTAAACAGTAAATGCTGCGGTGTCAGCCAAAGTTAACTCTACCTAATACTTTTGGCTTGGCCACCAGAGGTGGTAGCAAGCTGTACGTGCAGTTAAATGCTGGTTTTATTTCATTTCATTTCAAACTTAAAGCCCTTTGTGCAGGTTAAACATTCCGGGACTTGTGCTTGACTGTCACCCAGCAGTTCTGGCTGTGTGTGCCTAACCCGGCGGTGAGCCCGTGTTACAGTTCTCCCTCTGTGCCGGGTCTGGAGCAGTTCGAAGTTTGTTAACAGCTTCAGGAGGACAGCCTGGCTGCACAGCCTGCCCAGAGGCAGCCTGGGCTGCAGGGTCATCCTGCAGTGCCTGTGCTGGCTGAGGGTGGCAGCTGCTTAGGGATGCCCATCGGATTTTGGAAACACTAAGGAAAAAAAACAAAGCAGCAATTTAAGAGCAATTGCAGTACCTGGCAAACAACTGCTCTCTGTTGTCTGAATCAGGGCTGCCTCGCTGCAGGGCATTCAGTCTGCCAGGCATCCAGCGAGGTCCTTTGAAGCACCCACGGGCAGGCACCCACCCCACACCGCCGGGGATCCCTGTCCCAGGAGCTCCCCGATGGCAAATGCAGCTTGTTTGCTCTGTGTGTTTCCAATGGCCCCGAAGTCAGATCCCTAAATGAGAGGATGTGAAGCCTCCGCTGAGGTGCCTGAGCCCATTTTTGCCCACCTGCCTTTGGCTGGGTTCACAGGAACTCTGATGTCAGAGCCTTCTCTGCTCCCCTCCTTCCCTGGGGAGAGAACTCTCCAGTGATAACTCCACAACATGGGTGGGAATTTTTCTCTCCTGTATTTTTTAGCAGTGGATGCCAGTCAGGATTTAGGCTAAGACTGTAGTGGTCAGGATGACCCTGGTGGGCACTGGAGAGGATTTGGCTCTGTCTGGGCTGGGGCTGACGCTGCCAGGTTCTCCTCCTGGAGGACCTCAGTCCTTTAGTGCTTGAGCTTCAAATCTTCAGGTGCTGCTGCTGCAAACTGGTCGGGATTCTGGTGCCGAGGATGACACAGCTATTTAGGTTGTGGTGCCCTCTGAAAGAACATCAATATGGAGACAAGAGGGCCTGTGGCTTCTGCATTGTTCTCTCTAACCATAAGCAAAGGTGGAAGCTGATCCTTGTGGACAGGTTTCATCTGTGCTCATCTGTGCCCTGAAGAATGAATTGCTTTGAATTCCTAAAGCCATGAATTTCATGTGTGGATATAATATAAAAAGTCACTTTAGTTCAGCAGAAAAACATTTGGACCCATGAGGCAAGGAATTGTTTTTTATTATCTGCATCTTGGGTAACAAATCCGTTCTGATAAATGCAGACAATATCAAGTCCATTGTTGTTGGCACCCAAAAATAATAGATAAGTTGTCTTGGGCAGTTCTAGTGGATGATGTCCAAAGATGACAGGCTTTTGCTGCTGATAAGTTCAAAGTAAATGTAGTTTTTTAGGTATATAGGAGAATTGTTGTTACCTCTGGGTACTGAGTGTTCCTAGCCTAGTTACGTAAGAACAAACAGTGACGAAGTTGGCTTGGAGCCTTCTTCAAGGTTTATTTGGATCACAAAGAGAGTTCCCTACTCTGTAAAGAGAGAAAACTGGGTTGATTTCACACTTGAAACCATTCACTATGAATGTCTGTGGCAACACCTGGCAGAGGTCCCACTATCACAGAATGAAGGCACCAAACTGTGTATCAAAAATACAAGAAGAGCAAAGCAGCCAGGCAGGACATCTCTGTCAAGGAAATTGGTGCCCCATTCATTCAGCTCTACAGTATGTTTTTCTTAGACATCCTGTGCCTCCTTCAGGGTTTTGAAATGAGCCATAACAACTTGTTCTGGTGGACAGAATCTGGTACTCGTTTGTACTTGCCAGGTCAAGCTCTTGACTTGCATGAGGGCAGAGACCCTCCACTGAATCAGCTTATTGCTTTGAAAGTTCAAGCAAGATTAAAGAACTGCAGTCCTGCTAATGCATAAAAATGAAATTAAATGGCAAGTGGCTGGGCAGTAGAAGTCATGGTTTGTGTTTGTTGGGGCGATAAGTTTTCAGGCAACTGTCGTTTCTGTGGTTTACCTGCTTTACAGCGAGGTCTCATCTAGGGCAGTAATAGCGGGACAAAGGGAAGGGGCTGGGGGGAGACACAGTTCCGCCTCATTCCCAAACTCCATCAGTGTCTTACTGAGCCTGGAGCAAGGCATCTTGTCACCTTGGCCGCTGGTTCTGTTGATAAGTGACAATGAGCCCGGTTTCTCACCAGGCTAAATGCGTCATCAGGCACTTTAGAAGTGCTTTAAGATCTTCATAGGCAAGCTTTATTCTAACAGAGCAAACGAAAGGTTTTTACTTCTGTGTGTTGCTGCGATACATTCTTCAGCTTTGTCTGCCTTTGTTACGCTTTTTACAGCACTCCCTGCTCGGAGCTGCTTCTCCTGTTTTGTGTCCCTGCAGGAAACGGGGCCGTTCCACGCTCACCCAGGAGTTTATGTGCAGTTTAATTCAAATTCAGTTCAGTTGTGCAGGATCTTCGCTTCCTTCCACTCAGTTTTGGTGAGGTGGTGGGAGATGAATGGAAGATGCCTTCATCTGCTTACGTGTGTGAATGGAAACTTCTGAAAGCAGGTGGACAAAAGTGATGGGGTCAGGAGCAGGTTTCAGTGCAACGGTAGCGTGAAGGTTCTTTGTGACACCTCAACGACAGTAATTAATAGGCATTTTTGCTCCAGCCTTTGAATTTGCTTGCCTAGGGTGCAGATACTGATTCTCTGATGTGTTGTGTAAGTGCTGCAGTATTTGTGGCCAGTTCTGGTATCCACAGCATCATCCCTCATTCCAGTGTTGTGAACATTTTCAGTGATTAACTGGCAGAGGGAGCCCTGGCTGGCCTCAGAGCTTTCCCTTGCTGTTTACTATCATTATAATAAGATATTTGACCCATACAATAACAGCATTAGTGTTGGGTACAAACCAAAATCTTCGGATTGAAAAAGCTCTGAACTTCGGGAAATGGTCAAATCCAAATTTTGTGGCTTGGCACAAGCTCTGAATGAAATGAAACCAAACATGCCTAGGATTAAAACTCCTTTAGAGTCAGAAGCTTTACTTTCTTTTGAAAGAGTTTAATTTTTTTTAATCTCTGTTGTTTGAAGCGTTTCTTAGACTTTGGAAATGCAAGTCAGATTTCTCTACAGATTCTTTTTCCCAAATCCTTTCGTATTTGTGGATTATTTTCATAGACTTCTAATATAGAGGAAGCTGATATCCTCTCCTTTGATTTTTGCAGATTTGATGTTTATAGGCTTCAAGCCTTTTTTTGGTGCTGCACAGATAGGTGTACGCCTTTATGTGCCATACTTGGAAAAATACTGGTGAGACAATTTTAATTTTAAATTGCTCTAACATCTGAAGCTGAAAATCTTAATTGTCCATCTAATGCTTTCCCTTTGGAGACGTGTGTGCTGTCGAATCTTTGATACTCAAGGTCCACTGCCAGCCAGACCCTGTATGTCACAGAGAAATCCTTGCTTCCTGTGCAGTGTTTAGGGAAAGCATTAACTGGAGAAGGCCTTGGGGACCCTGGGTTGAACTTCTCTGTTTTGACACTGGTTTGTTACTTGACAGATGAGAGCCTGATTTTCCTGACTGTTTATTTTTGAGAAGAGCATTTTCAGCGCTCCTCTCAGCAGCTCGCTGCTGCCTTCCCAAAAAGCCAGAACCCAGGCATTGCTGTTAACCTTTCTGTTTACTCCCTTTGTAAACAAAGATTAAGGGGACCTCCCTGGGAAGTTGATGTTTAATTCCTTGTAGGACCTCAGCGACAGGACCTGCCCAAGGGAGCTGGAGGCTTGTGGGTTGGACCTGACCCGCCTGGCTCTGTGCCTTTTCCTTGGCGAGGATGGGGAGCTTGGGCACAGCAGCCCCTCTGCTGCTCATCTGCAGCAGCTGAAGACCTGGGCTGGGGAGCTGAAAGAAGCACAAAACATTCCTGAGCCTGGAGGGGTTCCGTAGCTCAATCTTGGGAATAGGATCCTCTCCATAGCCTTCATTTCGGTGTTTGTGAGGTTCAGATTTGTATTAACTTCAGAGGGATGTCAGGAGAAAGCCAGATCAGCTCATAGAGACTGTGGTTAGTGCTTCTTGTAATGCTGAATCCAAGTGCTCCAGCTTCTTGACATTATCACCACTGAAGAAAAAAAAAAAAAAAGGAAAAATTAGGAAAAACAGGGTTTGGTACATTGTGTTGATGAGCGTGGTAGACATCCACAGACATGCATTCTAGTCATACCTTGATATGTCGTGCCTGAGGAGAAAATGATTGCAAAAGTGTGCTTCCTAATGCATCATCCAAGCCTTACAGTCTGAACAAAACAGCAAAGGCTCACTCAGCTAATCTTCTCCTAAAGATAATACCGTGATATTTCACGCCTTCTTGGGGTGTTTTTTCCCGCAAGACTTGTGTGCATTTATCAACGTTAAAAGGCTAAGGTAAATTATTTTCCTCCAGAAATGCCGGCTGCAATAAATCCTCCTTCCTTGCCGCTCCTGTAATGGAGGGCTTGGCATTTGAAACCCCTGAGCTGTTGACTCACCTTGCTTGCAGAAGTGCCCCTCCTGCCAGCTCACCTTCCCAGTCCACCAGCAGCTCTGCTGCTCCCCTCTGAGGTTCTGGGGTGCTTTTCCAGGGACCCTTCCCGAGCCTTCCCGTGGGACTGTGTTCCCATCCCGTGCTCTCCAGGTGATCCTTGCTAAGCACACAGCTGTTCAGGAACCCAAACTGGCAGCTGTCCCCTTAAACCCCTCCCTCATTATCTGCAGCCCCTGGAAACCCTTCTTTCAGCTGACTGGCCCATGTTTTAGGTGCAGGCTGTGCCCTGTCCTGTGAGTGCGTGGGGTGGGTCTGTGTGTGTAATTTGTGGTGTGTGCTGGCTGAGCTCTGCACGGCTGCTCTCTGATACTGCTTTATGACACTAGAAATATTTGCCTGTGTGTAGCGTCACGTTCTCGTTGTTGTGTCGGTTCTGTGGCCGGCAGTGCCAGCGGGATTCAGGCTGTACCTACAGACGTGCTTTGTGCATTGGTACATTTGAAGAACCAAGTGCACGTGGCTGTTTGTCCTTGTCCTGAGGTCTCTACCCAGGTCTCAGTGGCCAGAGCTCCTTTACACCAAGCTGCCTGGCAATCAAAGCTCATATTCTTTCTCCAGACTGGAAAAAAAATTCCCAGCTCCTTTTTATTTGAGCTACTTGCCTGATTTCTGTTGCTGCAGCGGGTGAGGGCTCAGCGGTGCTTCATGAACTCGCCCTTCCAGCTGTGGCTGGTGCGGACGCTTCACTATTATTTAAAAAAAAAGAAGAGTGGGAGTAAGACACTGAAGCTCTGCAGCGAGGCTGCGCCGACAGTTTGAAATGCTTTTTGGTGCTGTGTTCTGTGTTACCTGCTGGCAAATGGCAATGTGGGGTGGAGGAGGGCAAAGCGCTGTTCAGCGGCGCCGCCTCTGTGCCAGCTCCCGGCCCGAGGGACGGATCCTGCCTGGCTCTGCCGTGCCTGAGCTGCTGGGTGCAAGTGTGGCTTGGCCACCTCCAGCCCTACATTATGGAAAGGTTGCCTGGCCCAGGGTTAATTCTGTTGCTACCAGACTTGAGCGGAGGTAAATGAGCAAAACATTCTATAACCCGAGGGGGGAGAAGGAGGATGGAGGTTATGGTGCCCACAGATCGAGTGGGGAGAGTTATGGGTGTCGGTAATGAGTAATTTAGAACATCTGCAGACTTTTTATTATTACATTTTTTTGCCTTTTTTTTTTTTTTTAGTGTTTTCCACCTCCCTGCTTTGTGGTAGTGCCTTTTTTTAAAAGACCAGAAGGCAATGTTATATCTGGCAATGGGTGGATTTAAAGGCTTGGATGCCTTTCGTTTCTGTTCGTGCTGAGATCCAGTGCTCAGAACAGGAATCAAAATTTTGCTTGAGTAATCCCCATTTGCCACGTCTGTGTTCCCAAGGAAACTTACTCTACCTCTTCCCAACATCCCTCTTTCCTTGTGTCCCCCCAAGCTAGGAGGTGTGTGTAGGGACAGAGCTGCCATTTCCCACGTCAGCGTTACGTGGGGGGTGAGGTGATGAGGGGATGTGTGTTCCTCTCAGGAGCAACCACAGTGCAGTCACCAGGGTGGACACACCGACAGGCTGGTGTATCAGCTCTGCTTTCGAATGTGGGCATGCAAAGACCCCCAACCTCACCCTCTGCTGACACTTTCCCCTCCCTCCCCACAAGTTCAGTAACATCAGTAGCACTTACAGTGCCCTTTCCATCCAGGAGAGTTTTAGGATTTTTTAGGACAGCTTTAAAAAGAATAATCTTCTGCTTGGGGAAATAGATCTTCATGCTGCTCTGGAGCATAGCAGATCCCCGGTGCTTGGGACAGGGCCAGCTGGACCTGGTTAATATTAAGCTTTCCTTTTTTTTAAAGAACTGATCTGTATGAGATATTTGAGCGTTTCATTCCTTTGTTATGTTTCAAGAGAGGAGAGATTTCTTCTTCCACATTCTCCGTTTAATCAGAAGGCTGAAAATAGGTATTTGGGGATTCCAGTGTTACTTATTTTTCCCTATTAGGAAGTGAGTCACGAGTAAGTGACAATACTGTCTCCAATCAGAGGGAGACAGAGCTTATGGATGCCAAGGACTCATCTGCTAATGATGATTTCTAACTGCAGCCATTCTCTGAACCTTACCCTGTTGCTTTTGGCTTTTATTGTTTTTCTTCCCAGCAAACTGAAAAGGACATTTCACTCTCTGTCAGCGAGCACGCATCCTGAGAGGTCCTGAGTGCTTTTTCATCCCAGTAAATGGAGGGGGTGTCACAGACGGGCAGCATGGCTCAGCTCTCCCTCCATCAAATACATCACGGGAGCATCTGTTGGCAGAAGCACTCACGAAATTACCCATCAATATCTCTGCATTTCAGCTGTCACACACTCACTGCGCTGATAGAAAGTCACGTGCGTGGGCCAGGCTGGGGTGGCTTTACTGGAAAGATGGCTAAAAAGTCGTTTCTCTTCCCTGGGAGACAGGCAGTGCTTAGAATATTCTGCTTCGTGCCGGTGCCACAGAGCCAGATCTTTAAGTCCTGTTCAGTTTTAACATCCCTCTCAAGATGTATGCCAAGTGCTGCCTTAAGATCCTTCTTATTAGAATTGAATGTAAAAAAATCAACTCCCACGTTTTATTTGTTGCTCAGGACCTTTACTTCAGTGCTATAGTTCTTTTTGTTATGGTATTGCTCTGATATGAAGTCATTTGTTCTCTCTTCAGTGCTAAAAATTAATCATCTTTTAAGAGCACAATGAACTTTATGTTAAAATATGTTTGCTTTCTGCATTAAAAGGTATAACTGACACTAATTCTAGGGGGAAATTATGTTGGTTTTAGGGGAAAAGAAAGGTAATTACAAATAACTGTATGCAAAGCCAGATGAGATTGGCTGGATTTTTGAGGAAAATGTATCTTAATCCCTTGATCTGACAGTCTCCTGGCAGTCAGATCAGGAAAAGAAAGTCACCGGGCTTATTTTTCCGTCTCCGTGAGGTGGGAAATACACATCCTACTGCAGGGATGAAAAATGGACAAATAAGTCTGCTGGGCAGCGTGACAGTCACACACACATTCTTTTCCTGAGAAATGGCACACGGCCAGGATGTTCTGGGTCTGGTGGTAGGAGCATCCCAGGCTCTGCCTGAGTCTCCTCTGGATCTCCCACGTGGGTTTACAGGAGTGCCCTGTTGCTGCATTGTGGAGGGGTTTGTTTTGTGTGGTGTGTTCGTCGTAGCTGTCACTCCGAGACCTAAACAAAACTGGAGCCTTGCCATCCTGCTGCAGGGGAAAACCAGGAATAAAACGTTTATGAGCAAATAATTTGATGTCCGAGGCAATAAGAAAATAATGAGTGGAGGAGAGGGGTAGAATCTGTCCAAGCATCTATAGGTCTGTGCTATTTGTGCATATGGGCATGCTTTGTTTGCACAGTGCAGGAGCAGATGCATTGTAAATATTGTCTCTTTCCTATTTTTATTTATTTTTTTAATATTCTTATAATTCAGTGGCTTGAAACCATGGCAGAGCAAGGTGTACATTGTCCTCTCTTCTTTTCAAATCTCAAGGCATTCGTTACCGTTCTTGTTTTGGACCAGAGTTTCTTCCTCACCCTCCCTGCCCCCCAAACAGGGAATGGAAATGCATTTCCCCCGTTATAGGCACTTCCAGATCCTGGAGAGCTTTCCCAGAATTAACAAATCCATGTGTGTCTTGGGGCTACAGAGCTAATTGCCACTTTCTAAAGCTTCGCTTCCTCTTGTAAAGAGCGGGGCTGTGGTCAGGCTGTAAAACAGCATCTTGAACAAACATGTTTGAAGCTTCTGATGTGCACAAGAGTTGCCCACAGAAACATACTTGAGGAAGGCACAGGTTTCCAAAAATCAGGGTAATTTATCTGGGATCCTTTCTCACCTCTAACCCAGCACGGTTGGCACTGGTGACCCCTCAGCCCTGAACAACTTCCGCGTGGTCAGTTCAAAAAAGGCAGACCTGGAGAAGAACAAGACTGGTTTTGTGGGTAACAAAGACATGGCACATAGCACACATGAAAGCCATCACATACAGTAAATTCAGATACAGTGTGGAGCTACAGACCAACGAAGAAAGAGTGAAGGTGTAAAAACGTGTCAGCAGACATATAAAAATGCAGGAAAAAAAAGTGCATCCTAGCGCGAGGAAGAAGAAAAAAACATTGACATGAACACTGTATTTCTTTTGGGGGAGGACTCCGGGTGTTGAGGATTCAGTGAAACATCCCCAAATGCCAGAATGAAACCTCTGGCCTTGGGACACAGATTGAGAAACGAAGAGGATAGCACCAGGAAACAGAGTAGAAACTATGTGTGTATATAGCAGTTCTTACCATGCTAATATTAATTCTTTTTCTGCAAGTGAAATAATTGAAAAAAAAAGGATCTTGACTCATACTGATTAGAGTCTTAAGACTTCAGTTATTCTAATTATAAACACTTGGCCTTTAGTATATATATGACTGTACACATACATTTATGTATGCGGTGTGTTTCCTCCTTACTGATAAAACAGGATCTCCAGTGCAAAAAAACCCATTAATCGTGTGACACCGCCTTTCAGATTAAGGCTTGGGCTGTAGCCTTACAGCCTAGAGATGATAAAGGCCCACAGTTTAGTGTCACACACATCCCACCTGAATTATTCACACGCCCTGGAGCCTGGCCTGGGCTGCCCTTGGCCCCTTGGCTGTGAGTGCCCACGTGGGGGCTCAGTCTGTCCGGGTGCTGTGGGGGAGGCGTGGAAACAAAAGACCCTTGAGCGGCTTCCAAGGAGGCCCTGGGACCACGCTAGGGAAGTCTTTGTGCTCAGGCAGACTAAGGGGCCCGTTCCCCAGGTGAGATCTAGATGATGTGCCGAGGTTTCTCGTCTTACGGCGCTCAGAATAAAAACGGGTGTATTCTGCTGGTAGGTGTGAGCTGGGCAATCTGCTTGTGCTCTCATACCGGATGGGTTGAATGTTCCCCGCCCTAAGGGCTGATTTTCACAAGGTCAGGTGGCACAGGGGGAGAGGGAAGCGTGACAGCCGTGGAAAACACACGTGTTGTGAAATGGAGATCCATCCGCACTTGCCGTCCATGGCCTTGCTGTGCCTCAGATTCTGGCTATTCTCACTTTGCCACCAAGTCTCCTGCAGCTAAACAGAAAGTGGCCCAGGCTGGGAGTCAAGAAGTGGTTCTCCTTCAGCAGCATCAGGTTTCTGTGCTGCAGGCAGGTGAGGGTTGCAAAGCCAGCTCTCTTTGGAACATGTATGAATTGGTCACGTTTTTCTAACTCCTTCTCTGATGAATCCTGTGTCAGTGAGGGACATGATTGCAGCTGTGGGTGAGAGAGGTGGAGATGGCATCTCCTAATTTGACCTTGAGGAGACTGTCTGCATCCTCTTAGGCAGCAGAATAGGACAGGTGGAGCTTGACCAGAGTGGCGGGGTTTTCTGGGAGAGCAGGTCAGATAAGAACCAATCTCCTTCCAAAGCGATTGAAGGGGTTCCCTTTGGCTTCAATACACATTCACCTCACCTCTTCAGAGCAGGCCTCCTCTCTGAGAGCAGCCTGATGCTCGTCTTCAGGACAGTCTGAAGTGCCTTAGCAAAGTGCTCAAGCAAAGCTCTAACAGTGGATATTCCCTGTCTTCAGTTTGTCCCGTTCCTCTGGCTGAACAGAATAGTGAAACTCCCACTGTAGTCTCTGCAAGGACAGCATCAGTGCAGCTCCTTAAAGTTCCCTGAGGTCTTTACTTGGCTCAAGTCTTGTCCTGGATGGCCGTGAAATTGTGGTGTTTGATTTTAGGACTTTTGCCGCATCCTGCACTGCGAGACGTTGAGGCCCACGGTGACTTGTCTTCACTTACAATGTTGAATGTTAAAAGGAAATATCAATTCTTGCATTTGGGGTTTTAAAACACCCTTTAATGCAGGAGGAGAACCTCGGGTACGTTTAATGCATTTTATCTACAAGAAGTGCTTTTAAATGATGACTACATTAGAAATGTTTCCTGAAAATAAGGTAGAGTGCACTGGATACTTATCAACAAATAAAACAGCAAATGAAAGAGGCAGCTGGTTTGAGGTTTATCTCTAAAAATTATTGAAGTGTTTACAGAAAGCTTTTGTCAGGTAATTTGCATATTTATGAGTAATTTCTCCAGTTGCTGTATTTAGGTGATAATGCCTTTTTTAATACTGTAATTAAAAATTTTTGATCTAGGTTATACCTCAGGTGTTTGCTCAGGCGCACCAAAACAATTGGTGTTTTGTTTACCTGTTGTTTTAAACACAGCTAGTACATGTAAAACATCAGTTGTGCAAGAAAAATCTTCGTGCCTGTCAAATTTCTGGGAGGAGCCCCTAATTTGTTAGACTCCTGACACCGTCATTTGAGAACCCCACGGCTAAAGAAACGCTTAGCCCAGAGCAGTGCATGCACTCACAGAACTTAGTGGAGAAAACAAGAGGCACTAAAGGTTTGGTGGAGTAGGGGGGAGGTGCCTATAACTATTTTAAATGAAAGTTGGTATCAGCAAAGCCCAGAGCCAACCTTGAAGCAATGAGAACTTGTGTGAGAGCAACAAGAGGGAAGTGTCTTCCTCAATCCATTCTGCAAATGTCCCTGGCTAGTAGTCCCATTCCTGGGACTACAGGCTGCTGTCCTCTGGCTGGGACATGGAAATCTCATTCCACGAAGAGTGTTGAAGCAAATAGGATTCCAGTTTAGAACAAATATAGAAAACTGTGAAATTTCCCATGTGCAATTTCTTTTTAGAAAAGGTTTCTCCTTTCTCACGTATTAGCTATTATTTCAGTGAAATATTTTACTGAGACTCAGATATTTAGCTCTCCACCTGTATCTTCTGGTGTCAAGTTTTGTGACTTTATAATAATGTCGGAATCTAAATGATGAAGCTAAGATGATGCATTTTGACCTTATCAAATTGCAGTATTCCAGACCAGTCAAGTCTGAATTACCATTTTTAGTGAAAATGTTGACAAATTGTGTACCTTCTCATGGAACACTTGAGTTTAATGGAAGCATCATTTCCCAGTGGGAAAATATGCCATCAAACAAAATGTCAACAGCTGCTGGGCTGCAGAACATGCTAGTGGACAATGGGAGGAGAGGGAGAAAAAGACACATGTCACTGACACAAACATACAGAGTTGATGAAATCAGTCTCAATTTACTCAAGTTGCTCTAGCATCACTTTCAATTGCTTATGCCAAGGAGAAAGCTGCAGCATCCAGCTGTGGGAATCAACAAGACAATTGCACAGCAGTCGTGAAAAGAACAGTCAGCGGAGACATGATTTGCATTTGCTTTTCTTGACAGCTGATATTTTCCTGATAAATTGCTGCCCTTTGTTGTTCTAGTTGCTTTGAAGAATCAACCCACTCGAGGGGGTGGTAGCTATGGCTGCATTCCTGGCTCTCCATCAGCTGGCACAGGTTGGGGAGGAAAACAGGAGAGTGAGACAGGAGGATGAGGAGGTTGGAGACCATGTAGTAGAGATGGAGTTGGCACAGGAATTGAAGATGCCCTGTGGACAGGGTGCTGCTCCAGTGATGGTGTTGTCTAGAGCTGTGAGTGCTTAGGATCATTCACCATCAGGGATTCAGGGTAGGGAAGAGACTTCCATGTCTTGGCATAAGGTGGTGAGCATCAAAACAAGCAGGCTGTGAGGCTGCTGAGAGAGACAGAGGGGCTCTGAAGGTAGATATCATCTGCCTGTGGAGTGTGGGCTTGTGCCAGTGAGAGGGGAGGACGAGAGACTGTCCAGGCAATTCCCCTTTTGACTCTGAACGGCATCTGCAGCTATGCCGTGGGATTTCTGTCCTCAGCGAGCCCCAGGAAGGAGGAGGTGGAGGGAAACTTTGGCAGCAAGATACGCAAAAGGTGCCCGTATCAAATATGCAAAATTGTTCCCCTGGGATTTCCCTTCAGTGGGGTCACATTGTTGTTAAATGGATTGTTAAATAGGATTTAAATAGCTTATTAAATGGGGTCCCCAGCTGGATGGCTCTTAGTGGGCAGACTGTTCCAATTATTCTGGATTTGCCCTCTTCCTGCAGCAGCCCTGCCCTTTCTAATGCCAATATTTCAGCAAAACTCATTTTTGCAAGAATGTTATTCCAGCCTAGGATCTGGGCCAGGCCTTTATTTCTGTTAATTACAGATCAGTCATTCTTTTTCTTTCCTAAATGTTGAAAAAATGTGTTTTATGTGCAAGAATGGCTGATAAGTGATACACCCACAGGAACATTATATTTTTCTAACATCCGCCTCTGTGTTCCTTCTCTAATTTGCCTGCCACTGTCTTTGTAGAGGATCTGTCTCCTTCCTCTAACACTGTTCCCTGCCTTTTAGATATTTCCTTGTTCTTCAGCCACCCTTAGTTCCTACCACTGCCACATCACAGTTTATTGGTTTTTAGTGACTTACCAGTTCACGAGTGTGAACTTGCTCTTTATTTCGGGCATTCTTTGTAAATCTGCACAAGGTGCTTAATGGTAAGACCTCCCCCGCTTTCTGCTTCATGAGGGGGCTCCTGGAGAGTAGTGGTGGTCCTGGTGGGACCAGGGCAGTGCCAACACTGACAGACCAGGAGCACCGAAGGTACCATCTAGCCCCTTTCAATAGCTGATCCTATTCTTAAAGCCTGGTTGGGGTGCTTTTCATGAAGCATCTTCAGGAGGTCTCCTGTTTTCTTTGCAAATAACGCCTTTGGTCGTTGAATGAGACTTTTATGAAAGCTGAAGTTAGCACCTGGGTTTCCTCCATTGCACTGGGGCCTCTGGGGTGAAATGATGGTTTGCCAGTCTGAACTGGGTTTATACTGGTGAAGATGGATGGTCCTGACTCATCCAGTCTCGGGAATGGAAACAGGTCTGGAGGGAGCTGGGGCAGTAGGTGCAGCTTGTAGCACTTGAACTTTACAGGTGGGAGCACCACTTTGTTCCTCAGGTTTCCAGACCGGCAGAAGTGATGTTCCTTGCCCAAGGGAACTGTTTAGGAACGCTGTTTTTTTAGGAACAACTTGTTTTCTTCAGTCCTGTGCCTGGAGCCTTTGTATGCCAACAGCATTTCAAAATGGTGCTAATTATCAGTAAAAGAGCACATGAGAAATATTCCTGTCTTCTGGAGAGCAGTAAGCTTCTAGAAGAGAAGAGTTTTAGGTATCAGTATTGCCAGGTGTTGGAAACCTCAAGTCTGAAGTAACATAAAGCTTTCAAGTCTGATTTATGAGAGGGAACAAGTTACTTGAAATCACTTACTCAGTGACATGGAAATATTTGATGTCCTACACCTAGAATAAAATGACCAAATGCAAGGAAGCAGAGGCAACCCCTGTTGCCTTCCAAACAGCCCCTGTAACCTCGTGGCGGTATTCTCCTCATTGTCCTGCCGAAGGAGCCAAATTCCTTGGGTTGGGCAGGTTGAGCCGGTCCGTCTTTGCTCTGTGTGCTCCACTTCTTCATAATCAGCCTGAAAACCTCCCCAGAGAAGGTCCACCTGCATTCCCCCTGCCTTCCATTTCGGACCCGAGGCTTCATTTGTTTTCCTGAGTCCCCTGCTGCCCGGCAGGTCTGAAGGCACATCTTCCCGCGGGGCGACACGTTTGCTGCACGCGCGTGGAAGAAGCGGCATCGCTGTGCTGTGCCGTGAACGAGGAGCTGACACATCCAACCTGGCACGCCTGGCCAGGGAAGGGCCTGGAGCCAGCTCCTGACCGGGCACCTTGCCGTTCTGGACAGCAGGCCTCAGCACAGGCTGCCAAAAAACCACTGAGGAGCGTGAAATCTGTTTTCTGGGGAAAGAGCTCGCACCTGGGGCTCGAAACACAGTCTCTTGTAGCTGTGGCCCATCACACGTCTGTCTGAACTTGCTGCTGTCCTGCAGTGCCTGTGCCATCCCTTCTTCTCTCTCCTGGTTTATCTGTGCTGCCGAGGGGAACTGTCATAAATTCTTCACGAGGCTCTTTGAGCTTGCTGTGGGAAGTCTCCCTTGTAACTGGTGGCAGTGAGCGTGGTGTGGAGATCAACAGAGCGTGGAAAACTCCTGAGAGCTTCTGGGAGGGGGTGGGACACTGCTGCTTAACATAGTGTGTGACTAGAGCCCCAAGAGCTTTCAGCTTCTCTCTTGTCTCTCTGTGGTACCCACGTTTCAGAGGAGCACAGGCTGGGGATGAATCCACTCTGGCCATCGCTCAGCTGAGATGGGAATGGCACCAGAAATGGATATGATACCTGGTGTCATCTCCACGCTCGGTACCAAGTAAGACCACAAAAGCTCTTGAAAGAGCCCTGCTTGTGTTTGTGTCAGGGCATTCAGGAGAACGTCAGCCAGGGACAGATAATGGTGGCCTGGAAGCTTCCTCACTTCACTGACCGACACCCTGCCTACAGGATATGAGGAGCTCTCCCCAGGACACGATGATAACTAATAACCCAGGAACAGAAAATGAACAGGAGTGCAATTCTGCTAGGAGAAGAACAGGGGTGTGACTGGGCAAAGATAGGGCAGCTGAGGGTTTTCAGACACACAGCAGTGCCCTGACCCTTCAGGCATTTCCCCCTGCAGTGAGCCTGAGGGCTGTGGAAGGGGCACTGCCATCTGGAGCACAAGCCCTTGGGCAGGGAGCAAGGGAGAGACCGTCTTTTGCTTTGAGCTGTGCTTGCCAGAGAAGTCACCACCCCAAATATATTGTTATCTCCTTTAGCCTTTCCGACCCTCACACTCCCAGACACGCTGCTCTTCAGAGGCATCGCAGTGGCCGTTTCCCACCTTCCTGTGGCGTTTGAAGGGTTGTCCTGGCCAAGGTGGGTTGAGAGAATCCTTGGGAGTACCCAACACATGCATATTTGATTCTGTGCACAGGTACATCTTGAAGGGCTGTAAACTCCCATTTCCTGAGGCAGTTATTTCTTGGCTGCCCAGTGCTACACCTCACTCTTTGATTTATGGCAACAGGAGAGGATGAGTCTGAATTTCAACATCTGTCTTTTGGAGGCCTGAGAAATTCATGTGATTCACAGAGAGGATTTTCACGATCAATACCTGCTAATCCCTGACCGGGGTCAAGGGGCCAGCTTTGCATTTTGAAACTTTATCTTCTCTGTAGTGGCTGTTCAAACGTGGCCTTCACTCTGCAGTGGGCACATTTCATGGCGCTGGCCAACGTGTCAGGAGAGGAGCTGGGGGAGCCCTGTGAGGAACCTGCTGCGCTGCCAGGAGCTGCAGTGCTTGCAGTGCAAAGAGTGCAACCAGTCAAAGTGATTATGGGATTTATTTAAATCAACCAGGAACCCGTTTTACACACTGCCCCTCCAGCTGTCACTGTCTGCACCTGTCACATCCCTGGGAAACAGGATCTCACCTGTGGCTGAGGGGTCTTTAAAGCAGAAAGAAAATGCGGAGGTGGTTACAACGTGGATTCAAAGCTTCCCCTCTCTGGGTCTGTGCCGTGTCAATCCCTCCCTAAGGAACTGAGCGTCCCAGTGGCTGCTGTGCCAAGGTATGCCTGAAACAGGTCTGACAGCTGAGGTGCGAGGACAGCAGGTGTCAAGGGGGATGATGCTGCCCTGCTGTGAAGGCTCTGTGTCCTCCTGAGGTCTCCATAGGTGGATCTCCATAGGTGAGGTAGATTTTTCCACTCCAAGGCAAGCCAGCTTTTGGGCAGCTTCTTCCCGTGCAGTGGTGCACGCACTGCCCTCCTTCAGGGGCTGGGCCGGCCCTGGATTTTGTAAATGTTGAAAGCATTCGTCTTTTATTTCTGTCGCTGTTCGATATTATGGGAAAAGATGTTATCACAGCTAATCCGTGCGGTGTCTGTGGAATTTCTTGGCCTGGGAGGGTTTATATTGCATTCATGTATTCCATGAATTGGGCACAGGTTGTGCTTCCGACAGCAGGAGTTTTTTTTCAAGGGCATCCCAATAAGATGAAAGTGCGGTCGCTGACAGAAACCACAGTGTCAGACTACGGTCTTGAGGATGTTTTGAATGGCTCTGTATTTTAATTCTTGATTTCCCCTGGCATTTAGACAACCAGCAATTTATTTGAAATCTTAAGGGGAGGGGAAAAAAAGTAGGAGAACTGGAGGAAATGTCTTGATTTAATTGATCAGAATATTTTGGAAATTCACATGTGGCCTGCTTTTTTTGAAAAAGAGGTAACTAGAGAATACAAAAAATACTGTGTAAAATCATACTGAAGCCTTAGCATAATATTTTTCCTCGTTGTTTTGAGCCTTCTAATCATATTCCAATATGCAGAAAAGAACAAAATGATACTTAATGGTTGAAAAAAATACTACAGAAGGGCAGTCAAGCTGGGGAACTCACTGCTGCAGCTTTTTGACAGGGAGTCTCATTTCTTGTAGGAAGGCTTTGAAAAACCTTGGTACTGTCATGGTTTATAAACTTTGTGGGTTTGCGTAGGAAGATTAAGAAAATGAAGATGAGATCTTGTGCATCAGGATATGATCTGATCTGCCCTTTGTCTCTTCCCCAGCTTCATATTACACACTTCAGTAGGCATTTTCAAAGGTGGCTGTACGAGGTATCCAGCAGAAACAATGACCGAATGTGTTGATCGAGGCTGAGACACCTTAACCAGCAACTTGCAGCTGTGTATGTGAGTTATCTGCAAACCACATCAGCATTGTCTTATGGATATCAAAGCTGATCATTTCCTATATTGTTCTAACACACCTGCCCCGGTCTGTTGAGGCTGGAGGAAAACAGGAAAGGAGGAGGCTCTTGGCCGTAAACGAGTATCTTGTTCCTTCCTTTGAGCTGCCAAAACATTTATGAATGAGCTTTGACCCTGAGGTAGGCACAGCTGGTAAGGAACTTCGTAAGTTTCTGTCCATTGGTGTTTCATTCGTGTTGTTTACCTTTTGTTTAAATAAGGGATTTTTTTTTTCTGCTGTGTGGAATACGATGATATGATCTGCCTGTGAGCCCATACACCAGCCCTTCTCCATGGTCCTTCCAGCCTTTGGCAGCACATGAGAGGTGAACTGTGCTGGTGGCTAACAGGAGAAGATTCACTCAGGCTTAAAGTGTACAGTCACTCGTATTTCCTACATTCTGTAAGGTGATACACCCTCTGCACAGACGGGCATCGCTTTCTTCAGGGGTCCTACCTAGACCTTGTGTACAGGAGCTCCAAGTACAACGTTCCACCAGCTATGACAGTCCAGCCATGATAATCACTGGCTGCATTGCTCACATGCTGACAGCATTCCTTTGCCTCCAGATTTGGCATTTAGCTGTTACAAATGCATCTCTTCAAACCTGTGTTGTGTCTTGCCGGGGACCAGAACTTGCTGTTGATGTGCAGCCACTGTTACTTTGCAGCTACAGCAGGGCAAAGGTGGCACATGATAAGTGAAGGTGAAGCATATTGTACCAATATGCTGCAAAAAAGCATGAAATTAAGAGTTAGGCAGCACTGTGCGTGAGAGTATGGGAAAGCTTACACACAAATATGTGACTTCAGATAATCCTGGTTAAATGTACCCCGTGGTGTAATCAGATCGTGTGCTGGTTTGTGTCGCTCTAATGGTATTTGCAATAAGCAGCTTTTCTCCAGAGCCTGGTGTCGGTGCAGAGTGCTGCACTCCCTGGGTGGGTTTCTGAGGGTGCTGGGGTATGTCTAAACCAGGCAACTCAAGGTTGCTTCCCAGTTCTCGTGTCCCAGAGGACCTGGCAAAGTGAGGCTGGGAAGCTCCGCTGCAGAGGCAGAGCCGGGGCTGTTGGCCCTTTGCTGACCCTGGGAATGCCTTCCCATGGAGCAGAGCATGATCCAGAGATCCCTGACCCCGCACAGTCCAGCTTTGCTGCAGACATGTAAGCAGCAGTGCCGTGTCGGGGTGGCATTGTGCCCAGGCCAACTAGCAGGGGCTCTCAGCTAACCCTGCTCTGCCCCACACTGCCCTGCCTGCCTTGGCTACTGACTGGAAGAGAGCTTGTCTGTGGCACTGTGCTGAGCCCAGCGGGCATCCTCGGTTTTTCTCTCAGGAAAGGAATGCATAAAACTGAGTATAAACCCGCCTAATTTAACCCACGGGTCCGTATCGCTTAAAATCTGCGCCACAAACAGGATGCAGGCTTTCCAGGCGCTCCTCAGAGCTCACAGGTGTGAGATGCCATGCAGAGAGCTGTCAGTGGCTCCCCTCTGGCACAACCCTTTCTACGTCTGACCTGCTTTCTGCAGATAACGGTGGGTTTTGTCTTGCATGAGCAGTCGGGCTGGGTTAACAGCAGAGAGCCCTGCGTGCGACAGATTTCCAATAGCCAGGGCTCGGCAGCTGAATTTTTGAAATAATCCCACCGGCTTTAATCAAGAGAGGAGACTGTGAGAGGCTTGTAAATTCCTCCAGCAGAATTCTCGTTCACGAGGCAGATCCTGCCTCCAATATGCTTATCTCCCTCCCTCTGTGTGCAGAGCCCTTGACGTCAATGGAAGACACGCTCTTTCGGGGAGAGCAGCAGGCTGAGGTCACGCTCGGCCCTGCAAACAGCAGAACCGTGTCCCTGGCGCCGAGGAGAGAAAGGCTCTATGCTTTTGCACAAAAGCAGAAAGACCTGAAACAATGACATGCCTAGAAATATAAAAAGGTGGACTGAATGCAGGGGAGATGTTTGGAGCTGTGTCAGCAGGCTGTGGAAGGATGCGGCTCTCAGCTGGCGATTAAAGATGCGCTGCTTGGCAGCCACGAATGGCGGGGAGGCTTTTCATTCATTCATCCCCTTGCCAGGTCTGGGAAGGGACATCTGTCAGCCCTGAACCCGAGCAGCAGCCCGTGGCTGCAGCACGCTGTGCTCGTAACCCAGCAGCCTAGAGGTTAAACTCCATGGCTCGGGCACCGGTGGCCTCAGCGGTATTTATAGATTGCATTACATTTACTGCAGCTTTTATGAGCGAAAGGTACTCTGCGTGGTTAAATTATCAGAGGTGAAGTGTGACCAGTTGCAATTAGCCTAATGGTGGATGTTGTTATTTTGATTTTTTTTCCCCCTCTTATTTGAGAGGAGTGAGTAAATGGGTTGAAGGACCTCTGAAGAAAATATTAGATTTATTGTTATTATAAAATTCCATTTATAAAGCTCCTTTTGTTGAGGAAGTGCTTTGCAGAAATTAGAATTTTGCCTAGCTTAAACTTTGAAATAGCATCCAGCTCATAAATTAAATGCCGCCATTTCCCTCAAAGGACTGTTTATTTCTTCTCTGCAATAAGGGAAGTGAGTTCCTAACTCCGCGGGAAACTTATCTCTCCGCAAATGAGGTTTGTAGTTGCGCAGAAATGCAGCATAGTTCACCGAGGCCAGAAGCCAGCCGGGGTGACCAGAGCCAGGAGAGGTGTCCCTGGGCGCTCCCCGTGGTGCTGTGGGGGAGGATGTCTCCTGCAGGACGGGTCCTCCTGGGGCTGGAAGTCAATCGACGTGTGGCTCAGGCCGTGAAGCCGAGAGCGTAAACGGGGAGTTGGTGTTGCTTTCATCCCGTCTCACGTTGCTGCCGAGGCTGTTATTATTCACCATTTACCTTCTCAAAATATTGAGCCAATTAGAAAAGCAAACCTCTCTTTTGGTGAATGCCCAAGGGTGAAGCCGTAACGATGTGTGTTCTCCGCAAGCCCTAATTGCGGGTGTCGCAGTTGCGCTCGGGGCTGCTGGGCTGAGCGAAACCAGATTCCTCTCTGATATATTTTACGCCTCGGCCAAGCCACACTGAGTGGCTGCTTTTGTCCGGCTTCATGAGCCGGGTGGCCGAGGCTGGGATGGGAAAAGCAGCAGGAGGGAAGGAAGGGGTGGTGCTTGCAGAACATCACCCCGGTGCGGATGGCAGGTGAAGGGCCTGGATGTTGTGCCAGCCTCTGTTGCTTACAGACTGTGAACTGCTCGTGGTGCCTTTATTGAACTGGTGGCTGTAATTCTGAGCGTGAGATACAGAGAGAGGCTCCTGGGTTTTTTCCTTGTTAATCATGAGACAGGTGGGTTATGAGCATTATTAAGAATAATTAAGAAGGACTACTGCCGTGGACCATCAGTTAGATCAGATATGAATCTGAGGTCCTGGTGTTGAAATCCTACGCTTTCATTGCTTATGTTTTCTTTATTTGTGGCGAATTAAGTAACATACTCTCAAGGTTTGCATGCATGAAGTTATATATGCTGATTGAGAGATTGGAAGCATATAAAGGTTTCGGTATCAGAAGTCCAAAAAGCTGCTATGCTTCCATTTACATGCCGGGAATTTCAACTCCTGCATAACAAGAGCACAGTGCTAACTTAGCGAAGCCCTTTATTAAACTCCTCTGATGGCTCGGGCTGCCTGCCATCAGTAGTGTTTCATACATGGTAAGTGGCGTTGTTAAGCCTTCTAAAATGAGTATAACAATCCAACCGGTGCCCAATGGGATATCCATCTTGTGTCAGACTACACAAGGAATAAATTGTGCTCTCACACTGATAATTGCCTATGCCTGGGCTCGAGGATTACAGTCCTGTGATGCTGGTGATTGGAACTGGTCTCTGTCTCTGGGCACAGATGCTCCCTGTGATCCACTTCAGCGTCTGCCTCAGCTTCTCCAAGTTGATTGCTCTTTGCAAAAGGAGGAAGAAACAGTTCTGCAAAAGCCTTGCAGGCAGCTAGGACCTGATTTAAATTCTGTGCAAGATGGATACTGGAGAATATAACTTCTGATGTCTTCTAGAGGGTTTAAAGAGGTATTCTTGGACATTTTTGTGGTTCTGAAAATTGGGTGGGTCATAGAAAAACAGCATTCAGAAAGAAATATGTCAGAAATTTAAGAGGTAATTTAAAAAATCTGTAAAAGTTCACATAAAATTAAGTCTATTCTGATTGGAAAAGGCAGAGATAACGGCGAATTTTTTTCTCCTTAAAATAATTTCCTTGAGCTCCTTAACAAGAATGGTGACAAAGCAACGCACGAAGTTGTGCTCTACGCTTCGCTGCCTATTTTCTCACCCTCGGCTTAAAAATAACAGCTCTGTAGCACCTTCTGTTTTCCTGTGACGTCTGCACACTCTTCATGAATAATCTGTAGGGGGAACGCTGTGCTTGATCTCTGATTGGGATTTTCCCGTCTTACCCAGTGTTGACTTAACCCTGCTTCCAAGAAGTCAGGAGTAAAACGCCCATTGATTTCGGTGCGAGCAGATTTTGACTTTTCAGAAATGCTCAGCCATATGTGTTCTCGCTTTGGAAGTATCATGCGGTTGCGTTTGGCCCGTGTCGTGTTTTAGTCACTCAGAAAGAACACGCAGAGTTCCAGCCTGTCCTCACCTGCCCTCAGGCACTGCAAGAGCCGAGGGCCTTAGGGAGGCTTTGAGGGCCAAAGGTTTTGCTCTTGTCCCGTCTGGGGGGGTTGGCTTGTTTGTTTGTTTTTCTTCCCAAAGTTCAAGAAAACATGTTTCTGTTCTAAGACAAAGGGAGTGCAAACGTTTCTAATCTGCTGTGAAAACGAAATCTGAGGAAAAAAAAAAACCAAAACGCTTGAACTCAGCCTATATGTTTCATTTGGGAATAAATTATTTTATTCCTTGTGAAATGATGTAGTATTTTACAAGGGGTAAAAATAGTTCGGAATCAAAAGTTGAAACGCTATTTTAACCCTATTGAAGACCTTCTGAATTTCCTTCATTTAAAAATAAAATGTCAGAAGTGACACATCTGTGAAACATTTACTTTTGGCTGGTTGGTATTTTCTGAGGGAAAAATGTTTCACTGAAAATTTCTCTCTGGCTTTAGGGTTTCATCAGTCTTTAATGTATTTACACCCATCAGTATCAAAGGGAAGCTTAGGAAATACTCTTGGTTCATGTTATGTGCCAGGAACTGGTTGAGGGCAAGAAGAAGGGCTTGACTTGGGGCCATGTGTAGCTTTAGTGAGGATGTGTACCTGCAGGCAGGGTTTAGAGCCTGATGTCACAGGTGAGTTTCAGCAGCTGGGAATTAGGAGCACAGCCCGTTAAATCTGATGTTCTCCAAGGGTAGTAGTCCCTGGCAGAGGGGCTGGGTGAACAAACCCATCTCTGCTTCAGCCGTCGCCCCCAAGCCTGTCTGTGATCAGGAGCCGTGGTTTCACGAGGTATTTGCACAGCCTAGCTCCTTGCCTAAAACAACATGAGAAATCTGTGCCAGAAGGAGGACTTACAACTAATCCTCCCTGGGTCCAAGGTTAACGTCCTTTCCTCTGGATTGTCTTGACTAGAAGCATGCCTGCTTAGTCATCTGTAAGGTGAGCCGAGCATGCTGGGGAGAGCTCTTCTCCAGCGAGGGGTGTAAGCAAATTAAGAAGACACAAAGGCAGTTAATCTGCGCTTTCTCCCACATTCCTTGTGTTGTGCCCTACTGTCACCGTGTGTTCTCCCCTGTAGTCAGTGAGGGATTTGCACTGGACACGGCACAGCCTTTAAGCATGTTTCCTGATCTAGATCTGCTGCTTAAAGGGTTTTCTGTCCCCCTCGTAACCGCACGTGCCATCAAGGTTTTCCACGACTTTGTGAAAAATTAAAGGCTGCCTTCGTGCTGAATGGTTGCCCTGGTTTAAACACACCGGTTTGAGCAATATGAGTTGGGAGGGGAGTGGGCTTGTGACTCTGACAATGTTTAAATCACCCGCAAGAAATTTGTCTCAGACGTTTTTATGGTATTTCAGCTGAAATTCCGTGAAAAGTACAAAAAATAACACTTTGCCTAAAAACGAAGTCCCAAAACAAACAAACCCATAATAAATAAATGCTTGCCAAGAGTCATAAAAGCCTTAAACTGTGATTTAATATCCTGTCTTTCTTTTGTCTTAGTGGAAAAGGTCATATAGATGAAAGACATCTGCTGTTGTATCTTGGATTTCAGGACAAGACCAAAGTCCTATTCTTGGCTTTTTTTTTGGTGTGACCAGATTGCCGTGAATTCCTTCTATTCTGTTATTTTAATATGTCAGCTTTTGAAGAGGATGAATAGGCCTGTGGCCAGCGATTTCAAATGCCAGGGTGCATCCCTTGTGTTTTATTCTTCAGAGGGATGCGTGGCTCTATCAGCGCCAGGGGAAGGACATGACTGGGTTCCTCGGTATCACATGGAGGTTTTGGCCAAAGCCAAGGCCTGGTGGCAGCTCGTGGTGAAACTTTGGCCATGATCAAGTCAGCCAACACAGGATTTCTGCTGTGTATCACAGAGGCCGTGTCCCAGTGAGCCAGGCAGAGCCACAGCAGGAGGGTTGAGCGCTGGCACAGCTGACCACGTAGGTTATTGTTTGGACATTTTGGGACCCAGTTTTGGCCTACACCATGTCTAAAGAGGTCTTAGGCACAACTTGGTGCAGGGACTTCTTGATACAGGCCAGGAACTGTTTCCAAATGCCCCTTACTCATGCATCCTAAGGGATGGCCCCCATGCAGCAGATGTGGGAGATGACTTTACCATGATGGGTTGCCTACCTGTCCTAGACATGATGTCTGGTTAGTGTGCTGGTGCTGGGAATGAGGGTTTCCAGCTTGCTGAAGGTCCGCAAGTACACAGAAGGGAATTTAGAGCTCATGGACCAGAGAAACAGAGAACAAGTGAGAGGGAGCAGGACACTGCAGTCTACTCTAGGACCAGACTGAAATGAGGGAAGAGAAGGGCAAGAGGCTCCAAGCCCCTGTTCCTGGGGTTGCTTTCAAGAGTCAGAAGGATGTGGAGATGTAGCCCCTGTTCCTGGGGTTGCTTTCAAGAGTCAGAAGGATGTGGAGATGTAGCCCCTGTTCCTGGGGTTGCTTTCAGGAGTCAGAAGGATGTGGAAGTGTAGCAGTGCAGTTTGCAGCAGGTCAGAGGCAGAAGGTGGCATTGAAGGCTGGTGAATGCTGATAGTCAACAAGAGGTGAAAAGAGGAGGAATCTGGAAAACAGAAATGTAGTTAATGCTTGAAATGATGGACACGGGCAGAACTGGGGAAGACAGAAAGAAAAGAGATGTCAGGGAGAAAGTGAAGGAAAACACCTGGTCTGACTTGCCCTGGTTCTTCAATGTTCTTTCCATCTTTATGTTTTTATTGAATCTGTTTGAAACAGTCAGCTCTGGACAGCAGTGCATTTGCAGTCCTTGATTGCTCCTGGCAACTTTTAATGTTTTTTCAGTAATACCACCCCTTTTTGAAATATGGGCCTTCCTCAGAAAGCAATTGTGTTGATGAGTGGGAAAACTGTGACCCTCTGAAGCCTCGGAGGATGAAATCCTAACCCTTGCCGAAGGCAAAGGCAGCATCCCCAGTGACAACAACGAGTTCAGGATGTCGAGGGGAGTAATTTTGGCTGCTGTGCTGTGAGCTGGAAACTCTTCAGGGATGGGATCTGTGTTCATGCGTTGCCTTGTGCAAAGAGGTCCCGAATTTGTTGGCCTCCAGGCACTGCAGAAAAGCGCATGCTAATTGTCCCGTGAGCAGGGGAAGGTCGGTGCCGTTGGATTCTCTGGTGCCTGGTGAAGGGCGAGTGTCGGCCTTTTCTCAGCAGCTCTTCTTGCTCTCTGCAGCTGCTTTTTCTCTCAAGGATGATGTGCAGCCCCCTGACCTGCCCTGTGGAGGTGATGGAGGGGATCCACACCATCCCTGTGTGTGCGTGGTGCACCCAGCAACACCCCGGGTGCTTCCTCTCTCCGGGCTGCTCAAAACACAGAGTAAATGGAAAGTGAAGAATGCTTTTCCCTCCAGCATCTAGCAGCCCTACTTTTCTTAGGTCCTCTGACAGTATCAACTGGAAAAATTTCCCAAGAAGAACGGGTCTGGCTTTATTTTGGGTTTTTTGGTTTTGCTATTTTCTAATTAAAGCTGTGCACTTAAACTGCATGTGATAACTTCTTTTCCCAGTTGTTCATGTGGAGTGTCTCAATAGGACTGTAAAAGTCATGCTATTTTATGTGAGGGCAAAATTCATCTTTAAGCTGGAAAAGCTTTTGCTATTTTTGTTTGTAAAAATGCTTTTGGGTCTTTAAGTAGAGGGCACTGCTGAAAAGCTAAGGGATGTGTTGGTTTTATTATTTTTATTAATATACTTTAAAAGCAACTCTGAAATATTTTGATATCTGAAGCCAAGGCAGCAAAGTGCAAACCACTTTGTCATCTACTAACGTGGAAAATGTGAAACAAAGTAGATGTACCTTCTACTGTTTTTCTTTCCCCTGTCTTTGTTTCTCTACTTCTGGGAGATAAACATTTCTTTTTTTAATAATTGAGAACACTGCCTTTTTAGGCATAAAACACAAATAATTTATATTTATTTTTGCTATCACTGTAAGCACTCTTCCACATCTCCCACGTTATTCTCCCATGAAAAACTTCCTTACCAGGAAGCCTTGGAAAACAGCACTTCCCCAGAAACACTCTGCACTTACAATTTTGTGCAGAAGGGACTCCTCAGTTAGGGTCCTTTTCTCTCCCCTCTCAAGGGCTTGCTGGCATGGGTGGTTCCCAAGGAAATCAGCTGAAATTCTAGGTGCTTGACATGGCTGGACTGGAGGCTGTTGTGGCTGAGAACTCGTTCTGCTCTTGAGACACTGGTCAGGCTGCAGGGCAATCACTGCCTGCACTTCAAGAGGATTAAATATAGAAAAGCATGGAAAATAACTGAAATTCCTGGTATGGTAAGACTGACCAGTGACAGGACCTGAGGGAATAGCTTGAAGTTGTGTCAGGGGTGTTTAGGTTGGATATTGGAAGAAGGTTCTTCCCCCAGAGGGTGGTTGGCACTGCCCAGGCTCCCCAGGGCAGTGGGCACAGCCCCAAGGCTGCCAGAGCTCCAGGAGGGTTTGGATGATGCTCTCAGGAGCATGGTGTGACTCCTGGGGATGGTCCTGTGCAGGACCGGGGGTTGGACTCAGTGATCCTTATGAGTCCCTTCCACCTTGCCGTGTTCTGTGATATTACCTGAAAAAAAAATCCCACGTCTTTGTGCGTATGAGCCACTTGTATGTTTGCTGGGGGGAGGAGGGAGGCTGTTAACTCCAGCCATTCCACCGAAGGTGGGAAGCAGCACCGGGACAGTCCTGCTTGCCCCTGCTGGCACCCTGTTGCTGTGGGAGAGGCTGAGAGTGGTGTGTGCTGTGCCAGGTCCGTGCGAGCCTGTGCCGAGAGCTCCGGGCTTCCCGCCTCCTCTGCTTTCTCCATACCTTTCCCATCAGCACTGTTTCCAGCTGGGGCCCTGTTTGTGTTGTCGTCTCGAAACATCATTTGGAATGTTGCTTTCAGCCAGCTGAAATTATTTCCTTTTTGCCCCCTTACGGGGAGGGTTTATAAATATTGAGTTACGCAGGAAGCAAATTCTTCCGTTATCAGATTGTTCTGCAGTCACTTTTCTTTTCCTCAAAAGCGTAATGGTGACCTTTATCAGTGCTCAGTCATTTGTTTCCTATTAAACACAAGTGATTAAGAGGCTGTTTGGCTCACTTGGGAAGAGCTGCTGACCTGTTTTGTCTGTAAATGTATCTTTAAATTAGGAGACACCTGAAACTGGTCGGAAGTGGCATTAACTGGGTTCAAGTTCCATAAGCACAGATTGCAGTTTCCCAGCGGGACGTGGTAAATAGCCGTCACCAAGATAATATTAATTACATTATCTCCCAGAGTGGTCCCAAGAGGTGCTAAAATAGCACATGTGCCACCTGGGCTTAGATGCTCAGACATGAAGATCAGTGTTTGCTGCGTCACGAGGGGAAGTCGGATGAGATAAGGAGGCTTGGATTTTCTGGGTGGTTGCTTGTGGTTTTGCTCTCGTGAGTTTAAAAAAATCGGAATATCACCTAAAGCAATGGCTGGGTTTCTTTTTTCTTCCCTGACACCTTAAAAGGAACGATAGCGACAATCCAAGATATGGATTTCATAAAACACCTGGACAGAAAGTGTTTCTTGCAGCAGAGACTGTGTCTGCCTTGTAGGTTTGTTTAGCTCTAGTCTATCTGGTGGATGCCAGGTGGGCACATGCCCACGTGCAGTCAGACCTCCCTCCCACTGGAACTGCTGAGCCAGATGCCTCCTTTAGCCCTTGAGGACCACGTGAAGTTTCTCAGCCCCACAGACTCAGCAGCCTTTGTCCCCCGGGGCATTGATGGCAGCAGAAGGGAGAAGCAAACAAATACACTGTTCAGTGACGGCTGGTCACTAACTTGTCATTTGGTAATGAAGTTCAACAGGCAGGATCCGTGTGGGATGGAAGTACATTGGCCTCGGAGCTGGAATTGACTCTGACCTGATAACCAGACTTTTCCGTCTGGGCTGGAAAAACATGAACCTGGTGGTTTGTTAGGGACATGCTGGCAGACACTTACAGGCAGGAATGCTCAAGGCACCATTATAATTAGCTCAGTCAGAGACTGAGCACATAGATCTGCTTGAAAAACCAGTGTGTCTGTTCCCTGGTCATCATGACCTCTGTGGAAAACACTGCTGAAGGAATACTTACACTTTAGTCTCCTAATTCAATGTTACACATCCTTGTTGGCAGAGTTACTTATTACCACTATTAATTAAAGGTATCAGCAAGTCCCATATGGAGGGGAGTGACTTATGACATAAGAAGTGACTTTATGGTTCTCAGAAACTGGCTGGTAGGTTGATACTGTATTTTGTAGTATTCAGAAAGTACGTGCTCCTTGTTTATGAAGCTTAAATTAGACACCGGAGGGGTTCACATATATTTGGATGAATGGGAAAGATGTGCCCTTCACTCAGTCTCTTTCACAACAGCTCAAAACTAACATAACCACCTTAAAACAAAGGGAAGCTTTCATCCTTGTTCCTACAGCTACACATGAGGAGCTGAAGTGAGATTGAGCAACAAGACGAAAGTAAATAAGTAGACCTGATTCTTGACTGTGGAAGAAGTTGTTTCGATAGAAAAGAATTATCCGGCTTCACAAAATGTCACTAACTGGATGAAAGTAGTTCCCTTGTATTTCCTGGTGTCGTTACTCTTCCCATCGTGACACCTTCCACTCAGAGATGCATTGCTGAACCGGGGTTGTACAGGACAATAAAGGAGGGATGTTTTCTGGAGAGGCAAAATGTCAAGAAAAATTTTGCTTTTGTAGTATGTTCTGGTTTGGGGGTGGTTTTGTTTGTTTGTGGTTTTGTTTGGGATTTTTTTTGTTTTGTTTTTGGTGGGTTTTTATGTCGGGTTGGTTTTTTCTGTTGCATTCGATTTTTCTTCCAAATGGGAGGAAACTAGCTCAGGTTGATTTTTATGGTGCAATTCAAATTCTTCCAATTTTACTTTAGTTTTTATACTTGTATATTCGAAGATCTGGATCTGAGTTTTTTTCTTTTAAATATAAGCAAGCAATCTTTCTTTCCAAAGCGAGAATAATCTGTGGCTGCTTGGCCGGGCCCAGAAGGTTCTGGTTTGTGCTGGAGTCAGCAGCAGTGTCCTACGGTGACTTCGTTTGACCTGTGCTGCTCTGACAGGCTGGGACTGGCAACAGTCTCAGCTTCAGCCATCGAAACATTCCTTTGTAGCCAAGTGTCCTTCTGCTTTCTCTGAAATATCTGGTGTCAGTTGTAACAAGAGGGGAAACAGACGTTCGTCACCATTAATTCACTGGACAATTAAGCCGCTGATCTCTGACCTCCTGCCATTATTGGCTTTCAGAGCCAGGGTAAAGACCCTGCAGATATCTGTTCTCTGTCATTCCCTGAGAGCTGTCCTAGTATTTTATTTACTCAAAGGCTTAGCTTTTGCCCACCATCAGCCAAATGTATATGCTTTGTAATAAAAATTGCTAATAAGCTGTCCCAGGCAGTGACATTAATCTTGCAGTGACGATAACAGCAAGCAAAGGGAACAGCTGGCTGTCAGGGCAGCGTGTGAGCAGGAATTATACATTTATTTAGATTTATGTCCATATTAGAAGTGTCTGTCCCTGGCTACAGCTGCTTTTGGTGTTTTGGGCTATGTTGGGCATCCAGATCAGAGGCAAGGGCTTTACCATGGGAAGTATGGGATTGGTGCATGGTGCTGTTTTCTTCTTCTTCCTTCATCTTCCAAGCTGTGACAGTACCAAGCTTTTGCCCTCTGGTGGAGTCCCTGGTGGTAGGATCATTGTTCTCCCTGACCTGTTTCCACACTTCTCCCCGGGGGGCTGATGGCCCAAATCAATACCTTGTTTTAATTCTGGCCCTAGGGCTGCGGTGAGAGCCGGTGGAAGTGCGGGACTCTGTGTGCAATGAGGAAATAGTTAATCCATCCCTGGCACAGAGCTCTGTTTGATGTTTATTCAGACAGTGCCAGCTCTCGGGGTCGTGGTGGGTGGGTGGGAGAGGCGAGGCAGAGCGGGCCAGCTGCTTGCATCATCTGACGCTTACGCCATGCGGCCTTCCAGCCTCAGTTCTCAGTCGCTGCTTTTGAAGCACTTCATTAGCTAATCAGAGCAGCCCTCTGCCTTTGCTTTACAACAACTTTCCTTGTGTTTTTTTTTGTCTTCTACCTCCTAATTTTCTTTTTTTATTTTTTTTTTTTTGTTTTTTTAATTTGGTTTTTTTGTGCGTTGAGTCCTTCAACTGGTAGCTATAGTAACACCCGTGAATGAGTGACTGTAGTGCACCGTCACAGCCCGCTCCCCTCGGCAGAGCTCTGTCACACACCTGCAAGGGCTTGGCACCCTCTCTCACAGGGGCTTCTCTGAACAACAGGCACAGTCTCAGTTAGCTCGGGAGCCAGCTCCATCCTCCTCACTATTTGCAGCTGCAGCCCACAATATATTGTGGCAGATGAGTCACTGGCAGAGCAATCTGTTGCAACAGATAATCACAGATTACCTCCATTAACCCGAATCCCTTCTGTAACCTTTTACAATAATGATCCCAAATGCTGACGCATACAATGCTGTTACCTTCATGTCTTGGGCCGTCAACGATTTTTGAGGATGGTGTTTTCTGTGATTCCACGAGTGATTGATCAGGGTGTGCCAGCAGCATCTACAGAAAGCAGCTGTTGGTACCTTGTTGCTGGACAGGACGATGGGGCCAAAGCCAGGCTTTGTAGCTAAGTAAGGGGGAAGTCTCCCCTAAAGCTGGCCATGTCCTTTCACATCAATCCTGTGCACGCCCTTACACCCTTCCCTGACACCCACCTAGAATCTCTTCCCTCCCAATCAAAGTCTGCTCCAGCACCTTTTCCCCTCTGCCAACCACTCACTGCAACTGGCAAATTCTTGCTGTAACCAGGCATTTCAGGGGGGGTTCATATCCCTCTCCAGGTTTCCTCTGCAGCATATTTGAAGGCTTGTTGTGGGTCTAGGGTTTAATTTATGCTTCATGCATATGTCTCGGAATCTGATGTGTTATTGACCAAGGAGAGGAAGGAAGATGGGCTGGGTCTTTATCTGCTTTTGTGTCTGATGGGTCTGATCTGATCCCAGGCAGAAAGTGACCCATTCTGACACACATTAGGATGCTGTACTTTTCTTCCTGGCTGACTCTGGAAGCAAAAGGGCTGAAGTGTCACAGACGAGAAGTTCCTCTAAAAGTTCCATCAGTGTAGCCCATACACATCTACTGAGGAGGTTGCCAGCCTAATTTTTACAATTTTTAGCTTTTTTGTATCAGCTGTCTGAGATGAGATGTTGAGATCTGATGTTGGTGTGTTGAGGAGGGAGGTTAAATCCAGCCAGGCATCATTGAAGGATACTTCTTACAGCTGTTGGGCTATCTATCTCCCTGCTCTGTGAGACTGCCTGAATGCTGCTCCAGACCACTGCAAAAATACCAGAACACCACCAGATCAAAACATGCTGGGGACCTGATGACACTTCTTCAGTGCCCTTCTACTCAAGTGCCCACATCAGCACCTTTGCTGGGCTTGTGTCACTGGTGGGATTAAATGTGGGAGGAGAGACTGCGGTAATGCAGGGATTTGGTAGAATATTTGCACACGTAGGCAGCACGAAGGGGCTGCGGAATCGCTTTGTATCAGGCTCTAGAGCTGAGACCTGTGTGCTGCATTCCTGCACAGCTGGGGTCTGCCAGTCTGCCTGCCAGAGAACAGCCACTCTTCACTGTTTGTTTCTTACCTTCCTGGTGGCTGTTTTCCCAACTCAGACATAAGCCATCGAAACTGAAAGAGCGTGCTGTGGTTTGTGTGTGGAAAGCAAACCACGTCTGTATTTCTGGGTTCTTGTCAGAGCACCCCTCAAAGCTTTACCGATTCTACCGGTTTGGTGGAACCAATAAATCAGTCAGGCCCAGTCAAACAGCCTGTCTCAACTAATGAATTTGTCATGGCGTTTACTAAAAGCCTTTCCTTTAGCCTTGTTGGTTAGTTCATTTAGGTGGGGGCAAAAAACCAGAATAGAACATAATTCTCAGAGCTTGGCTACAGACTGCTGATAGGAACACTCGAAATCTCACCTCCCATCCAATTGGATCTCCTCCCCACAGCTCAGAAATACTCCCTATGAAACTCAAATGTCAGGAACACAGAGGCTAAGTTCTTATTTTAGAGACTGCAGAACTATTTGTGGGAGAAAAAGCCCACACAGCTCTTTGACAGGGACAGACAGAACCCGCATCGTTCCCTGCTCCGGGCTGGGTTTTTGCATGTTCTGCCTCTGCCAGTGGCACCACAGTTTTCAGGAGGGCTGAGCCCCATCTATTTGCCTGTAGCAGGGCAGGTTTCCTGGTGTGTTGCTTCTGCCTGTCTCATGCTGCCTGTTGTGCACCTGTGCTGGTGAAGAGCAGCACTGCACAACGTGGAGCAGCAGAGCCTTCTGAGACTTCCAGTCATTTATCCCAGTGTCTAACTGGGACCCACGCACCCCCTCAGGGTATTTTGGGTTTAGGGCCAGCCCTAAGAACGTTTGGGTTGTTTGAGGAACACTGCTGAGTCCAGGGGCACCACACGCACTCCTACATGGGCTGTATGGGGGTGAGGAGTTCACGGAGTCATGGAACATGCTGACTTGGAAGGGACCCACAAGGATCATCAGCTCCAGCTCCTGACCCTGCAGAGGAGCACCCCAAGTTGCATTTGCAGGTTTGGGTTCGGGGGCATCGGTTGGCAGCTTGCAAACATGTCACTAAACAGGGGAATAAATATATGGAACAGGTCATAAGTTTAAAAAGCCGTTGCTTAAAGGGGAGTTCCTTCCTGGAAAGATGTTATCGAGCCCTATGCAAGCAGGATTTCCAGAGCACGGATTTGCGTTCTTACTTTGGGAGAATGGGAAGCAGGTCAGTATAATTCACAGCTGTGCAAATTAATTCAAGGGAGCTGGTAAGGAATGTGGGAATTTAGAGTCGCTAGAACATTCAGATATGGGCAGGCCACGTTCTTTCTTTAATTCTCGTGTACTACGAAGCGTGTGACAGTTGAGAACATTTCTGACAAAAGAATCTTCCCTTCGGAGAATGAGGTTTTGTCGAAAATTAAAGGGTTTGCGAGAAAGTGTCTTCCTAAAAGAAAAAAAAAAAAAGATTTGATTTTTCTAGCTTCTTATTGACAATATGGAAACATGGTTTTAATGAAGTAAAGAGCGTCAATTTATCGTACCCGTTCCGTTCCAGTGATATAATATCTTAATACTCTATTTGATATGTTCCGTGATAATGTTTTGACGTTCAAGAACTGAGATGACTCAAATGTTATCGCAAAGAAATGGTTTAATTTCTTTAAATCAGAGTTTGGTAGAACTTTCAGATACTGACTCTCAGCTCCAGTTCGGAGGAAGGTTCCACCGAGAGATGCGGTGTTTTCAGGAGGGTGATGGCTTTGATTCTCAACAGCTCTGTTCAAAAGGTTGGTCCCCCATGGTAATCATCGATACTGAAGTGCTGCAGTCAACTTTTTTCTGTCAGCTACACCGTTGATGGACAAAATCTCTCAGTGCTTCCCAGATTCAGACATCACAGCCTCTGCCTGTTCCTCCAAGGGGGCTTACAGATCCAGAAACAACTTGCAAGGGAGCACAGTGGCTCCACGTTCACTTGTTGCATGGTCTCTTCTATTCTTGTTGCCAGCTACAATGTCAAATATTACCCAGGCACCGCTCAGTTTGAAACCTCAGTTCTTCTGAACAGCCTGTTGGAATCCCCAAGACATGGTAAAGCATTCTAAACACAGCAAAACTGCCTGGATTTGTGCCAGGAGTGTAGTTTACTTTGAGGTCAAGAATAAGAAGTTAAAATTTTGGGCTGTGCTTAATTTTACTATTTTAGATGAGAGCCGGTTTTATTTTTGTAAGAATTACTGATTTGGGTTTTTTTTTTAATAGATTGTAAATCTTCAGTATGCTTTGTATCATCTGGATTATTTTTGTTTGTGACATAAAAGCCAGCGGTCTCCACTTGCACATTCTTCAACTGCAGATAAACACAATACAGTTAAATACAAAGCGTGAAAGAGAGAGACACCATAATAGACAAACTAAAGGTGCTTATGCAGGGGGAAATTAAGGTGCATCGAGGGAAGTTACATCACCAAACAACTCCCTGTCAGCATGTGCAGCAGCGAATTGCGTGCCCATTATATGTGAACTGACCCACAAAACCCAAAGACAACTTGTTGAAATAATCTCAAATATGCAGTAAGAATGCCCCGTGGAGGATGTAGGCAGAGTTGTATGGAGAATGCCACAAACTGGGGTGCCCACTGGAGACTAACAGCAAAAATTAAAGGCCTGTTTTTTCAGTTTAGTTAAGATCCTTTGAATGTGCTCTGACTAGGCATAAAGGTAGCTTATGTAAAAGCTCCTTTATATTCCTAGAGTGGCACCGAAATGGCCTTGACATATGATAGTTAAGCCCTGAGGATCAATCTTCAAAGACTAATCCCTTAGTTTGCTCTGTCCCTTCAGGGCGGTGGATGTTATCAAAGCATACTATTAACATTATTATTAACATATAAAATGCGTTGTTAAAGTTAAGTTTCAGCCATTTGTCGGTATCTACAGCACTACTTGATCTCTTAGGTAAATCATAGGTAGATATTCCTGCAATTAAGTGTTTGTTTATGAACAGTGACTTCTGTAAGCCAATGTTAATAGGACTTTAGATGCCAGATGTATACAAAATATTTTGCCCTCTGGTCCTCTGGTAACCAGCTTGCAAAGCCAGCCTGACTCTGCTGGGGAGAAGCTTGCATTTTTGCTTATGAAATTCCCATCTCTGTGGTTCCGAAGGCTTAAACACGAAATACATCTGCTGTTCATTTCCAAAAAAGCGATGGGATGTTTTGCACAGTGGTTGTCAGGCTTGGGTATTTGTAGGAACATGCAGATGATTTATGAGCAAACACGCTGTGACAGCAGGGGAGATGGGCACAGAACTCTTATCGTGGTCCGGGACTGTTTGGAGCCGTGTTCGAGAAAGGCTGTGGGAGATAAAGACAGATTAGCATCGATAAGAGGAGCTGCGTAACATGATTCTCTTTTGAGGGCGTGTTGTGGACTTTTTGTCGCATCTTATAAAAGAGAGCGTCTCGAGACTGGTTCTCAGAGGCACTGCATCCCTGGGCATGGTGCACACCTACCTGCCTTTGAAAATCCAGCCCTCACGCTCTCCTTGTTTTCCTTGGGCTCACATGGAAGAGGATCCATAAAGAAGTTCCTAACGGTCTTGTAAGTGCTTGTTTTAAGCACAGGTTGGTCAAGAGTATCATCTAAGATGCTGTAAGAACAAAACAGGGTTCCTGGGCGGGTTTTTTTCTGCTTTGCCTGAGGAGAAGGGCAGGATGAAGGGCAGAGAGCAAGCAATGACTTTAATTCTTTGATAACAAGCTGGTATTATTTGCTAGCACAGCTGAGCGTAGGTGGCACTAATATGAAAGAAGAATAGTGAACCTGGGAGAACTTCCATGAGAAGCAGGTCTAATAAGGGTGAAACTGTTTGCCTTGGGGGCTAAATGTGTTAGACGTGAAAGATTCCTGGGGGAAAACAATGGGCTGATAAGTTTTATTCATGCTGCCTCATTAGGAAGAGGCGCTGTAGGAAAATAAGCAGATTAAAATTGTTATTCTTTTCCCTCACAAATACATGGTTAATCTCTGGGACTCCCACCCGCATGAGGCATGCAGGTATTCCAACAGTTCAGGGCATTTACCAGGATCATAAGAACAGCCTGAATTTAAGTAACACAGAGTCTTAAAAAGGAGGAGAAGAAATTGTTTGGAAGCAACACACCTTCTTGTTTTGTTAACTGTATCTAATCAGCAGAATAGGGAGGAAAATTCCTGCTTTTCAACCACTTTAGAAACAGCTTTACAAGGTCTTCCTCTGAAGCTGCCTTTGGTCTGTCCTGCACTGGACAGACCTTAATTTAATATGGCAATGCCATATATGCTATATAAATATATGTTTATCTGTGAACTCCTTGATGGGAGAGAGTGAGTAAAAGAAGCATGGCAAGAGGAAGAGGAGAAGAAACACAGATATCTGTCGAGTGGAAATGGGATGCTAAGCATGATTTTTTGACTTTTAATGTTGTCTTGAGTTTGTTTCACTGCTTTCACGTGCTGTGCAACTAAAGCCTTGCACTCCAATCGTACAGAGCTCTGTACTCTTGTTGGGAAGGCCTTGGATGACCGCCTGGCTACTGCTGCCAAACAGAAGACACCAGCTGTGGTCATCCTCCAGTGATTTGTGGGTAGTTTACCTAAACTGGATTAACTAGATTGCAGTTAATACAGTTGGAGGCACTGAAATTTTAGGCTGCCTTGGGTTAGCCAGGCCTGGCAGGGTGGGATGTGATGCGGGCTCATCAACCTGAGCAAGGACAGAGCAAGAGTAGGAAGCCAGCTTAGCCATGCCTGAAATCCACCTCGCGTGGTGGTGTGAGGCACAACTGGAATGTGCTACAGGCACGATGCTGGGATGAATTCACCCAGCAACATGTTGTGAAATATCTTTAATCAGCAGAGCAGGAGCATGGCGTGGTGCTGTCTTTAGCAGGATTAAAGGGCCCAGCACCTTGGCTTCTTCAGCTTCTTCTTCAGCTCCTTCCTCTGTCTCTGATTTTTCATGTGATTTTGGACAGGCCACTTAATATCTCACTGGCCTAATCACGTGCAGGTATTTTCCTGTCTCCTCTCAGTGTTAGGAGAATAAGTATATCATGAATAATGGAGGGGGAAAAAAAGCAGGCACTTAGGCTGAGGGTAGCTCCTGCTTGCAAATGTTTTACATCTGTGCCTCTGGTTTTGTCTCTCTCCTTGCAGGCAGAGATCAGAGCTAGATTTGCCATGTGGCATCACAAGATGATATGAAAAAAGCCATGTATTTTTCAGTAGGTAAGATGTAGAGCAAATGCTTTTGTTTCCTGCAGGACTGGTTGACATATTGGAGAATTAGCTTCAACCCTCAGTTTGCAAATGCTGAGTTGTTAAGTGCATGCGAGGGAGCAGAGCTGAGATTTCTTGCTATTGCTGGCAGCTCACCTTTCAGCAGCAGCAGCAAACCAAGATTTTAAAGCAGTCAGACCCTCCAACCCCACATGATGGAACTCACATCTGATACACGGCCCGCCTGTCAAGCCTTGCCCTGAGAAGCTGCCTTGAAGATTGCAAATCCTGTACAGAATAGATGGTGCAAGGGCAGCAATCAAGGCAACGTGTGAAAAGCTTCCCTCTGCAACCTGCACAATGACTGACCTATTCACAGAAACCTCCCCTTTTAGCTCTTAGCTCTGCTAGACAATTTACCCTGTCTCAGCTGTCTCGCTGCATTATGTCCTCCAAACCCCCCAGAATTAACGTTCGGAGCCAGCAAACAGTGCTGGCTCCACAAGAAAAGCTGAGAGCGGAAAGGTCAGGTCGATTAAAGCACTTGATCAGAATCTTTAACATAAAGACGTCACAGGCAGAGCAGGAACGCGACTTCACGCTCAGCTAAGAGCAAATGATTCATCAGGCAAGGCTGCTTATTTTTGGAGGATAGCCACAAAAGAGGAGAGAACATGCTGGCTGCATCGATCCCGGCTGCAACAGGGGACCGCAGAGCCCTTCTCCAGTTTTGATGGAAATTTAATGTCGGAAATACATCATCCAATGTAAATATATCAATATATATTTTACATCCAAATGGATTTTAAAAGTGCTCTGGCCCAGCTTAGCAGCATCATTCCGCCTCTGCACAAATCTCAGAGCTGTCATTTAGAGCCAAGGGCTATTTTGCAGCGGTCTGCACTGCTTGATGCTGTGTTAAAGATGCAACCATTTTGTGAGGACTTGTGTGAAGGTGGCTGGAGAAGCAGGTGTGCTCTGAAATCTCCAGTGCTTGGGCCTGGGAAGGTAGACCTTCAGTGGGTGAAGATGTACCAGTGTTGAGCAGATGCGCCCTAAAGGATGCCTTCATCTGGTTTACTCCCACTGCCTCCTGTGTGCAGAAATGTTTGGAAGTACTGTTGGAGCAGGCACTGCTGCCCAAGCAGCTGCAGAGCCCTCGGGCAGGGAGCCCCTGCCTGTCCTGTCTGTCAGATCCTTGGTAAGAGCAGAGCAGGTCCCTGCAGGGGCAGAGGCAGCAGCCAGGAATGAGGGGCACGTGTTTGTACACGAAGGTGGGATGATCTACTCCAGAAGCTGACAGCCTGAGGAAGGGATCCAGAAACCCTGTAACTGTCAAAGGGGGATCATTCTGCTCTAACACCAGCCCAGCAGTTTCCCTCCTTGCTTTCGCCTTCCTTGCCATCCCTCCCTCAGTTGTAGATAATATGTACTTCATTCATTTAATTCCCATGGAGCTTTGACATCGATGCACAGAACTCAGAGTTTACGAGAGTTCTGGGCAGCCAGGAGGGCCAGCGTGTCCTGGGGTGCATCAGGCACGGCACTGCCAGAAGGGAAGAGGGCCAAGTGGAGGGGGCAGCCTGGCATGATGCAGGAGCTGCTGAGCAGGATTGCAAGGGTGGGCTTTTGGGGAGATGAAAGGCAATGAGGACCCTTTGGGTTGCTGAATCCGAGCCCTGTGGCCACTGGCAGCCAGAGCAGAGCCATGTGCCTCAGGAAGCAGAGAACAGATGATCGCATGTGATCCCCATAAACCCCAGCCCACAAAATGCTTCTCAGCACCTTGTGTGCCCAAGACCTTCAGCGTGCAAGACCAAGGGAGCAAGACAGACTGTCTGATGCTGGAGGGATGGGAAAGGAAATGACTTTAGCAGCAGTGTTTGGGATGCACTGAAGAGGGAGGCTGGGAGCAGAATTCATTACAGACCCAGAGGGTGCATCTGTGTTGCATAATACTGTGCAGTGTGGAGGCAGTCACAGCTCTCTGTGCTTTGCTGGAGTCTAATTCCTGGAAAGGGTCTCAGGGCTGTGCTTCTGATTGTCTAAGCAAGCTAATTCCTTTATGGCTAGTGCAGGTACCTCTGCTCTACGTTGCATACTGTAGAAATGCAATCAGTTCCTGCGATTAAGAACTTTTAAAGTAATTCAAGGCAGACTCTGTGAGGGGAAAAACCACTGGCCACCAAAAGCAAAGGAATACGACATGCAGAAGGAGAACTCCTGTGCCAAAGGTTCTGTGTGATCAGAAACACCCCACAGAGTGCAATGCTTGGCATTTTATTCTGAGGCTCGTGTTTCCTCTGTGATGGTCTGCTACCTTTTGAGTCAACGCTCTCCTAATTTAGCCCACAATATCATGTAGGATCTAACACACCCTCGGTCTGCAACTGTGACTCTAGCAGCCCCTCTACAAAATTAACTCCGCTCTGAATCAGTCATTTGATGTGCCAGTGCATGTAAAATAGGCTCAGGTGACTCCGATTTTGTGTGCAGGGACTGAACTGCAGCAAATACAGATTCTTGGAGAATCCCAGCCCACCACTTCCAGCGGGATCCTCCCAGCAGGGAGCACGGTGAGGTGTGCTGGAAACACTACCCTTGCTGGTCAGGGCCCGGGGCAGAAGGCACCTGAGCAGCTCAGGTGTGGCACCTGGAGCTGCCAGGGATGCCTGCAGCAAGGAATTTGTGGAGGGACGCTGACGAGGGAGACTCATCGGAGCGGAAAGGCTGAGGGTCTTGGACCAATAAGAGATGTTTCCCTCATGAGGCCATTCCATTAGTTTTGTCCCACTGTTCTCCTGTGGAAGCAGCAGTGACCAGAGTGTGTGACACCAGCGGTAATTCCGTGGGGGCAGGACATGTAACGGGAGGCGGGGGGGGGATGGTGATAACTGAGTTTTGGTCTTCAGTCTCCAGCACTTCTTTTGCGATGGAATCAGGGCTTATCCCAAAACCAGAAGGGGGATAGCCAGGTTGAAAAGGTGTGGGCTGTAATTTTACAGGATTATTTGACCTGTGTGAAATGGCTGTTGGTTGGGGCAGAGGTGGTGTTGGAGATGCTTGGTTCAGGGCTGTCATCTGAACTGGACCTGGTGGGCCACAGGCCTGGACTGCCAACTGTTAGCAATCTGATCACCTGCCAGGTGTCGCCTCCTTGGTCTGTTTTCAGGCCAAACAAGCTCAGATTTATCTGCATCACGGAATCATAGAATGATTTGGGTTGGAAGGGACTTTAAAGCTCATCATGTTCCAACCCCCCTGCCATGGGCAGGGATGCCTTCCAGTATCCCAGCTCACTCAGGACCCATCCAGCCTGGCCTTGGACACGTCCAGGGATCTACCTGTGCACGAACTCACAATGTCTCAGCTTTGATTATTGCTGGTATCCATAAGAACTGCGACTGGTGATCTCTGGGTGTGACTGTGCCCTCCAGAGCAATCTAATCCTGGTATTTCTCTCTCTGCAGGGGGTGGAGGGAAACGCAAAGGCAAAAGCAAAAAGTGGAAGGAAATCCTGAAATTCCCTCACATTAGCCAGTGTGAAGATCTCCGAAGAACCATAGGTAAGAGCTTTTCCCTTCCTTGGAAGTATTGCATCAATGAAACTCGGTACCTACCTGCCAGGACCGATGTGGCTGTAAAAAGAGATTCAGAAATGGATCCCCTCATCACATCCTGCATTCCCTCTGATAGGGAGCTCCTTATCAGGGAGGAAACGAGACTTGCTGATTGTAGTTGAAGGTTAGTATGAATTATACTCTGGATATGATGTCTGGAGCAACAGGCACTACCTCTGCCAGGCAGGTTTGCTCAGCAGCACCATCCCCTATTCAAACCACAGCCACGACGCTGCTTTATGTAGGTTTTTATAGGACATGCACAATTTTTTTTAAAACTTCATTTGTTTTTAATCTGCGTGGGCCAAACACTGCAGATTTGGAAGGGAGCTTGCAATGGCCGTGTTCATAGCGCTGCCTTTCTCCTGCCCATACCTGCCAAATTTTAGCCTTTTTTTTTGGCTGCTGCCTTGGCAAACAGGGCTAGCAGCTATCTCCCTCCTCTGCAAAGCCCAGCATTGCTGGTCTCACCACAACAGGTTAACTTCAGCTCTTGAGGCTTCGTTTCTCCCCTGCGCATCAAATCCAGCCACTGGCAAGGAATGAATGAAAGGCAAGAATCTGTAACAACTGAGATAACAGGCAGCATAATTTGTCTAACTCGGGTGAACTCCTGGGGTCTGAGTGACAGTGCCCTGGCACTATTTACCTTAGAAATTCATGGCGTGTTTATGCAGAGAAAATATGTGGAATGTTTTGGAAGTCTTTTCATGGTCCCCTTCAGTAAAATTTTCTCCCCTCATCTTCTGCTGTAGAGCTAAAAGGAGGTAAAGGAAAGAGGGGAGGCAGTAGAAGAGGGTGTAAGTTTTCCCCAGTTTATGGCCACTCGACAAACACACGAACCCTGACCAATTTCCGAAGGTACAGAACCCGCTGGAAGCAAATCTGACTTCATATATTGTAATTTGCAGAAGGAATTCTCCTTTTTGTTCCGTCAGCCTTGGTTTCTATAGGGGGGAAATGGCTCCAGATAAAATGCTGCTCTTTATGAAGGTGTAGTATCTTAAAACGAGTAGTCTTTAAAAAGTTAAGTCTGACAATGATTCAGTTTCTGAAATGCTATTTCTGACCTGGATTTTTTTGTGTGTGTGTGTGTGCGTGAGAGAGCAAGCCAGCTTTGTTCTAAATGTAATTTGGTTTGCATTTTTTTTGTGAACGATTTCGTGAAGTAACTGGCCCTTGTGTGATCTCTGGGTGGATTTGGCATCACGACAATGATTACCTGTTGACTGGGAATTTTAGCAACTGACTTTTCCACAGTGGGAAATAAGGTCCAAGTCCTTGTTCTGTGGCTCTGATTTTTACTGAGTAGCTTTCCTGCTGAGCTGGATGTGATTACACAAGGAATGAGGCACTGCTAAGCCTGAGTAAGGTCATCTGTCCTTGCTGGCTCTGCCATTTTCAGTGAATCTAGCTGAGGTTGAAGCATCCCAGACAAACAGTTGTCTAAACTTCTCCTTGCTGACGCGGGGTATCTGACACACCTTGGATGGCTGGATCCATAGCATTAAGTGGTTTACGTGTGTGTGGTTGGTCTGAGGTGCTCAGGATGGATCTGTTCATGTGCAGATCCCTTGCCCTGGGCAGCCAGGAACAAGAACTGCTCATTGCAGTCCGGCCTTGAACTGCTTCTTTTACTGCCTCTGCTGAGGAAGAACCATTTCCCTGGCTTTGACCCTTCATTTGTTATTTTCTGCAAGTCCTTTGAAAGGATCTCAGGATTTTAGACCTCAGGTGTTTCCACAGGTGATTTTATCAGGGAATGTACTGAAAAATCTTTCTTGGACCATCAGCTGAACTGCTCTGTGACTTGCAGGGCATTCAACTTCTTGCTGTGTTTGCCCATCAGTCCCTCCCCATACGATTTCTTAACCCACTAGTCAGTGCTAGTAATGAAACAGAGACCCCAGAAAGGCTTATTCCTCCAAGGCCAGGTTGGATGGGGCTTTTAGTGGAAGGTTCCTGCCCAAGGCAGGGGGATCGGAACTCAGTGGTCTTTCCAACCTTCCAACCCGAACCATGACTCTGTGATTCTAAACTTTGTACAAGGAAAAGACCACAGCCTAATTCAATTTGTTTAGAGACCAAGACAAACATGGGCAGGTTCTGCTCCTCACAGACCTCTTTGCTGCCTGTTCACCTCCCAGCACTTTTGGTCAGACAGAGCCTTGCCACTTTGGTTAGAAAGAAAATCGCACCGAGTCTTAGAGCGTTGCACGAGCTGGAGCACCAGGCTGTTGAGGTTTCGTTGTACTCCTCTTTTTTTGGATGCTTCCCAAGAGCCTCCAGGGAAAGGCTGGAGGCAGGGGTGGGGTGGACTTTTTGATTCGGTGTAGTTTAGTGCAGCCGTAAGCAAGGGATGGAAAATGCTGCTGTTGTGGTTGCGGCAGTGCAGCCTGCATGTGTGTGTAGCTGCCCACATTTGGGTGTGAAAACGTGTGTGCTTTTGCACCCCGCTAAGGTGCACTGAAAAGAGTCTGTGTCTCCAAAAAAAAATAAAAAAAAATAGTGTGGTGCGAAAAGAAATCTGTGAAAAACAGGAAGGCTGAAATAAACCAAGGGTCTGCGACCTGTGTTGACACAATTATGAGTCAGTTCATACCTTTTGGTTACCTCTGTGTTTACAGGAGACTCTGTGTTTGACTATCCATCATCTGGTGTCTTACTGAAAGACTTGCTTAGTAAAGCCCTTTTTTCCCCTCCTTCTGGTGCACAGAAATAAAAATCAAAACACCCGAGAGAAACACTGCTTTTTGATAAATAAACAAACCCTGGAAACATCTTTATTAAAAGTGCCATTTAGCCAAGGAGCTATTTTTTTGGCTTGCACTTAAAAGCAACTTCTTTTCTCCTTTCTTTTTTGTCCAAAGCATGCCACACCTTTTGCAGGGAAATTCAGTGGCCTTCACTGTGTGCTAATTAAATAGGCAGGGGGAGCAGGGATGCTACACCGATACCTTTATTGGGCTGAGTGAGGCTGGTATACTCCGAATGGCTAATATATGTTTCCATTTGCAGCCCTCTTCCTGGCTGAATTTAATTGTACTAAAACAACCAGCTCTTTCCAGGTTGGAAAATTTCCATATTGGCATTAGAAGCCCTTTTCAAGTGACAAAAACTGATGTTTGAGACGCTGCTGACCATGACTCATGTGATGGATGCTGCTGGTAGGTGGGGTTCTGCTGCCTTTAAAGCTCAGAGATGAGTGCTTAGCAAAAGAGGGATGTTTCAGGGGAAGAGAAAAAACAGCAAGGAGCAGCTTTAAAGGTTCCCGCATTTGACTCTGCACGAAGAGACGCCTCAAGTTTGAGGTACCCACTAGTTTAAAGGCCATCAGTAAGCAGAAGTCTAAGAAAAAGTTGTAATTTTAAAGGCCAGAGTGTCTTTTCGATGATAAAAGATTCTGGATGTCTGTAAATACTTCTGAATGACGCAAAAGGTTCTCTTGGTTAAAAGTGTGGAATTTTTATTTATTTTGCTCAGACCCATTCTGTGCTTTTTTCTTCCATAAAAAAACTGCTTGGGTGAAAGAGTTGATTATTCTGATCTTTGGCAAATTTGCTTTCACAACTGTCCAAATGCTATATAATAAATCAAGGTTTTCCCCCCGCCCCCCCATAGATTGAAGCTTGTGGGGAAACTGCCACAGAACGTGTCTATGTTTGTTACACAGACTGATTTGTTGCATTATTGCAGAAAACTTTTAACTCCTTCAGTAAATCCATTTCTGGTCGTGTATTGTGCTCAGATAGAAGAGAACTCCGAGGATTTCTCGTGTTAAATATTTATATTTAGTGAGATTTCACAGTCAGAAAGGCCATTAATAGTAATTTGTCCATTCTTGGTTTAAAAAGGGAAAAAAAAAATATCCTTCCTGTGCCATTTAACCTCTTAGGTGACATTTACATCCCATATATCCAGGGTAAAAGTAGCTTGAGCTTCCAATTCTGGCAGGTTCTTTTCAGTGTTGTTAAAAATACACATCGGTGTGAGAAACACTTTGTAGAGATGGTGAAGAGAGTAAAGTGGGACAAAATCGAAGGCACAGAGCTCACACGCTCTTTTTTCACATGCAACTTTTTACAAAAGCTGGCTTTTTTCCCCCCCCTCCCTTTTTTTCTGGGGTATTGTGCTTTCTTCAGATGTGATCAAGGCCTTCACCTACATGATTTTTTTTAGTCACTGTGGGGTTCATCTGCCTGGGGGCACACTGATGGTGCAGGCTCTGCCACGGCACATACGAAGTTCAGGCACTGAAAGGGGGAAAGGGAAGCCATCAAAGACCACAAAGCAGGAGCCCATTTTCTCTCCACCGAATTCTTCACCCCTGATGTTCACGGTGATTAAAAAGCGAGGTTGGGAAATGTAATCCTGAAGCCAACAAGTAGATCAAAGGAAGGAATTGCAGCTTGCCTTCCACTGTAAATAACCAAGCTCAGGTGGTTATAACTTCTGTGATTGTTTTGTAGTATTGGTCTGAATGCTACACCTAAGGCTGCTCTCATGTTTTTGGCTAAAACTGGAGTTTAAATTTTTGAGAATTTTTTTTTGTGTAGAAAGCATCAGCTTTCCCTGGAAAAAACCGTTACATTTTTACTGGAAATAGTTTTTCAACAAGTAGTCAGGATTCTGTGGCATGAAATAACAGCAAGGGGAATTGTGTCCTCTTTTCTTTCCAAACATATATGCTGTGTAATTGTTACACTGCTAATCGAGATATGTTTGTAGAGAAATTCACATCATTTAAGGCCCAAGCTGATAAAGGGGCTCACAAAGAATTTTCCATCTACTTGTGGGTGATCCCATGGATGGTGGAGCAGTACCTGAAGAAGATCTCCCTGGATGAGTTATCCTCCGTGATGGTTTGTCCACAGGACGAGTACAGATAGAGCAGAGAGAGAGGAACACAAGAAGGACTGAAAACAAAATTGGAAGGACTGCTGAAAGCTGTGGATAGGATTTATTGCTCTGGAAAAAGTTATGCAGATTTTTTTTGATAACGTTAAAGCAGAAAAAGAACCCTTGAACTGATTCATTTCTGAAGAAGAGGGAAAGTCCCCCCCTTGGCAATGCCCATTCCATACACTTCTCTTCCCCTCGCTTTATCTTCCCCTTCCTTCTGCAGAAGACAGGACTTTCCCCTCTCTTCCTTGAGCCAGAAGGTCTCTGTTGCTCCTTGGAAGTACAGTTTATGTAATCTTTCCAGCACAGACCTTGCCTTCAGGGCTGCCCTGTAGTTTCCTTGGATTTGATGCCCTGTCCCATATCACGAATACATCTAAATTAAATTAGATACTCTTCGGGGGCAGGAACTGGGCACATGATAGAAAGTGTTCCAGCACATGAAATGATATGGCTGACGCCAAAACCATGTTGTTTGTTTACAAACCCACAGTTGGTTCAGTTCCTTTCTTTGAAATCCTTCAGATCCAACTATAATTCCATCATAAACATAGGTTTCTAGTGCTCTAATGTGGGCAAACAGAGCAATGTTTGGTGCCCTTGCGAGATCAGCTGTATCCGGTTTGTAGCGATGGGTGGAACTGAGAAGGACTGGGGGGGTTTTTTTCCCTGCCTTTTTTTTTTTTTTTTAATGCTGTCACAGAAAATAGTGAAAAACAAGCTGTTTTATGCATCCAGTGAGACTCAAGACTAACGCTGGGAGAACAGGCTTCTTGCAGGCTGCTCGTGCTTGACACCTTCCAGGCCGGGAGGGGGACGCAGGGGAAATGGGTTGAAATGATCTCAGTCCACGTTCTATTTACAGAGCTTATTTCACAAGACTTAATCCATTAAGTATTACCTTGGCAGGGGCAACCCAGAAAGAAACCAAGGAAGATGTTGCTGTTCTCCATAAGGAAGGGGCAGCAAATCCACATCTCCCTACCTAACGGTGAGCCCACACTAGTCACCGTTCGGTAGGAAGCCTCCTAAGGAACAAATATTATCACTAAGCCTCTACATTTGTGTTTTGTGGCAAAGACAAACTAGCCCTTGCAAATCGAGAAGGACAAAAAAATGCCACGACACACTAGGAATTACTTTCCATACAATGATATGCAGGAAAGGAATTAGAGGAGAATATATCCTTTTAAAAGATCCGTTTCGTCTCTCGCTGAAAACAGAAGTAGATATTGTGAGCTGCAGGGTTTTTCATTATCTTATTAGGTAACATGAGTCATTAAGCCTAATTAATACTTATGCAGTGATTTGGAATTGTAAAATGCTATAGAAGTGCTCACGGGTCCTGTTAAATGGTAGTACTTGGTTGGCAGAGAAGTTTATTTTGAAACCAACTGAACATTTGCTGGATATGGGGAATGAGAGGTAGGGCTGCATTTAGGGTAAAAACTTGCTCGTCTCTCTGCTGGACTCACTTGTAACTTTGCTCCTGGTAGTGATGGGGAGGTGGTGGCTCTGCTCTGACTCAGTGAGAAAGTTTCCCATAGTTTAAGTTGTACAGGAGCCCTGTTATGCTGAAAAGAGGGAACTGCAGGGAGGGAAAAGGGAGAGAAGAGATCCACCAGTCCTACGTTACAGGGGTGCTGTGAAGTGAACAGCCTGAAATCCTCACCTTTGGGGATGCACTCAGGCTTTTAGGGAGGGACGGGATTAACTTCACTTAACGCTTCTCGAGGCAAAGAACTCTTTATTTGGTAGTTGGGAGGGGAAGCATTATTTTGACTTGGCTTCTGCTGGTTGTTACAGAGACTGCTAGAACTGTGGCTGGGCTTTGCTTTGGGCTTTGCTAGGAACAGTCATGCTGCAAGTACGGCACGCTGAAAATGCTGCAGGGCAGGGTACAGGAACATGAGACCGAGCCCTTGAAGGAGGCATTTTGTAACAAAACACAGCTTTTTGAATGACAGGTGTGTAGTAAAAAAGGGGAGTTGTTATTCGGGTTAAAACTGGAAACCTAATTTTTGTCTCTTTTATTTCCTCCTTCCTTTTTCTTTGGTGGAAGAGGGGCAGGAAAAAAGAAGCATCCTATTCTTTACTGAAAATCAAAAAATAAGTGGCAATCTTAATTTATATGAAAGTCACCCAAAGACTATAAAATATTTGGAGTGAAGCAAAATTCACATTTTTTGTCTGTCTGTCTGTCTATCTATCTATCTATCTATCTGTCTCTATTTTGAATATCTGCAAAATATCAAAGCAATCTTGTACCTCTTTTTTCAACTTTGTCTTGGTAGCACTGCTTTTACTGAAGCACTCTTTGCCACAAAGTGTAATTCTTCAGCACGAGGGATTCTTACTCCTTGTAAATCTGTGTGTGAGGTGAGACCCCAGATGAAGTGTCTCAGTGGAAATGAGGCCCATTGTTGTCCTTGTGCTGGTGATTTCTGGCTTGCAAGGAGAAGAGAGGTTGTGTGTTTTTAGGATGATCCCACACCTAACTTTTAGTTCTGGTTTTAAGGCAAAGGATGAGGGAACTCGCCTGGGAATGTGATTTTTTGGTGGTTTGGCTTAATCCTTGAAGTCATTGCGAGATTCCATTTATTTTTCAGGAAATCACTATATACTGCTTTGAAAACACCTTGGAGGTAATAATTGGAAATATTTCTGTGTTCTGTAGATCAGAAATCAGGGCATGGCCATGAATTCTGTTCAATATTGCTATTAAAATAGAACCCCCACTCGGCAGGATCAAAGCAGGAGCTATGAGGCCACTTCTGAACAGAGCTCCTGGTTATGCCAGTACTATTATTTACTTACTAATCACAATTTTACCATGCTAAACTAATGCCAGGGAATTCTAAGACAAGTAAAATAAAATGTTCTGTGTCTTAAACTGCTGTCTTTTAGCTGAAATAATGGAAGGATGAGTGAAATCCCAGTGTAGGGAAAGAAAACAAATTCACAGAACAGGGTGGTATAATATAAACTGTGAAAAATCTCCCCAGTTTGGGCAGGGTGGTAGACTGGTCTTTGATTTTGTTGAAGAACTCACTGTTGTCTTGGAACTGGTAAAACTCAGTGCAAAAATGGTTCAGCAAGTAGTCTGAACTCTTATAATCCTTAAAAAAAATATGTTATGGATCAAGACATTTAAGTCACAATTAAATTTAGTATATTAAATAAAACAAGAAGGTTTTACCTTTCCATAAGAATTTACTGATTAATTTCAAGAGATGGGAAGTCTCTATAGTATTCAGTGACCCACAAAAAAACGGAATCTCAGCAGGTAGCTACAAAACTCTTTGTACCTGCCAGACTTCAGCATCCTCCAGCCCCGCACCAGCACTATATTTGCACAGTGGCACATTGAAGGTCTCTTGACGTCACACTGATTTTCTGAGCTCTGCCTTGGACGAGTTAGGCCAGTGTTGACAGATTGGTGGAGGCTGTTCTCATGAGCAACAGGACCTGGCTCCACCACATACAAGTATTTGCAATGTTGAAACAGCCCTCTATAAGTAAGTGCTTTCAGGCTTTCATAACTCCTGCTTCAAAATATTTTTGGCATTTGTAAACACGGCTTATGGAGAAGCGTGGTTTGGAGCACAGGAAGAATTTGGTGTAAGTGACTTCAGAGCTATTCTGCTCCGTCCAAACAAACGACATTCAGCACTTGAGGACCGTCCTCATCACATTTGACCTTTTGGGGTAGGTGTAGTTGGTCCCATGAGCAGTGACTGCAGCACCCTGAGCTTCAGGAGGGGTCTAAGAAGTAAGTAGGGACACCCTGCAAAGGTACAATCCCGGCTCTAAAATGTGAAAGAGAGAAATGTTGGGTGGGGAACTTACGGACTAGCATAAAATATTTCTGATTTACTGTGGCAGAGCATGGCATTTTTATGCTGAGCAGCTCTCCAGCCGTGCCACGTCAAGCAAGATCCTTTCCAGATCTCTTTGGCTGAACCTGCTGAGCCTGAGCACAAGTAATGAGGTGGGATATCTTTGGGAAGGACCTCTGCCCTGGTGACAGGTTGGGGTCCACCTGGGAGGGAACTAACCTGCCCTTGGGGAGGGAACAGGCCAGCACTGTTGGCTCCTGGAGGCCTCTGTGTGCCCCAGGTCTGTGCCTAAGGAGGATGGAGAATGGACGGCAGGAGAGTGGGTGAGCTGGGGGGGAGCAACTGCAGGTAAATGGAAATACATCCCCTTTGCGTAGCCAGTGGGAGCATTCCTGAGGCTTGTTCTGCTTGAGAGAGGAGAAAAGACCCAGCCTGAAAAGAGCAGCTGTTAAGCAGCCCTAGCGCTGGGAGCAGACCTCATGACTGTCCTTAGCTCCACTGAGGCTTTCTTCCTCCAAGGTAGGGACTCACTCCCTCTGAGACTGCTTTCATCCCTGCCCAGGAGACTGTGGGTGTCCACAGGGCGCCATAACCTCATTATCTTCTATGGGGGAAAAAGAAACAACTTCTAAAAATATGGTCTATGCCAGTATTGTCTGTGCCAGTGTGACTATGAATCAGTGGTCAGAGCTGCGAGGGAGAATTACAGCCTTTTCTCCCTGTTCTTTGCCATGCACAACCCCTGCTCCTGTGACTAGGACTAATGTCCTTTTTAGAGTCTACTTCAAAGCCCCCTCGGGGGCCAGAGCCTTTCTTGTGAGTTAAAAATCAACTCGTTTAGGTAAGATCTCAAGGAGTGGAAGGAGGCAATGCAGAGTTTCAAGCTCGGCAGATTTGCTGCCAGCGCAGAGGTCACCCAAGGTTGTGGTTACTCCCCCTGTGCTCTGCAATGGGCTCTGTGCATGAGCACAGACTGGGATTGCAGCAGGGCCAGCACGGAGAGAGGCAAGACATGGATCCGCCCTCTAGCCATGTGCTTTTTGCAAGTTTTCTGGCACTGGCCTCTGTTCCAAATCCTAAAGGAGCTCTGATGGAGACCTGCCATCCTGGTTCAAAGAAAAGGGATAAGATTTTATTCTCAATAGCACCGCTGAGCTCAGTGGCACATAACCATCACCCACAGCCAATTAGGAGTAAAGCACCTATGGACTGCTTGAGATTCATTAAGAGCTCCATAAATGCTCACTGTAATTCACAGCATAAGCAGGATATTCCTTTGTTCCTATCATACGAAATCAACTGCAAACTTGTCCTTCTCCATCCTCAAGAAGAGATTATGGTTTTTTTCCTAAGCCCCAGTGTTTTTTGCCCTGTTCATTGCAGGGAAGTTGGACTAGATGACCTTTAAAGGTCCCTTCCAACCCGAACTACTCTGTGATTCTGTGATTTTAGCCTTCTGTCTCACTCATTGCTGGAGTGTGATGATGCTAAATCACATCTCCCAAAAAGCCTTTATCTTTTGTGTAAATTAGCTGATAGCTTCCTTCTACTTATGCAAGTCAAAACAATGCTCTAGTTGGCAGAATTATGTGGAATTCTGCCTCATCTGTTTTTTGCCTCCCGTCAACGAACTAGTATTTCCCTAACAAGTCCTCAGATCTGGCAGTTTTCCAGGGCTTCCCTTTTTGGTAGGCAGCAATAAGGAAGGGAATCTCATCTTGCTGCCAGCTCACCCACTTCCAGCATGTACTGGGGAGGGATCAGAAGCCCTTTCCTTTGACTGCCTCAGAGAGAGAAAGCACTGGAGGCTCTGCCTGGGAGATGTGGGTCATCAAGTCCTGAATTAGAGAGCAAATAAAACACCCCTTTGCTTTCCTTCCTCACTTTTTTAACCCTTCATTTAAGCAAACTTAAGTCCTGGTGACAGTTAATGCGCAGATAGCCCTTGAAAGGGAGATGTTGTGTCTCCCAGGCAGGTGCAGTCTGACTTCCCTCTCTCTGCTCTGGTCCCTCCCAGGGTGGAGGCACAATGGCAAGAGAGAGAATATTTCAGTGCCCATGATCTCTTGCTCTTGGCTGGCTCTGCCAGCCTGGGGTGCCAGTTGTGGTGGTGGGTTTTGCATAGCTGTGGGCTCGATACCAGTTTAGCTGCCAACTGGCAGTGGGAGCTGTGTAACTTTCAACTCCGCAAATGCCGTGCCAGCATCTGTTTCTCATCCTACAGCGTTTTAAATAATGCCCATTTCCAGCTGTCTTCCCCTTCCTTCCCCGTCTCAGAGCACGGTTTGCTGGTTTCATGTGCCTGCTCCGAGGTGCATTTCTGGGCTACGCAGTTTGTGCGCCAGGCATAACTGGGCAGGGGGCTGCAAGATTTGATGTGAACTGTCCGTACCCTCGTCCTCCAGCACAGCCCTGCATCGAAGCAGGAGAAACCCTCAGCTGTGAGGAGTCCTGCAGCTCGTGGAATGCGTTAATTAAACAAGCATCTCTGGAAGAGGTAAAGTGGTGGAGGTCCTCTGCAGATAACTTGGCAGCTCTCTAATACAGTATTCACTGCTTCAAGTCTCCTAGGAAAAAACAAAACAGCTTTAGAGAGGGGTTTTTGAAGCCCTACTTTCCAGCAGGAATGTAATGAAGAACGCAGCGAAGGCTGTGGAAGCATGCTGCTCACAGAGGAGAGATGAAATTCTTTGTTTGGGGTACATTGCTGGCCTTTGTCTTCAGCATTAAGGCCATCTGCAGAAAACCATTCCTAGCATGCAGCAGGACAGTTGCTTTTGCTGGATTCTTTCCTGCATACAGTGTAATAGTTTAATATGAATGTAGCAGGGAGCGAGGAAAATGGAAAGCATGATTCATTTTGAATGGCATGATGGAAGTGGTGATTTCTTTTAAGGAGAGAGAAGGCAGAGGGATCAGCGTTAAATATTTTAACGCTTGGGGTCTTGGAGCAATCCCATAATGGAATTCCCCACACCTCCCTCCTTCTATGACCGTAAGTTCTATGTTTCCTACTAGTTCTCTTTTTGTATTTATAGACTTTAAACCTAAATCAGGACAATTTTACTTACCAAGTTATAAAAATCCTTTACCTTATGTCCTACAAAGTCAATCAGTGTTTGTTTCTGCAGCTCAGTAACAGTTCCCCACTCTGCTTTCTGGGCAGATTTACTCAATATCACTGCAGTTTCTACCCACTGAGTCGATGTCTCGAGGCACAAACTCTTCCTACCGGTTACAACTAAGCATTTCCTACAGTATCCTCATAATTTCTCAGATTTCTCCTCCCCCTTCGGAGCCTGGGAAAGCAGATGGACCCTACAGCGTGACCTGGGGGTCACGAAATCCAGGCTGTTAGAGCTGGAGTGGGGAAGTGCATTCCAGGGGAGACGAGCCTTCCACCAGGGGCGTTTGAGCTCAGGCTGCTCTCCAGCCCACACACCACCGAGCTGATCCTGGGCTCTGCAAGCGATGGCAAGTGACAGGGCCTGGGGCAGGGATGTCTGGTATTTAGGTTGTTGTGGCTCGGTGTTTTCCTCTCGAGCTGGAACTCAGCTGCTGGCTAATGACAGTCCTGGGGACCCTGAGCAGAGCAGTCTGGAGAAGAGAAATCCGTTGAAAAGCATCCTGCTGCTCTCAGCCATTTGAAAGGCAGCTGGCAGAGGATTGAATCACTGCAGAGAGGTCCACAGTCAAATGTCAAGCCCACAGTTTCCCCGTCAGTCATAAGGAGAAAACCCCTTGGCAAATGCAACCCAGCCCTGAACCTGAGTGACAGAACAGCCTCCTTCAATTTGGTTTCTCATAAATGCTGACTTTTCCATTGTGCTTAAGTAAATCAGTTTTACTCCTCACCCCAGGCTTGTAAGCTCCAGTTATGTCCCTGCATCCTGTTGGGTTGGGCTGTCACTCAGCTGCCCTTGAGCATACCCAGTGCTGTCCAGCTGTGATGTCCTGTCAAAGCTCTGCATGTGGAATAGAGGCAGGAATGGTGTGGATCTCCCATGGAAGTCCTTGGGGTCAGAGAAGCGGTGCTTGGCCTTGCTCTGCAGCTTCTGTTGCTGAAGAAGGGGAAGGCCATGTGGTCAATGTGCTGTAATAAATATAGCTGACCTATCTGAGAGGACTGCTGTGGGCTAACAGTTATCTGTGGCCTGGAGAAGGTTATCAGTCAACACAAGGAATGTGGACTCTGGGTCGCATTCAGCCCTGGAATCAAACAGATCAGGGTTAAAGAGTCTGAGAACAACAGAGCTATGGTCGTGGTAAAAGATCATGCTCTAATTCAAGGCAAGGAAAAGTCAGTACAGAAACTAATCTCTCAGGCAGCACGAGGCTGAGATGAGCAGTAAAACATTCCTGCCACCATGAAACACGCCATCAAAAGGCGAAACCAAAGCACAAAACCAGCAGCACAAGGGGCTCTCTGCTTTCGTCCTGGTGGAAGTTCTCCTGATCTCTTGGCTGTTTGCCCAGGGCCCTTGCCAAGCAGCCAGTGAACTACAGGTGTGATTGCACATGGTTTGATGCAGAGGGCAGAGGAACAAGCCTGCAAAGAGTGGCAGCACAGGTTCACTGAGAAGCAGCAGGAGCAGATGAAGTTTCTGAAGGGCTTCACCCAGGCTGTGGATGAATGAGCTACGGTGTTTCACGTTGTTGCCCATTGCAGCTGGGATAGCCTTGGAGGCATTTGTTGTTTCAAGGTGTAGGTGCACTGTCATGTCATGGTGTTGATCTGTGCTACTTTAAAGTACAAGCCTTAGAAAATAGCTTTTGCTTGGACCTCCTGTTCTCTAATTTGCAGCAAGTGAAATTTGCGCCCCCGTTAATTTTAGGGCAAGGTTGTTTTAAGGCATTGTTTCAGGCATTTCTTATTATTAATGTCCTACTGTAGCTCTTTGAAACTACTGCTACTATCCAGAACTCAACTGCCAGCTACTCATGGACACAGAATTGTGGGATCCAGAGAGAAAGTCAGTGCCTTCAGTACAGCTGGACTGATGCAGAGCTGTGAGACATGATGTGATACCAGACACAAGAAGTAAAAGGTGGTCTCTGTCTTAACTGTGGGCAGTAACAGAGTTTGTTAAGCAGTGAGTCCTCACCTTCCCCATTTTTTTTCTCCTTTTTTTGTTTTGAAGAACCCAGATGTATTCCAACTGAACTGTGGATACCTATGTGGAAATTTTAAAGCCCAGGCCTTGCTTACTGAGCTTTTCGGAGTCATTGGGGCCCTCTGAGGACATGCTGAAAGACATGATCTGTTTCAGGGGATTTCAGTTATTTAGTCAGGAAGTTATGTGAAGGTTGGAGTGAAAAATACAGGAAAATCTGAAAGTGGGGAAGATAAGTTAAAATATCTTACAAGAATGCTGAATTGTAAAAAAAAGAAAAAAAAAGAAGCAAACCTTTTCAATCAGATGGATTCTCTGATTTTGAGAACTCCACCGTGTCACAGTTCCCATTGACATCAATGGACTGTGGATGAATTCCTGGAGCGTCTCGCAACATCTGTAAAACTTTCCACAATGGTGGATGAAGAGGGGAACTACCTGAGTAATGTATGACAATGCCTTCAGTGGGGCCGTGCCAAGGGCAGGACCAGGCGACAGAACGGATGAAATCCCAGTGGTCAACACAAACAGCTGAGGGAAAGGGAGGCTCTGGGTCTGTTCAGTGCAAATACCGTTTGTGAGAGACGCAGGCAGATTGTTCCACACTAGAGCCGGGTCTGGCCGCTCTTACTGATCTAGTCAGTCTTGATTGATGAGGGTAACCAAAACTTGTTTTCTTAATTGTGCTGGAAATTTTATGTCTTCCTTCTGTCATGTCTTTGCTGACTTCCTGCCAGTGTTTGCACAAGCCGCTGTCATTGAACAGTGCAGAGTGATTCTGGGGAAAGTAAGGCGAGTCAGACATACTCACCATGTTGACTGTGGAATTCCGAAGTGGTTTGGCCACTCCTAAAAAAATGAAGAAAAAAAATTCTCCTGGTCTTTGGCAGAGGAACAGGCGACAACCTTCCAAACACCCAAATTTCCTTTTGTTTAAAGCCTGACATCCAAAAATGGGGAGGCTGTTGTCACATTTTGAGTGAGTTCATCTGAGAGCACGGTGATACACTCAGGGGAAGCTGGCCCACAGGACAGGGTGGAAGAGAGACTCTTTGCAGACAGTTGGTTTTGTTTTTCCTGGGAGATTTACCTGGGACACTCCAAGGCAAAAGATGTTTGCTGTCAGACACAACAGATGTTCTCCAAGTGCTCTACCTCATTTGGCAGTGACAGCCGGGGTCGACTCAACACTTGATGTTGCCCAGGACTGTAAATTCTGATCTCTGTAGTTTGTTGTGAGGAGGATTATCAGATGAGATCTTTTACTTTAGCTTATGTCTGCTCTGCTTGGACACTGCAGCTTGTATGGCATTTCTTATTTAGAGTAGGATGTTAAGTGTGGTGTCCTGGCCGTACTCCAGCCCGGGTGTTTATATTCCTCTCAATTAAATGGCACTCTTGGATCGTTATATGAGAGGAAACGGTGGTGCTTGTCCTTTGCTAGTCATGTATATACCTTTAAGACCTGCTTTGTGGAGAGGCACATCTGCTCTCCTCTGAGGACCACGAAGTCAGGATTCTCATCGACAGTGACAGCACGCACTAGACCAGACCTTGTGGATTCTTTCTCTTTTTCTTTTTTTTTTTTTCTTTGTAATCTCAAGGTTTATTTTCTTACTCTTGCAGTACTGTTGCTTTTTTCAGCAGCGTTAGTTGTCCCTGAATTATCACATGATGTATCTCCAGCACGTTGCTGCACCGCAGGGTCCGCGCAATGGGTGAAGGATAAAAACCCAGACCTTTGAAGTCAGGGTACTTTCTCCAATGCACACTTCTTCAAGAGGCTTGTTTAGTCTGTTCCTGTTTTGCCAGAACGTGTGTTTTTAGGAGTCTCCTCCTTTACCCGTTTAAGTCATGATTCTTTTGCTACACCAATAGCAGCGGTTGAACCTGAGAAGAGTTGGAAGGTGGCTCTGACAGGCGTCCAAAAGCAATGAATATTTATTCGTATTCTCTAAACCTTTCCACTGCCTGGGTAGGACTGCCTTGTTTTTCTGTGTTTATTCAGTGCCTAGCACCATGCTCCCCTCCATATGTTCTTGGTCCTGTGCCATGATTAGGCAGTAGCACAGTAAAATAATCTTTATTAGTAATAGTGCTACAAATTAATAACAGGAAGAGTGAATGAGGAGGTAGGACTTTGCTTTCTCTGTGTTGCTTCTCTGGGAGAAGGTATCTGTTCCAGCAAGGCAATTCTGCAGGGGTAGAGCAGAAATCCACTCCTGTCTTCTCTTTAAGACTTGTATCAGTGTCATAGGCCGAGGTTTCCCTTCTTTGCAAGCCAAATCCAGGTATTTATTTAGTTTTTAAAAGTATTAATTGAAATATCTTATTTTCTTGGTGCAAAGAGTAGTAGAAATTACTGAGCTGTAGAGGTATGTCAGGTGTCCTGACCTATTGAAAAGTAGCAAGATTCCAGGTTTTGCCTAAAAAAGATGTGTGCCATAGGGTGGAGAGGCAGTTCTAGATCTCATTAAGGCCAAGTGCGTTTATTTTATTTTTACCTGAAGCACAATTAATTCAAGAAGCTTGTTTCACACGTTATATTTTTAGATAGTCCTGGCCCCAGATGGCAAAGAGAAAAGCTGGTCATTCCCTCATTGTTGCAGCAAACAGAACAAGAGCAGTGGTTTCTAGGGGGTAACTGATGGCTCCAGCCTTCCTCCGTGATGCAGCTGGAGGCTGGAGCTCACACACCAAGAACGTGTCTTTGTACGTGTCCTGAAAACGGCACAGCACAGATACTGTGTCGTACCTTGCGGAACTCGTAGCTGTTTCCCAGCAGTTTAGTGCACGTATCACCAGCAGGATCCGAGACCAGGCTTTTTAATGGCAAATTCACATGTGAACTAAACGTGCCCAACCAGCCTCGAGCTGCCTTCAGGTCCCTTGGCTGGAAACAGCGGAGCTGCACGTCTGTTTTTTCACACGGGGTTGGCCCCATGCAGAGGGTCAGAGCTGTGCTAAGGATGATGCTGGTCATGCACAGGCAGTAAAATGATCTTGCCATGCAAGTGCTACTTCCTGAGTTTCCTTCTTGACTTCATCTCCACAGATGAGATCAGTGGAAAGGCAGATGGGGAGGGAATAGCGTGGAGATTGCAAAACATGCTGGGAGAAATGTACTTTTCCATGCATGTCTTGCTTGCTGGACTGCATATTCCTCTTCCCCTGATGACAGTATTATGTGCTGGGTTTTGCTGGTAGCTAGGCAGCTACCCAAAGCAACAAATCCAGGTGCCAATGAAACTTTCCATTGACTGAAGTGGGTTCAAGGGCAGCAGTAAAAACTCAAAATTCAGTCTCTTCTGAGGCCACAACACAAGGTCCCATACAATATTTTTAACTGCAAATTATTCCAAAATCTCTCTCAAAACATAATCTGTGCTTCATGTTGCGTATCTGTACCAAGGATTTAGAAGAAAAATGGGTTATTAGTACCTAATTTACATTTTATGTTTTATGCTTCCTGGCAAGTTAAATCTGTGGTCAATGGTTCGGCCCCAAATGGCCTTTCATTACTCAGGCTGTCCAGACATTCATAACCTTATGAGTCCTTACCAAAGAGGCTCATACTGGTGCCAGAAATATTGAGAGAAGAGAGCGCTCATGTGGAATATGTATAATGTAAGAACTAAATGGAATTCAAGGGAAGTAAGGTGATATTAATCCCTGATAAGCCGACAGAGATGCTTAATTATTGAAAATCCTAAAATTGTACAAAACGTTGTTTGAAGCTTATGCAGTTTCTGTTCTTTTTCCTCATCTTCTGCTGTTTTATGTTTATCTATTTAGGCTGAAAAAAAATAAATCTATGGGCAAGAAAGTTGCTCGTGTTTTGATTCCCGTATAACCCTCAAAGATAGCATCCCCTGAGTTTTCCAGTCAAGCCTTCAGCATTCAGTGAGACTGCTCACAGGTTCAAGGTCCTAAAACATCAGCAGGCAGGGCAGAACTGGCCCTGTAACACATAATAAATAATAACGACGCGTCTCCCGAAGCCAAACCTTCTCAGTGAGGGTTGCTGTTACCAGTGGGCTGGGTAGCACCATCCATTACTGAAGTTGCCTAACGTTGCACATTATAAGATTAAGATTTTGCCAGAGTTACGTAGACTGAAATTTTCCATGCTGAGTGTTTTCTTTGCTACAGTTTTTCCTTTTTCTTTTAATTTATTTATTTATTTTAAATAAAAATAACAGGCTGAAGGTGGGAGCCAGGGTTGATCAGAAAGGCAAAGAGGCGGCGTCGTTCCACTGAAGGAAAGAGCACTGGTGAATTAACACCACCGTAGCTATTGCTAAGTGTGAGATGGTTTGTTCCCCTTTCAGAGGTCGGTTGCCTTGCACACTGCTGAGGGAGTTCACAAAGGTTTTGCTGCAGCCCATGTGCCTGCACGTCCTCTCAGTCACGAGTGAAACAGGGTGCATTTCAGGGAGGGATCCCGTCTTGAGGACCTCTCAGTGCTTTTCCTTCCAGTGAAGGGAAAGAGCCACTTCAGACTGAGATGCGAAGTCTTTGCAGGTGTCTCCCAAAAGATGTCCACTTGGAAAGCTATTGCAGAGCTGCTGGGACGCACTAAATCCATATCCCACTTGTACTGCTGCATATTATCCTTCCTGTGTAGGACAAGTCCTGGGATCAGATGGATGGGGGATTTGGGACCCATTATCTAGAAAGATTGAGATTTACTGTTGAAGTGGAGGGAACTTGCTTGTCTTAGGGGATCTAGGATGGAGCAGCAGTACTGCTGGGAAAGATGGCAAAAAGTCAGGGAGGGAAGTTGAAAATAGAAACATGGGGAGTCACAGTCCACAGAGACCCTAGAACTGAGGAGGATCAGCTAACACAATTTACAGCTCCTCTCCCTGCAGCACGAAGGGATACCCTGACATCCCTGTTCCAGCTGTGCTGGTATAGGTATCAGTATGAGAGTCATGATGATGGAGTTTCTGTTTCAAAGAAAACTTAGGAAACAGCTCAGGAAAACCTGTGATAAAAGGAAATTCTTCAAGTTACCAGTTCAAAGTTCCCAGCCTTTTGTGCAAGCTCTTCCTAATGAACAAGACCTTCTCTTGGTCCACAGCTTTTTTTTCCCCTTCAGTTTTCCAGTTCCTTAAAAGCTTAGGAAATTAAACATGCAAAAATATGTGTAAAACAATCAGCACCTGAAATAAATTTCGAATTAAGGCTGCCTGTGCAGCTTAAATTCATACTCCTGTAAATATCAACTGCTTAATTTTCTTCCCCAGGAGACCTAATGCAGTCAGTTCAAAAGCCTGAGTTAGTCTGGGAATGGAACTGGGTTTTGTAATAAAGGAGGGTAGAATGACTGACTCATTTATTGCATGGGGTAAAAGGTGTGTGATAAATCTAAACAGGGATTTGCAGCATCAAAGAAAATGGTCTCATAGCCAAAGTGATTGAATAACACACTAGGGAACGGGACAGGGATAGATCTTATGAGATGACAGACAAGTCACTTGAAATTAGATTTTCACAGTTGGCCTCTAATTGTGCTTTTTTTTTTCATTTTCTGAGTAGTTGCAGTTGCCTTGAGATTTTTGGGTCCTGGTTACAAACATCTGCGACTGAAAATAACGGAAGGTTGGCCTTGGGCAGAGAGAGTGGCATATAAACCTGAATACACAGCAGATCAAGCCACCCCAGTCGATGGACACTTTTTACCTCCATCTTTATTATGTTTAAGTTCCCCATCTGTAAAGCTGGACTCTGTCTTCCAGAGGTGGGGTGCGAATAGATCCAGGAATACGTGTGAAGCACTCAGAGGCTGCAGAGCAGAATGTCACAGCAAGGTCCAGGGGGAAATGAATCACTGCGCTCAGAGCAGGCCTGCCTGTGTGCAGTAAATACAGTCTAGGGCCACCCATCGGACCAGAGCAGAGAAGGAGGCACTGAATAGCTGCTCATTAAGTAAGTTCTGTCCGTCCTGTGCTCTGCATGAGGTGAGGGTCCTGGGGGAAAAGCAGTTTGCAGTGATGTAATTAAAGACTGCACCAGAACGCACGCACAGTCAGGACCGGCGTTCAGGCTGCACCAGCCTGCAGCTTTAATTTAGGTGTTTCCTAGGTTTCGAGGCTTAACTCTGCAACCTCAGTCACGTTCCTTTAATAACTTGGGGTGCGTCGATGCAACGCTACGGCTGGATTCTTCCTTGTGGAATATTATGTCTTAGTAAAAAAAAATACTCTGTACTCAAAAGTGAATGTGTTGCATTTCTTCCTGTTTGCTCCCCATGCTGCTACGGATAATTGCTTCTTTCCTGCGGGTGGAATGAAGACTGTTGAAGTCCAATGGCCTCAACCATGGGCTGCTTTATTCCGTGTGGCATGTAAGCAGCAGGGATTTCCTTGTCCCTGGCTGGAGACCTGCATACTTTACCTCTTCCATGCAAGTAGGATGAAATTAATCAGTGTTGGTTTTCTCAGCAAGCAATGAAATTTCAACCGCTGCAACGTCGGAGGAGGAAGACTCCTCAAAGGGGAGCAGGAGAAAATGCATGAATGAGAAGTTCCTGCCAAGACGTGAACACTACGCTTGAGTGTGTCTGAAACGTCGGGCGCAGAGAGTAAATAAGCCCCATGACAGGTCTAGCCTAAATACCCAGCACTTCCATGGCAAGTAGCCCGTACTTTCACCGCCCTTGGCATCGAGACGAGGATAATATTTTTGCAAGGATGAACTGCCCTCGAACAATGTCCCTAATGTTTCAGTGTCGTTGCAAGCATGCTTTCCTTTCAGATCAGCCATGTGGCTCTTCTTTTCCATGCCTTTTCCCCCTTTTCCCTTCATAGAAGTACATTTTATGTGCCTGCTGAAGAGGAAGTCGCTGTCTTCTTAATGGTTCCTGGGCTGAGCACCCAGCAGACAGTGCACCTCAGTCCTGAGGATGTAGCTCTTAACCCTTAGCTGATGGTTCTCTTCCAGCCAAGCTCACTGGACTCAGTGTTTCCCCTATCTTACTTTCACAGGGGAACCTGCACATCTTTATGACTCCCATACTTTGTGAACTCATCCCAGCTGGTGGACTGATCAATGAAGTGACAGGAGCAGCCTAGATATGGGACAGGGAATGTTGCTGGTGAAGCCACAGCTTGCTCTGAACACCTGAGCACCAAAAAGCCAAATACAGCCACCTACCCACTCCATGCTGGAGGTCAGCATGAGGGTACGAGCACAGACTGCTCTACCTGGTGGAACTGAAAGGGCAAAGCCAAGTGGCTGCCCCATAAATGATCCTTTCACCATCTCTGAGCACCTGCTCACATTTGTGGACACAGAGCTGATGCTTCACACAGAGAATGCAGCGTCATCCAACTGTTAAGAGGCAGTGGGAGCTGTTGCAGGGTTCTTATTTTTAGCCTCATCCACCCCACCTCCCTGTTCATTCTTGACCAGAATAACTCGGGGAGAGGTTTCTCAAAGGGCTGATGGCACCCAGTTGTGATGCTGCTCTTACCACACCAGAGCTGCTCCTTGCCATGTGTCACTCTGATGTAGAATTTATGAGCCAACCCCGTTAGATTTCAGTAGTTTTTTTTATACTCTGCTCATTTTATGAAGCAGTGTGTGCAGACCTCCTGTTGATATGCTTGAGTGAAGCAGTGTCTTAGTGGATCAGCACCTGTCTGGAAGGGTGCTGGAACTCTTCAGACAAGCATTAGGATCTCAGTTATTGATGCATTTCTTCAGACCTAACTTGTAATGCCAGGGGATGTTGAAATATCCTCTTCCAAGTGAGAAGTAAAACGTCTAATATTTTTTGCATCATCTAAATACCGTATCATTACTTATGAGGTAGGCAACTCTAGCTGAAGTTCCTGTTAATTTTGTCTTCTGTGAACTGAAATCCTTTTAGTAACTTTGGAGGTGATAGACTGGGCTTCTTGTTTTGCAGATCTGAGCACCATTTTTTTTGTGCTGCTGAATATTTGTGGCTGCCTGTTGAAATGTGGGAAACAAAATGTTACAGGGGAAAAAAAAACAATTCAAGGGTAAGATGTTTTTCATATGACAATGTGAAACTAAACTGAGAAATAACAGGGGGAAAAAAAAGAGATAAACTGGAAAAATGCAAACATTAGAATAACCTTTAAAACGTCCAAAGTTCTTGGGTAATTTCCCTATGACAACCTAGTTTTCATAAGAACAAAGTGGAAGTTCGCTCAAAAATTGCCTCTTTTTTGTAGACTTAAGTACGACTGTTAATGGTTTTTGTGTCTGGGCACGACCTGCCACACTCTCTGCATCCATTGCAATAATTTGCTATGAAATGGTCCTTGGTACTGCAGACTTCTGTCAAGGAGAAAAAAAAATACTTTCCATTGGCAATACCCTTTTGTACAAGTTCCTGTCAGTGCATTTGGGTTTCTAAATGACTTTAAAAATCTCTTTTTCCACTCCTCCTATCAATTTTACTCAGCAGCTCAGCTCCTTCACGCCCACTCAGAGGGGGCTGTCACTCAGCAGGCAGTGAAATCAGCCTGTCAATATAAACCAAGGCAAACTCAGTGTCTGTATTTTAGCAAATAAGCCACTTGTATTTGAGCAAAATATCCAGTTAAGTTGCAATTTAGCAGCATTGTCAGAGGTCAGTGATACCTTTAAAATTGGTGAGGGTCGATTATGTTTTTCAGTGTATTATTTCCTGTGATTATTAAGGTTGGCGGTTGAGCTTACTTTGCAATTTTTTAAAGGTTGGAATTGTCAAACACTTACAAAATAAGTGGAGTTTTGGCAGTGTGGGGTTTTGTTGTACTTGCTGTTTGGGGTTTCAAAACACCGGGAGAAAAATTGAAAGGGGAAAAAAAAAAAAAAAAGAGAAAATTTAGCAATGAAGTAACAACTAATAGCATCTAGTATTTTGTTAGAGGAGTCACTAATAAAAGGGCCGAGACGCCTGGGACTTGCAGTGGCTGTTGAACAGCATGCAGAGTAAGTAATCCACGTGAATAGTTTTATTATGTGCCTGGGGGTAACGTGTGCTGCTTAAATGTGCACTCAGAGAGTGAGTGCTGGTGGCTCTCTGCATTCTGCCATCTCACTGGCCTGCTAAAAGTTTAGTCCTGGCAGCTGCTTCAGTTTCTACCTGGGCTGCTTTAGAAGTCAAAGAGTAGTTTTGCAGGAGTCTTTTCGCCTTCAGAAAGTGATTCACAAGATGTCTCCATTGGTTTCCTGGAACTGAGATGTTTATTTTGTGCTATGTACAACAGCAACAGGTCTGTAGATTTCATAACCTTACACATTCAAATCGCAACTTTTACTGACGTTTTCTTTCAGCGAGCGTTACCCAGAATTTCACCAGGCAGGAGTCTAAATAACAGCACTAGACAGAAAGTAAGTTTGGTGCTTCAGTTAAAATCTTTCAGATCAGACATGAAAGTTCCAAGTGAAAAAATGTCAGTAGCTACTGTCTTTGAGAGGAAATCATCCGGTTCTGTCATTCCCATCCAAAGCAGAACAAAATGAGAACAACCAAGTGTTTGTTCCCCAAATTTCCCAGGGCGTTTCTGAGGTGAGCTTTCATATTTCTTTGAGGTTTTTTTTTTTTTCCATTCCTCCAGCCTTGCCACAGAGACATTGTTGAAAGTTGTTTTAAGAAGATAAAGACAAACTCCTTTTCTAGCCAGGGTGGTGGTCAGGATTATGGTGTGGGCAGCCCTTCCCCTGGGGCTGCACAAGCCCCACATTAAAGTGCTGGGAAATTGTGGTGGTGGAGCATCTTCTGTGATCGGTGTGAAGCAGTTTGGAAGCTGTGCTCAGGACGCCTCACCAAAGGCATTGGTCCAGAGGCATGTGCTTTTCAAGTGTCATTTATGGGAATGGAAACCAGCTTACTACTAGTAATGTGAATTTTTTGACTAGAAGTGTAACACACCTGCCCGTCTGTCTGTCTGTCTGTCAGCCAGTCAGTCTGTCTCCCTGCTCTATTTTGCTTTTAGTTCCCTTTCTGCGTACTGTTACTCCAACTGGCAACCAAATGGAAAAGAAAGGATGTGTTTTAAGAACCTGGTACCTAACAGTTTCAGTTGAAGAGAAGCTTTTCAGACATTCCCGTTGCACATTCACGATCCAGATTCCCTGGCGATTAATCCTGGTGGGTGTGCTTCCAGTGTTGTGCTCGTGCTGAGAAACTGGGAGACAGACTCAGTGGTTTATTCATGTAACTTGTGCTTGACAGAGGTGGGAAAACTAGGCTTGATCCACTGGAACCGATGGGAATCTCCATCCATTTCAGCTGGTTAGAGCACGGTGCTAATAACTCCAAGGTCCAGGGTTCCATCCCCGTAGGGACCATTCACTTAAGCGTTGGACTCGATGAGCCTTGTGGGTCCCTCCCAGCTCAGAAGATTCTGTGATTCTGTGATTTCAGCAGGCTTAAAGATCATCTTCATTATTTGTAGCAGTTATTTGTTGTCTTTCCCTGCACCCCATCACTTCACACGAGAAATTTTTGCTTCTGTGATCTAAAGAGGCTCAAGCATTAATGGCAAGCTCCGTCTTCTCGTGCTCAACCTGCTCTTGACCCTGCAGTCTGCCTTTGAACACAGGGCTGCCTCAGTGACCCGTATGGAAAGGGTGCTGTTGCTTCTCACTTTTAGAAGGCACGAAAAGCGTCTGGGGAGGGCTGCAATAACTCAGCAGAGTAACTCAGATTTCGTTAGGATGAGAATTTGCGTTCCGCTGGCGAATAGCCTGGTCTCAGGGCAGAGCATTCTCTCCTTGCCGTCTGACTGTGCTCCTGGCACAAGGCTGGGTGACCAAATGTCTCCTCTGAGAGAGCTGAGGGTCCCTTCCCAGGCGCTGGACCCCACTCATGTTTTTCCGTGTGGTGACAACGTTGAGCTCACAGGATCTGGTTTGATCCTCCTGCTGCTGCTACAAAAAGGGTGGGTGGGTTGTTATCCCTCCTGCCAAAATCTTTGTCCAAAATCAGCAGAGCCACATATGCGTTCTGGTTCAAGTGCAAACATATTTATGCAACTGTTTGTGGGATTTGACTTTCAAATAGAATTCCATGAGCAAGCTTCAATACAGCTGCTTTCAGAAAACAAATCAGAAGATCCATATATGTCACTGAAGTGTATTTAACTGCGAATCTGTTACAATATTCTCCAAAGGTTTTTTTCCGTGTCGGTCCAGCTCTAAGGTTTGGACTGTTTCCATCTTCAGTGTAATGCTGCTGTGATGTGTGGAGTTTATCCCTGTAGCCTAACGACATGAAAAGAGTGGAAATAAGGAAAGTTATACAAAGCAAACACTGTCTGCATCTGAATAATTACATTAGATGTTCGATAATCAGGAGATTAAATTTTGTTTGTTTTAAGAAAGACAGCTGACAAGCAGAGAAAATTAAGTTGGCAGGACTTAAAACCAGTTCGGGGTAGTTCCATTGTCTCAAGTAAACTTGATTGCACTTGTATTTTTAATTAATTAAACTTGGATAGTCAGTGCCAAAACAACGCTCGCTGTAACGGCATAGACCAGGGTCTCCAAGTATTTCGTAGGAAATCCTAAATCCAAGGGGAAAAAAATCGACCAAGGGCAAAAAATGTGTTCTCCCCCAGCACTTCCAATGTCAGATCTTGAGCTTTCTACAGCAATGAAGGCCTGGTTTGAACTGCAGACCAGGACGAGCTGCTGTTTAGAATAAGGAATCTATCAAGCCATTATCTTGTCATAAGTCGTAACAATTTCCGTATTTTACTAAAAATAAAGAAAGCAGATGAAATATTTATGGTGAGAGAGAGAGAGAGTGTGCTTTTGCCCCCAGCAAGAGAACTTCATCACAGCCCCTTGGCTTCAGAATTGCCATCCGGCACCTGCAGGGCTCTGGGCCGGCCAAGGTAAACACTCTGCAAGACAGAGGCTGCCCCGTCCCTTTTAATCTCTGCGAAGTGCCAGGTGAAGGTCTGGAGCAGTGCAGCGGTTGCTGCATAAAAGGGCTCTGCTGTGCTCCCTTGGACTGAATTTCCCCTCCGGGAGTTCGCGCTGCGAGCAAATAGCGAGGAGCCGCCGGGCTGTCCGGCGGCGCTCCGGGCTCACACGCCTCAGTGCGCTTGTTCTGGGAGGGAGGGCAGCGCCTTTAGCCCCAGCTGATGAGTACAGTGTGCCACCGAGGCCTGCAGGGCACAGAATATTAGCTGTACTGGTAACTGATTTCCCACGGGAGCCCAGATGCTTGTATCAGGCTCTTATAACGTGACTTACTGCCACAGTTCCGAGGAGTTTTTGAATGAGCTGAAATGTGGCATTTTTATTACTGTCTTGTGCTCTCTAACCATCTGGCTTGCCTCACTTTTTAAATGCATTGCTGGAGACAGGGCAAGTGGAGAGTCCTCAGCAGCTCAACGACAGGTTTCCATCTTAAAACAACCCCCCCCCAAACCAACAACAAAAACAGCAACAAAAAAACCCCAAGGCAAACAAGCCCCAAACCCCAGAAAACAACCGACAAAAGGGACAGGAAACTTCTCTCTTGTTGCTTCAACCCATTCCCAAGAAGGCACCATGAAAAAGAGATCCCTCACTACGTTGCTGCACTTGGTCGGGTTCTGCAGTTTGAACAGCAATATCCACCTTTCTTCGTCAGAAATGGTCCTGTACTGGCAGTTCCTCAAAGACAAACCTGATTTGGTTTTCACTGCACATACATGGGTTCCCAGCAAAGTTCATCAAGTCCTGACTGGCCATGACACCTCCAGGGCTGAAAACCATTGAAAAATGCGAAAAATAAGAAGGTAATAAGTGGGTCTACAGAAGTGTTAACACAGCCCATCTTGGGGTCTTGCTTTTGAACACAAGGATTATCTTTTGTATTGAAGCATATTTGTTAGAGATGGAAAACCGTCTTTTGTAGAATGCAAGAGCTGATGTTCCAGCTTTCCAGATTATTCTGAAATACAAGAGCAACACAGACACTGTTAATAATGCAATCAAAGCAATTTAAATCCTTTTAAAGCATCCACAAAGGATCCTTTGATAAGAAGCAACTTTCATCAGCCTCAAAGACTAGGCAGTTTAGTATGTGCTGTTTATTAAGTTTATACGTAGAAAGTGGTAATTCCACTTTTGGCTGGAGAAGAGCAGCAGTAAATTATAAGACATCTTTATAAGCACCACTGTTAGACTTGCTGGTTTTAAATGAAAAATGCATTTATATTAATATAGCTCTAAATGGGGTTATTCAGTGTTTAAAGATGCAATTTGTTTTCCATTAGTACTCTGACTGGACACAAAGCAATTCTGCAGACTCTAAAGGCTCTGGTCTTCTTTTCTTGACAAAAAGAAGGAAATTGCTACAAGTGCACAGTGTATGATGGGCTGTGAGAATCTGTTTAGTTCAGTTGTGCTGCATATTTTATAATCCTGCTTTTAGTTCTTGCCTTTGCCCTCCATTGCATTGTGTGCCCCTCGAAGGGAGCTTACATGAAGAAGGCAGAGACGGGCAAAAAAACCCAGAAGTGATTTTAGGTTTGGGCTGGGCTGGTTAAGATCTCTTTCGGCACCATTGCCCCGGCATTGATTGAGGAGGGAGGCATACAATTTTGGGACATCTCTAGCTGAGGTTTCCATCCATCCCAGGGATAATGGGGACCATTTTGACAGGCCTCATTCCCTTGGAAAAAGATAGTTTTTCTTTCGGTGAGCCAGCAGTCTTGGGAACCAACTGCTGGCCCCTCAGGCTCCGATGCTGCTCCTATTGTCCAGCTTGAATGTAGGGACTGAGGGTTCCTTCATATTCAAATGCTTTCTTCCATTAATTTGGTGTGGGTTTTGTTGCTCTGGACCAAAGCAGGTGAGGGGAAGAGAGCAGCAGACAAATAATAGACTTGGAACAACTTCTAAAAGACTTTGATTCACCTTAAGAAACAAAATAGATAGTGAGGAGGAAGATGAGTTCTTGTCTTGGGTCATTGAGCATGCATGAGCAGGAAATGAACAATTAAGTCTTCCTAGATCTTCTTCCAGATGTTAAAGAGGATTTGTTTGGTTTGCTTGTGGGGTTTTGTTGTTGTTGTTGTTTTCTGGGTTGTTTTCTTTTAGGCAACAGAATTACATTGCACTTGGATCTTAGTTTTCTTCCAGGCTGACTTAATGCCAAAGATAGCAGAGAAGAACAGGGAGATCAAATGTTCCCGTGCAGCAGCATGGTGCTTGTCTTCTTGGCCACTTTCCGTGCATTTCTTTGAAACATCTTCTCTTGGGATTCCAGTATGTTGGAAAATAAAATGCTACTTAATAGACAGTGCAGAAGTACAATCGTTGGCCACACCAGCAATGGCTAAAAAGCCAGAAAGATGTTCCTGGCTCCTGTAGACCAGAGAAGTGAGATTTAAGCTGAGCTCATCCCTCCCCACAGACGTGTACAGGGGGAAACCTCACCAGCTGACTGCAGGGGTTGGATTAGCAGCCCTTCAGAATGAGTTGCAGAAGTGCAACTTTTTATAGCAGTCTCATTTAGACACCTGCAGTTTACACTGAATATCGGAAAAGGCTGGTTTTCAGCCAAGAGTCATCACCCAGTTTTGTAGCTCAGCACTAGCCCACCAAAACCCACAGGTATATTGCAGGTGGGAAAGAGGAGGGCGGACCTGGTCTCTTTGCAGACCACTGTTTATCTCCAAAATGGCCAAGGTGGTACTTTGAGCCAGCCAAAAAATGCAAGGTATTTAAATGGGAAATTAAGACAAAAAAATCTTCACAAGGCACAGGGTGGTTTTTATCTAATTCAAATATTAGATTTTCCACCCTTTTAATTGAAAGTTGGGGATTTTGTCATCAGCAGCTTTCATTACCTTGTGTGGTGTTTTTCACTTCATCAGTGGTATATTTGATCAGTATGGAATTTTGCTAATAGGATTATTTTTGCTAGGCATGTGCTCAGATCTTTTTCTGAACCTTACCAGGGTATCTGTCGGGGAACAAATTTGGCTTTGAGTGGTGATGGAGCATTCTGGGCAGGTGTAACTATTTTAGTATGTTCTCAGTGCTGGGTGCTCTAAAAAATTAGTATTTCAATACATAAGCTATGAAGTAAAGGGGGAAATGAATCATTAGAATTTAGAATAAACACTATTTATCTTTATTTATCTTATGAATGTTTATGACGGCATTTTATGTAATACTTTTTCTATATTAATCTGTGTTGTTACTCTGTCAGAAAGATAAAGAATTCACTTGCGTGTGCACGTTGTTTGCCAATGATATTTTCTAAAAAAGAGTTTGGCGTCAGTGAGAAGTGTCTGCTTTCCCAGGGCTTTGACCCACCCAGCTTTTCACCCCCGTTTTGGGTGACTTTGCAGGTGCTAAACAGGATTTCACCGAAGCAGGAGGGTCTGACTACCAAAGATATCGCTCTCAGAGCTGTTTTAGTTACACTTCATCATCGTAAGCATATGGTTTCACTTCCAAGTGTTTAACATTTCCATTTCCTCAGGAAATCATTCCCTCTATTTTTTAAACTTCTGAAGCTGGGTGGATATTTTTGCTGGCAGGCAGACCGAGAGCGACACGGCGACCAGCCCCCGGCCCCAGCTGGTCCCTGGCCGCGGTACCCGCCGGCCTCTCCATCCCTGCCCTCCTGCAGCAGCTCCTGAGCGTGGCTCGGGGTGCCTCAGCCAGGTCCCTGGGGTGCAGCACGCTGTTAAAACACTCCTGCTCTCCTTACTGTAGCAAAAAACTATCCACTCCTTTCTGCGGCTTTAGCTGGGAGAGGTGTTTTTCTTCCTTAGCCCGCTCTGGGCCCGTGCATCCCGAGAATTAGTTGAGCACAGACTCCTTTAGCTGACTTAGTGAGGCCAACGGCAAGATCGGGGCCTAAGAAAATAGTTTGTGTCACCTACAAGGAATGAAAGCATTTTCCTCCTGTGTTTATTGTCTGTGTTGGTATATCCAGCAGTTACATGCACATGACGGAGTGATGGCTCCAGGGAACTGCTCTGGCTGTTGTGTTTTCAGAGATTATTTCTGGTATTTCCTTTTTCCTCGTTACGAACGGGTCACCCCTGTCACGTGTTGGCCAAGTTCTGTACCACGGGAGGAGGTCTGTGCCCACGTCTTCTTTATGGTGCGTTTATCCACGTGTGTCATAGTGTGTAGCTGCTTGTCTGCGTTTTCTGCTGTGCTGTGAAGTACAGTTATGGAAGTGCAATTTGCACGCTAATTTAGCCCTTTTGTGAGAGGATCATCCTCTGCTGCGCTGAGTGTCACCATGTCATAGCAACTTCGATGAACTATCTGCGTTTTGTACAACCAGCGCTGTCACTGTGCATCAAATGGTGCTGTACAAGAGGAAAATATAGAGCGAGCCAGCTGATTAAAGTGTTTGCTCCTTTCTGGTTTACTCCTGTTACAAACACAGACAGTCGCAGTCTTTGCACTGCTTGTTGAGCATGAGGAAGCTTGCTGTGGGCTGGGGCTCCTGGAGGGACTGAGTGCTGCCATGAGCAGGCAGGGCTGGAAGTATGTTTTGTTCTTACCCTCTCAGGACTTAGTCAAGGTGGCAGAAAGCGCCATCAGACATGTAGTTGAACCTCCAGAGCTCCCAGGAGGCCTCACCCGAGCTGCTCAGCCTCTGGCTTCGTGCTGGCCCCTGGGGCACTGTGAGTTGCTGTTTGGATGTGCTGACTCTCCCCTGACTGCTTCGCTCACCCCGGCACTGCGTGTGCCTGCACGCCCCTCCAGCAGTCACCTTCTCACCAGGAATGCTACTCGGTCAGGCAACACCAGCTTGTGCCACTCCCAAGGACACCCCCAAGGCTCCTCCGTGTGCCAGAGAGCCCGCTGGCTTTCTTGCCACGTGGATCTGTGTCGTGCTGTTCCGAGCTGAAGGCTCCAGCTCGTGCAAACAAACCAGTGCCGTGGGTTAGATAGTTAGACAGACTGGAGGTCAAGGTAGGACGTACACTGATTTCAATCCAGTTTTACTTGCGAGAGAGTATCAAAGCATTGCAGTCTTCTGGAGAGATTCAGTGATATCCTGATCCAAAACGGACTGGCAATGCCAGCTAAAAAAATGATGCTGGTATGTTGTCTCAAACTGCTGCTGGAAGTGTTCCAGGCCAGGCTAGATGGGGCTCCAAGCAGCCTGGGCTAGTGGAAGGTGTTGCTGCCCATGACAAGGCTGTGGAACTCGGGGATCTTCAGGATCCCTTCCAACACAAACCATTCCATGATTGTGTGATGTCCTGGTCCTGCAGAGCCCGGTCCTCAGGCACCTGTGATCAGTGAGCCCTTTGACTGGGTGCCTCCGTGGCAGAGGTGAGCTCCATCACAGACGTGTGGCTGCATCCCTGCAGTGCACAGAGCTCAAGGGCGTGGGGGGGGGGGGCAAAGCAAAGAGGGGAATAAAAGACATCGCAGGAGCCACTCCAGGCCCGTGAGAGAAGTAACCAAGGCACTGACAACTTGTGTGGGTTTCCTATGTCTGTTTGCAGTGCTGTGTTATGTGTTTAGAAGCTGGTTGTTTCCATAATAACAGCAAGTGCCATATGGCAGCGAGGAGGGTGGTGAGAAGAACGCCTAAGGAAACACAGTATGTTGTTTGACATGTGTGTACTTCTAGAGGAATAACGTGTCTCAAGCAAGTATTGCTGTTCCAAGCAGGCTGGGGGATTTTCTGCTCTCACCAGAAAAATATCCCAAGCCCTCGGCGTTTGTGCTGGTGCAGTGCCAGTTAATGACGTCTGCCCTTCGCCCTTGTTTTCCTGCAGTTAGTCCTTGTGATGGGTAAAGGGCCTTTTGCTTTACTGCAAGTGATGGTTCTGGATGCACCAGCGCAGGGGAGTGGCATTTGAACATGGAGTTTAAGGGGAAATACGGTTCTGTAAGGAGTGCTGTGTGAAACTGAAACCAGCCAGATGCCATATGCTCCATCCATTCCTTAATGCTCAGCAAGGAAATAGCAGAAATTTTGAAACCTTTGAAAATGCATGGTTTATACTATAATTGTTTAGTAGACAGTGAGCTGAGCATTTCCAGAGATTAGGGGCACTTTAGTGCGTATCTAGAAAGCATCCAGGAAGGTCTCCACAAATTACACATTTTCCTGCCCTTTAATGTATGACTCACATTTCAAGGTCTTGTAATTTGCTCCCCACATTCTCACAAACATCACCAGTGCCTCTGAATACATTTCCACCACAGAAAAATATGGAATTGTTTTTTCATAGGAGCTGAATGGCTTTTGCCTTTGGCCAAAATGAGTTCTACAACATTCGGCCCCTCTTGTCTGAGTCTTAAAGCCATTAATTATGTTTGTGTTTGGATACCTGAAGTGTGGTGGCGGGGAGAAGGATGTTGTTCTGATCTGAGGTCATAGTTCTGCACTCATTTGCAATTCTCTAAACTCCTGAGCAATCCAGAAGACAAAGCTCTTCTCATTTTCATGCGTCTCTTCTTCTCTTTATTGCCTCCAGAGAGAGATTACTGCAGCATATGCGAAAAGCAGCCGATCGGAAGGCTCCTCTTTCGGCAGTTCTGTGAAACTCGACCCGAGCTCGAGTGCTGCATTAGGTTCCTTGACTCGGTGGTAAGTCAATCCTTGTGATATTTTGGGGTGCTTCCCGATGCTCTCCTGGCCGAGGAGACTCCGCTGGCCCCTAGGGATCACTGTTCCAGGGGGTGTGAGGGCTGGCCCCAGCAGCAGCCCAGCATCACTGGCAGTGCTGCACGCGGGGTTGGTGCCAGCCTTGAGGGGCACCGGAGCGGGATAAGGACAGTCACCCCCCCATGCTGGTGTGCTCTCCCTTCATGTGAACTCCCGAGCAGCTGAGCTGCTGTGAGCAATGTCTTCTGATGTGGGTGAAGCCTCAAGTGCTGGCAGGCACTGGGAGGAAAGGGAAGGTGATGAATGGGCTGACAGGAGAGGATGAGGAATGTGATAATGCTTATATCTCTTACCAAGACTTTTCATCTGTAGGCTTCAGGGTGATTTACAAAGGATATCCTGAAAATTACCCTGTTTTTTCAAACAGGAGAGCAGAGGCACAAGGTATAGAAGTGACTTGATTGAGGTCACTAAGAAACAAATCTCCATTTTCCATCCCAGTGAGCCACTGAGCAACACCCCCCAGCCCCGGGGGGACCTGATGCTCTTTCCCAGTCTGGCAGCACTTGGCCATGTGCACTGCCAGCTGTTCGCAGTGGAAAAGTCTCCCCGTGACTTTCTTGCTGGGAACCTGTGAAAGGGGAGGGTGTTGATCAGCCAAAAGGCTAAATCGTAGCAGAGAGGAGGATGAACTTGTCACTGCTGAGTGTGAGTGTCCGTGGGGCTTCACTCCCTGGCTAAAAGGCACAAGCAAAACAACTCATACCAACAGGAATAAAATTGTTTTTGTGCTGTGGTGAAGATATTCTGAAGTATAGGGAGATGTGAGGATTGCACGTAAGTTGTAAAAAATAACAGTCTGTAAGGGGACATGTGGTCTCTTAAGATTTATGTCAGTACTGCAGTAACTACAGCAAATCCACAGCATCACAGAAAGTGTTGGATAAAGCCCTGTTCCAATCAGTTTTAGCCAGTCATGACTTCTGCCCGTTATTCCTAGCACTGGCTGTGATTTTCTCCAGTGAAAGGTGTAGCCATCAAGGTGCACAAAACATCTGACAAAATGCTCTGGGCAGCTGTGCTCAAGGCCAGCAGGCAGCAGGATGCTTCAGGTACCCTGGCTGTGTTTGTCCTGCACCAAAGCAGCAGGAAGCACCACACACCCATCTCGGGGAAGGCACCCCACAGAAATGCCACATAAGGTGTAACACCTGCAGCCCCGAGGAGGTGGGTGATGGCCATCCCTCTAGGAAGCTGCAGAAATCCTTCTGGAGACAGCCGCAAAAGGCTGCTTGTAAGTGGTTCTAGGTTCAGACAGAAGTGACGGCGTCGCCCTCGTTTTTGGGGAGGGTTGGCAGGGCTCCGTTCTTTCCTCACGCCTCCTCGCAGCAGCAGGCATCACGTTTTGGTCCCAGCAGCGCCCGGGGGCTGCAGAGAACGAGCCCCTGTTGTGGGAGCCCTGCATACACACAGGGCATCCCACTGGCAGCAGCAATAACATCTGGGCACGAGGAAACGTCTCTGTCCCCCCCCAGTGCCCCCGGAGCTCCTCGTGACGCCCTCGGCCGCAGCGCTGGCCGGAGCCTCTCCCGGCGCGCCGGCTGCCCAGCCACCCTCCGGCTGTGGGAATTGGGGGCACTGGGTCACTGCGGTCTCCCAAAGCCCCCTGGAGCTCTCACAAGCACCGAAACTCCCCGTCCTCTCCTCGGCCGGGCAGCACAGGCAGCGCTGGCCCTGCAAAGGCTCGCGGTGGGGCTGGAGTTGTTTGAAAGGTTCGTCTCCGAGCAAACCCGGACTTATATTCCCACATGCTTTTGCAGGGGAGTGCTTTGTGCCCACCCCCATGTTGCTTTTTCATACTGGAGCTGCCCCGCATACCTTTACTGGGCTGGTGGTCTGTTCCCAGTTAGGCTCAGATTGGCAGGAGGATTTTGAGGATTTGATGAACAAAATGCCTGGCTGTGTGGAGGTCTGAATATTTATCTTTCTCTCTTCTTTTTAACACTAATTAAGAGCAGTCTCCTTTGTTTATTGATTTCGGATTCTGTACAGGCTTGCTCCCAGACCATGAAAATCCCTGCATTAGGCAATATTAAGGTCAAACAACACAGCCCATGGCCATTAAATTGGATGAGTGCTACTGAAATTTGCCCAGCAGGATCACACTGTGTTGAGTGAGGAGTGGGATTCAGGCCAAGCCCTGTGTTAGCCAAAAAAGTCCTGTAATGAGACCAGAGGTCTGACTTTACAGCCCTATTCTGGGACCACCAGGAATGTGAAACCTTTTGGAGACCAATCACTGTAACAAGCCCCAAGCAGGAAAAACCAAGAGCCTTAAATTTCTTTTGTCTTAGTTATTTTTCTGACGTGAGATGCAAAACTTAGCTTTTGTGTAACATCAAACAAAAATAAAAAATAAGAGAGGATAACATTTAGCTGTTCATGAGAGACTCACAGAGTTTTTGCATGTGGATGGGCAGGACCACCTCTCTTTTTCGGAGCCTATCTAAGTGACTTTACCAGGTCACACAGTAAGTCCTTGGCAAAAGCCAGTAATTGATGCCTCCCAATTTTTAATACCTTTTTTTTTTTTAACCCATGCACTCAACTGCCTGCAAAGAAAGCAATGATCAGGGCTTATAGGAGGAAACCAGAAGCTGAGTCAGACACTCAACAACCCACCAACGTCCTTATGCAAGACTAAGTTTTGCAACCTCTCCTATACCTGTGCTTCCAAAGGCTGGTAAAATCAACCAGACCCTGCAGACCAGAATCCGTAAAGAGACCAAAAAAAAAAAAAAAATCCCTCTTGGCTGGACATTTATGCCAGCTGTTGTGTGAAATAACTAACCTGGTCTGATGTAGTCTCCTGAAAATCTAATTATGGCAGCATCTGGGGTTTTTTGTCTGTGCAGTACAACAGTTGTTAGGCTGCTTTCTGAAGAAAAAGAATTTGTGTTATTCAGTTCTGTGTTCGTGTAGGTGTGTGGCTGTCAGTTCCCTCTGGAACCTGTGAATACCTAGGCCAACTTCAACCAGTAATTGAGATGAAAGTGCTCCGATGCACAAACTTTCACACGCTTTCTGCAAGGAGTGTTTGAGTCACAACCAATTGTAGCACGGACTGTGACAATATGTGGTCTGTAAGCAGTAGGCCCCAACATCAGAGGATAAGAGATTAAAACTAAGAGGTGCAGAGCTTTGCAGCTCCGGTGGAGCTGCGGGTGTTTGGTTGCCATCACTGCTGTGGCACCAGTTAGTGCCCATCAGTGCGTCTGTCTGGGAAGTGGGGCACCAGCAACCCCTTCTAGCTGGCACAGTGAGGCTGTGAGGGCAGAGAGCCACCTACCTCATGGCAGAGGTCCTGACTGGCGGGATAAAATACTGAGTGAGAAGCACCGGTGGCTGCAGCTCGTGCCTCTGAGCTCATCTGCGTGCCTGGAACCACAAAGGTCCCATGGGTGGCTCTCCAGACCCTCGTGTAGCCATTCAGGTGAAGGAACGACGTGAACATCAACTCCTAGCATTAAACAGAGACGGTTTATGATTAAATCAGCTCCTCCGTAAGCCCTTCGCGAAGAATTCACGCACAGCCCTAAGGCACACTTTGCTCTGCCTGCAAGTATTTTAGTGACATCGTACAACTTGGGAGCTGTTGAAAGACAGCCATTAAAATAAAGTGTGAGTGGATATGTTTCCTGTGCTGAAAGGCAGATCAGTGAGCAGGCAATGTGCTAGCAAGACATGTTTCCTTCTCTGCAGCCGGTGCTTCCATGACAAGAAAGCAGCACTTCAGTTCAGCAAGGACTTCTTGCTCCTGTCCCCTCCTCAACAGCACATTCCCAGGGTGCCAGGTCCTGGCATTTCCCTCTCCTCTCCTGTGATTTTTATGTGCCATTATAATGAAGACTTTAGCTTCTGGACTCCCTTTCCTGCTTCATCTACTCACACGCATAATTTATTTATTTTTTTTTTCAGGGGAGGGCTTTTAACGTTTTAATGCGGACCAGATTTAGATTGACTAGAGGAGAACATGGCCAATTTTGGTCAAGGAGAAAATAACCTGACATTGTTTTCTGTCCTACCTGACCAATGTTTGCACTGAAGTCACACAGAAATACATCCTCTGGAGGAAAAAGGCCCCTGCTCCTGCTCTCTGGGCTCAGGGGCTGGGGTGAGAGGCACATCTCCTCGGGTGGACTTTTCAGCTGAACGCTTCACTAGACATTGCTCTTATCTGGGGTAAAAGGATGAGTGAGCATCCATTTAATGCCATTTATAAAAACCCTGTCTTGCTGTTAGGGAGGTTTCGTGTGGTTAAGTCCCTTACATGGTGTATAAACCATCTGTGTATGTGTGTCTTAAAGCTGTTCAAGGCTTTTTCCATCAGAAATGCCAGTTTGTTGATATCAACAAACTCATTAACTCAAAACGTGTTTTTTAAACAGTCAAAAGGGCTCTTTCTGCCCAGCCTTTAAATATGAAAAATGTGGTTTCAAGTTCACTTTTCATTTAGAAATGCGAGCTCTTATGAATCCCAGCTGTCTGGGGTTTGCCTTCCAATTTTTAGTCACAGATTTTAAATCTCCAGTGGGGGCAAGTGCAAGGATGGCCATTGAGGACAGAGCAATAATAGGGCAGAGCCTGGAATCCCAGGAAGGGGTGAGCAGGAGCAGAGAGAGATTCTGGGGATAACAGAGGAGAGAACTGAGAAAGTGGAGGCGTAACATTGGGACTGAAATGCCGGTAGCCTCCTGGGGGTGCTCAGGAGGTGATTCCACCACTCCTGACTTGACTAAGAAGCCAAAACTGCTCTGGTGGGAATATCTATTCCCATTTCCATCTCCTGGTGGGTACAAGGGACAACTCCTGTGGCTACACCATGCTCCTGCAGGCAACCTGCTGGGGGAGAGCGTCCTGCCGGATCTGCAGAGACATCTCTTCGGCTCTGTTTGTCAATTTTCACGTATTTTTAAGCCACACAGTTTCCGGATCTCAAGTAACATTTAAGATGAAAATAAAATATGAGACAAATTGATGTGTCAGCATTAAAGCTGCTGATGGAAGCGCCTGTGGGGTCCCTGTGCCCTCGCCCTGGAAGCTCTCCAGCCATCACAGGCAGCCTCCAAACCTTTTGCTCAGCTGTCCCTGAGCCCATGGCCCCATCCCACAGCCAGTCACAGGCTAGGTGTTTCTCCCTTTCCCAGCTGAACTGCATTTTCCCATCCAATCCCACTGAGCCCATCCCAAGACCAGCTGCTCCAAAGGGGAGGACGCCTCACACCCTGATGCCCCCATTCGGCTTCCAGGGAGGAAGGAGCCACCGAAGTAAGTGCTACCTCAAAAAACAGCAGCCAAAAGAAAAGTGAGCAGCAAAGAGCGGCCAGCCCACATCCTCTGGCCATTTGGGCCGAAGGATCTGCGCCTGCCCACGGAAAGAGCCTTCCCTGCAGCTCGTCCCGTGGAGTCAGGGTGCTCGTAAATCCTCCTCTCGTTTCTGAGCCATGAATAGGGCCCTGTCTGACCTAACTAGGGCATGGAGAAGCTATTAGACTTCGGAGCAGGAGCCTTGAAACACATGCCTGGATTCATCAAAGGAATAATGGAAAATATTTTGTTCCACATGGGTTTGAAGTAACGATGTTATTTCTAGCAATTAGGGATTTGCAAACTGGAGCCGTGCTTTTGAGTATTGTGGAAGAAAGGGATTTATCTTGTGGTTTAAGCACAGGACTCAAAGTTGAGGACCTTGATGATGCCACCTAGAGAGGTGGCAGAGGGAGCATGGGGACATGCCTGTCTGTCTCCTGCAATAAGAGTTGATGGCTGAAAATATACCAGTATCTGTTGCTGAGTAGCTTGAAAGTGGCATTGAAGGGAGAAATAATAATGAACTTAGAAACAAAATGAAACAGGCTTCTAGTACAGAACTGCACTGAAATCAACACTGCTCACAGTTGGAGCTTATGGTTCCTTCTCACATCCTCACTCGTCTGTCACTTCCCACCTTCACCACCACCGTGTCACATTTTCTGGGAATGTCAAAGGCAAGTATAATTAAGCTTTCCTTTTATTCCTTCCTAAGTATCTTGAGACAGAATGAGATACTCTGTATGTGTGTGTGCGTGCATTTAGCTCTGCATATGTTGTATCCCATCAGGAATTGTATTTCAAAACACTGATCCAATCCCTGCAGAATTTCTGTCTTCTGGACTGTCCTAATTTGATTCCTGTTGTACAGTTTGGGTGGGATGTGTAATTATAGGTTAACTGTGGCAAAAAGGATATCAAATTTTTTGACATCTCCCTGGTGCACTTCAAATAGCAGGTGATGACTTATAATCAGGTTTTATTTGTTAGGAAGCCAATGTGTTACCAGGACCCAGAGTCTAAAACCAAATGAAGGAGAGGGAAATTGTCATTCTTGGGTAAATTGTGAATAGCACTGAGTGGAGGACTCAGGAGATCTCCTAGATGCTTCCATGCTGAGGCAGTGCCAAGGAGTGTTCCTTTCTTTGCAGTCTTCTGCACAGACAGTTACGTTTAGGTACAAATGTTTTCTTTCATTAAAATGGATTATTTCTGTTTTCTTTTATATGAAAAACAGTTGGTTTGTCTGTGAACCTAACCATAAACTGTAAGGTCCAAATAAGAGGTGACTTTCAGCTTTAAAAAATCTGTTCTTTTGTTTCACTTGCCATTCCTGCATCCCCTAGCAAGGAATCATGGAAGAAAATGCTGCTGTAAACATTTGAGAGTGTCTGTGCTTGAAGAGCTGAAATGACCCATACTTAGATACCATCTAAAAGGACAGGAAATAGGATGAAAGATTTTTTTAAACCCTCATATTAAGTTTTATGAGTACATAAACAGTTTCATCCCCAAAACGGCCACTAAAAGAGAAGTACTGTACTTGTGGGTTTTAGTTTTTGGTGTATTTTTGTCCTTTATTTGTGGTCGTTGTCATTTCCCAGACACAAAATCAGGTCATAATTCCGGATCGTTCAAGCAACCTGCTCTGTGTGTGTGTAAATACGCAGCTTCAGACTTGGGCTGCAATAGCTGACTGAGCACTGGCTGGAGAGATGGGGAACAGCATTATTACTACATTGTGGTTTCCATGTCATTCCTGGGTTTGCTTAGCTGGGGTATCCATTACAGCCTGCCTTCAGATTTATTGCGTCCAGCTCGGAGCAGTACATACATCTTCCAGTGGGCAAGAGTTCTGAGATTTGTTCTTCCAAGTGTTTGCCAGTTCAGTCTGATTTACCTTCTTCTTTTTTTTTTTTTTAACTTCCTCCTCATTTATCATTACAGACAGCTTGTGTTGGACCAGGTTATTTAATTGGTTTGGCAGGATTTTCTGGGATCCTCTTTTTAATACAGTCATGAAAGCTGTTAGGCTGTCTTCTTTTCCTTTTTTTTTTTTTCTCCCAGAAAATATTTGGCTCCAAAGGCTAAAGCTTCATATCCTGGGCAGTGCCAAGCAGGAATGTCACTGAGAACTTGTTGTCATTTAGCCACTGGGGTCCCGTGCAGCACGTGTTTTCTTCGAATGCCTGCCATGGATCCAAAGCTTTAACTGAAGTGATCCATGCCTTCTTGTTGCACAAATAGTGCTGCTTTTGTTTGCTATGCAAATATTGTCCTGAAACTCATCAGAAGTCGGTAGTGCCACAGCACATAGAATAGTCAGAACTTTAAAATGCAGGTAAAAGTTGTGTGTGAGAAGCCAAAGAGAATTCTGCTCACAGTGCCCGTTCCTCTAAACGGCCTCTCTTGTTTACTCTCGATCCTAAGAAATCTGCCTTCTGGAGGGAACGGGTCAGGGATCACTGAAAGTGGTGGGCAAGTATCTCTGCTTTGCACAAGTATTGTTGGACCCAGGGGAAGATGTGAATGCCTAGGAAAGACACGTTCAACCAAAAAGACAATATATTGAAGGAGTTCCCCTGGCACTTGAAATACCACTGTGGCAAGAGTAACAAACATTCACTTTCTCTACTCTCAGAGAAATAATTTTACATTCTGTGTCCACCTTCCTTTTGAGCAAAACCAAATGAAGTTGACTTGTCTTGTCACTGAACGCTTTCTGAAAGCTGGCTTGGCAAGGCTATAAAACATAAATGAATTAAATTGTATTTGTGTTAATTAAGAGACACAGCCTCAGAAAAGGCACCACTAGGATTTGGTCAAAATAAAGTGGCAGGTTTTTAATAAGACTGTGTGTACAGGTTTTACTTCCACCAGAAAATGATATTTATCCTTTGGATTTTTCATACAGAGTGTTCCGTTAGGACCACGTCCAAAATGAAGTTATAATGGTGAAATATGAGTGCAAATATTGACTTTTATTTTTTGTATGTCTGTTCCAGGCAGAATATGAAATTGCTCCAGATGAAAAGCTGGGAGAGAAAGGAAAGGAAATCATGATGAAATACCTCACCCCAGAGGTAAGGGGCAGCCAAAGTGGCATTACTGAAGGAACGCTGCAAGGCACACCTTTGCTAAACGAGGTTGTTATAGGCTTTGTGAGCCAGACTCCTAAAATTTACGGTGCCAGTCTCCAGGGAATAAACCTGCAAGTCTTATACAAATAGTCAGAGAGAGAAAAAAATGATAATGCGATCCAGAAATTGATTTCTCAGGATGAACTTGAGCTTACCAGGGGCTTAATTCATCTGTGGACAAGCAGGGGGCTTCTCTGGTTTCTCAGTGTGCGAAGCTCTGTGTCTGTGGTGTAATGCAGGAGACCTCAGTGTTACCAACAGACGCCCCAGTTATTTCCTACCCAGCTCAGGAGTGGTGGTGGCATTTCATGCGCTGTTGTGGAGAAAGGACCGGCAAAACACGGTCTTCTGTAACCCTGAATTTTGGTGCCACGGTTCCCACTCCTCCCCCGGGGTGCCCAGGGACACGCAGGACTGGCAGGAGACAGGCACGGTTTGGAGCCGGGAGGTGCTGCCACCCACTCCTGTGCCCACTCCTGCGGCTCCGAGCGTGTCCTGTCGGGGCTGTGGGAAGGGCAGGAGCTCACGGGAGCCGCTGTGTCCACAGGGTGGCACTCCGAACAGAGATACTGCTGGAATTCGGGACGGGCTGCTGCTCTGGGACTAGCCCCGTTTTGGGGCGGATACCATCATTTCCTGACCGCGCTTCACCTTTGCAACAAAAGTCACTGCCAGTAAGCAGTAAACATCCGACTTCAAACACCAGAGCAAGGCTAGGGTTTTTCCTAAGTTGCTTTCGTAAGAGTAATCAAAGACTCACAGTTGCTGCTTCGACCGTTTTACAAGAGAAAGACTTTGACCTTCAGGAGGATGAATCGCATTTTTGGCAGATGTCTTCCTAGAGAGTTTAAATGGTACAATATGTCTTGGAGGTGCAGGGGCAGAGCAGACCACTCTTTTTCCAGTCAGTCATTTTCCTGCAATAAATTTCGGTGCATACTTTCGGTTATCTCAGGCTGCGTTTGGGGATCTGGTTTCAGTTACTGAGCCTGGCTAGTTTCATGTGCAGCCATCGAGCACTGCCAGGATGAGTTCCTGCTGCCCGTTCATTAGGGGCATGAAGTCCCTCTGCTCTTTAAATCCACCAAAATGACCTTTTGTTTGAAAATTTCTGTCCAGAGAGGAACGAGGGACAAATACTGAGGAAAAATATTTCCCACTGCTCCAGTTCCCATCCGGAAACGGGGAAAGGCATTTTGCTGATAGCAGAGCTAGTAAAGCGAGAGGGTAGCCCTGCTCCTCTTCAGCCAGTGATGGTGAGGGTTTCCAGAAGCCAAAGCCCTTCACTTCTGTCCCACGGCCCTCCTGCCACCCCTAGTGCAGCCAGAAGCACATGGAACAGTTTAGTGAATGTGCAGTGAAGACCAATCTCAGAACAGCTGCTTCTTCTTCAGGAAAAAATGGTTCCTGGATGGTGAATTTTGTTACAGGAAGGAAAAATACTGAGACTCCAGAGCTGGAGTTTCCATTCTCTGCCGTGGCCTGTACTTCTTATTTGACCCGTACCCGGTTTTTCAGTATGTAAAATTGGCACAGCATCTTTACAGTCAGTCCTGGAACTTTTCTGGTACTTGCAAGTTGCCTTAACAACTTTGGGCAGAAGGAAACTAGATGACCTCCAACAGAAGGAAACTAGATGACCTCCAGCAGTGCCTTCCAACATGCTCCTTCGTGTGTAATCTAAACCTGCCTCCCTGGGGTGGTGCTTTAATGTCTGCGTTGGTCTTGTTGCACTTTTTCTCCTCAGTGAGAAACTTCTGCTTCTTCCCAGAGTGATGGGTAAGCCCTGTGTAGCAGAAAATACTTCCTAGAGGTGAGGTTGACTGTGCCTAACAACGGGTTAATCCTAGATTTTCTAACAGGCTTCGCACGGAACAAGTGCTTAAAAAACTAGAGCAAGGCCTGGATTTATCTAGTATTTTTTTAGACACCTGACTAAGGTACTCAGGTTAGAGTGCAGATGGTCTACTGCCCTTTCTTGTCAAGAAGTAGAAATAAGTATCTCCAAAGGATGCATTTCAAGCCAGTAGAAGTCAGTGATTCAAAGCCAGGTTAGATGCTTGTAGTCCAAAGGGATGAATCTGGACCCGAATACCCTAGTGGAATATCATCCTGGCCTGCAAAGAAACCTTATTTTCATTAGGATCTGCATTTCTCCGTTTAGTTATCAGACTCTTGAAAGACACAAATTGCCACTGATTCCAGAGTCTTCTGCTTTCAGCTGAACACTTCTTTTAAGGGGGTGTATGTCTGTGCTTCAAAGAACCTGATTATCTTAATATAAAAATAGTGTGACACACAGCTTGACTGATAGAATAAAATTATAGGTTTAGTTCTTGGACAGATAATTCAGTCTTAGAATGTGAAGAGTATTTTTCTCAGAGTGCAGGATCAGAAGCAAAATGAAAACAAAAGGTAGACTTCGTGCTCTTTAATATTTATAAATGATTTTTAGTTCTTTCTAAGGTTTTTAAATGTCATACATATTTAACATACAATATGTCAATGTATCATCCTTCTAAAGTGCATTCATTTGCATAGGGACCATGAACTTTATTTAATAAAACACAGCAGGAAGGAAAAGAGGTTCTTTGCTGGGTGAACAGACATCCCACCAGTACTTACAGCCCCCTGTGATTCACGGAGTCACTGCCACACTGCACCATTCCAGGCTCCAACCAGTGGGAGCAGTGAATTCCCACCTGGAGAGCTCTGTGTGAGAACATTCAGCATCGGCCCCGAGGCCACTAAACAAACGCAGCACTTGCCAGGACGGTGGAGCAGGGTGCTGCTTTTCCAAGTAACCACAGCTCAGGTTCTTCATGGCTCTGACATCCTGAACTGCTGACAACAGGCCAGTACCCTTTTGTCCCAGTTGGCACCGGGGGTGGCACGAGCAGGTTGGGCTTCCACCATCTCCCTGACCTACAGGCAACAGCCATGACAAATGCTGGAGGGAATTTGGGTTGGTTAGGCCTCTCAAAGAGGTGGCCCGTAGGAACAACCTCCCTGAGGATGCAGGAGAGTCCTCATCACTGGAACTTTTCAAGATGCTGGTGTCCAGGGCACTACACAATCTCATCTAGACCCCCTTTCCCATGAAAGATTGTACCAGACAACATTCAGAGGTCCCTTCCACCCTGAGCTGTTCGACAATTGTAGGTACTCAGTTCCTCAGCCAGGAAGACGTGAGTATTCCCTCTCTCCTGGCTCGAGTTCTCTGAAAGAATCACATCCCACAGCCCATTCTGAAGGGTTTGATGGCAGGGGAATGCGAGGAGCACGTGTGATCTTCATGCTGAGGACATATAAGCATTTTTATGGCTTCCTTAGCAGCTTCACTTGAGTGGTGAGCAGGAGAATGAGAACCCACAGAGAGTTGTCCTGTAGCTGGACACACCCTTGAAACATTCTCTGAAGAATTGTTCTTTCTCTGTGCACAGGAGCAGCCCAGTGGTTGCCACACCAGCAAGGTCAAGGATTTTTGACTGGAGTCTTGCTTCTTTTAGCAATTTGCTTTATGTTTTAACAATTGCCATGAAAAAGGCACTTAAAGTTGCCTTCTTGACTTAATAAGCCCAGAAGGCAAAAGTCCAACCCACAGGAAGTCTAAAATTTCTGAGGTTGTGAAATATGATGGTAAAACTGCTAAAATGAATTGGTCACAAATATTTCTTCCCTGTTTTTTCCTAATCTCAGCAGTTGAATGGAAAAGGTTCAGGCTTAGGTTCCAGTTCTGTCTGTAAGTGACCTCAGTGCTCCATTGAAAAGTTGAGTTAAACTGAACCCAACCTGGCTTCATTACCTGTCTGCTTCTTGTACTGGAAGAGCAAAGAGATATATTTAGCTTTGTACTGCTTTTAAATTATAACTCTGCATCTCCTTGCAGCATTTTTGCCTTCCTGCCTGACAGCTGCCATGCCTTACTCTACTAAATCACTAGCCCACTATTTGCTTTTTCGCTGTAAATCACCTTGAGAGACTTGGAGAGACGCTATATAAAACTAAATTGATTTGAAATGGCTCTTAAGACAGTCTCCATATGCCATTATAGTTTATATTTGGACTCAGCTGGGTACTAAAACTGTTACTGAACAGGATGTCTAATGTGTATTGTTATCCCCATTAAAATACTTCACAGAATATGAAGAACAGCAGCAGCATTAGTTTTCTTATCTGAATTCCTGTCCGGTCTCCTTTCCTCCAGGAAATGCACTGAATAAAGGCCATGTTTGCACTTTCTTTGCTGCAAGAGGTTAGCTGGACACAGCAATAACCTCCTTACTCCAGTCTGAGGCTATCAATGGGTATTTTGATAAGCAAAAACGTGTCTTTGTTTCTATGAACAATTATAGGATAAGGAAGGGAGGGAAAGGTCCCCTGAAAGGGACACTGGCTGATCAGCAGTGCCTGGCCTTCTACTGCTCTGCTGGCTAAAACGTGCTCTTCACTCAAATCAGTTCTTTATGGAGAAGAAAACATCTATGTAATATGGGTGAGATGAAATTAAAATAACATATGAGCCCTCGTGCTGGGCACAGCCATGTCAGGCTCCTGCTCTCAGACACCCTCTCTCAGCTCTGGCCATCACCTGCACACCGTTGCTTTAATCTTGACGACGAGGATCTTTGCTTTTTATTGCTGTCTCCTTGAGATTTCTTTCCCCCTTCTTATTTTCACCACCAGAATAAATGCAAACTTCAGCAGTTGTGCTTTTGGGTGAGTCATCTCCGCTGATCACTAAATCCTTCCATCTCCCAGAGGGAAAGTTTCGTGTGTCACTTCTTAATGATTCTGGCTGAAACCTGGAAGGGCAGGTCATACCGTACCAAGAATCGGATTCGAGCACTGAGGCCTTTTCCTCTAACTGTTTAGTTTGACTAAAAGCCTTCTAGGGAACGCGCTCTAATCAGTTTTTGGAATGGCCAAAACAAAAGCTGAGTGTCACTCTGTGGGGAAGCACCGAAAGATAGAAACATTAAGCTTCTGTGAAGCAACCTGCAGAGTTTAATACCAGACAGAAGCTTTGTGTTTTGAAAGGGCCATTTTCTACATTGTTACCGTTCTCCTACAAATTCAGCTTATATCACTTATATCCAGAGAGTCATCTCTGTCCCCCTGTAAGCTTATTATCTTGCTGATAGAAGGCCAGCACAATATCGCTTCTCACTGGCTGCAGTGCATGGTCCCTAAAGACTTTGTCCAAGACTTATCTCCACAGACAGTTTTCAGATTTTTCTAAACCCTGTGCATTTCATTAATGACCCAGTTGAAGTAGGCAATGAATGAAGTGCCTGTCTGAACGCAGTGTGTTATGTGGACTCAGGATGGGCTAGAATTATTTACTTGCTCGAAGCTTTATTCACTGTGTCCTTTGGGTTCCTATTAGGAGACTTTTCAGAATGCTAAATACTTAAGCAGAAATCCTGGCATCGCTTGAGCCAAGGAGAATTTTGCCATTTAATTAATTACCCTGGGACTTCACCCTTTGCCTCCATGGATTTCTCATCTCCCCTTTCTATTGACTTCACTACTCCACGAGCAGCATTTTAGGCAGAGATGATAGCATTACTTAGGCCTGTGCTTTGCAGCTCACATAATCGATACCTAATCCAGTCTCCAGAGAAATCAATGCATAATTTTGTTGTTGTTGCCCAGACAGCACGATCAATATCTCCACTGATCGCTATGTCTTAGTCCAGGAAAGTACCTTCTCACTGTGCTTTCTGAATAAGCTCATCTTTCCCAAGTTCAATTCTGGGAAAGTATCTGAGCAGCAGAACGGCAACCTTGTTACTCACATTAATGCTTTCTAGTCAGAATTTATTTTAATAAACATTTGTCTGTCACTGGGGCGAGACTGTAATACGGTGTGGCAGAGGAATCTGAAAAATCGCAGTGCTGCCTTGATTGGGAGTCCCTTTGCTGTGGTCTCAGGCAAAAAGGCATTTTCTCACGGTTTGCTCAAGTCCTATTTCCTCATCCTTTACCCAATGTTTATAATACAAATGTGAGTTAACTAAACACTTACTGAGGGCTTCTGTCTCTGGCAGTGGTGCCAGACTGTGTGAGAGCCCATGCAAAGAACACGGAGCCTGCCCTGTCCCGAGGATGCTGCCCAGGTCCTGGGGAGTGCCGTGTCCCGTTCTTTGGGCTTACAGAGGGCTGTGTTTGCAATGCATTTGCTCGGTCTGGTTGGAAGTTTAGACTGGAGTCACTAACTCCACTGGGTTTAGGCTCGTCAGTGCTATTAGCTGAAGCTCTGCTTTTCCTTGTTGTTTTGGAGAGGTTGCTCTCTCCGGTTCACATGCTTCTTAACTGTTTGTCATTTGTGGTCAGGAAAAGCATTGGGACGCTTTGGCCATTGGGCAGAAGCCTTCTGGCTTCCCTGTGTTTGCTGGAATTACTCTGACTTGACCCTTTAGGAAATGGAAACTTGCTTCTGCTAACTGATGTCAACCAGGCAAGTAAACCTGGCTTACATCTGTCTGCTGAGGCAGGGCAGGCCCCCCAGGCTGGCCAGGGCATCTGAAAGGACACTGCAAATAAAGAGCCTTCTGCTCAGGATTATCTGGGAACAGGAAGGGTGTACTTGTGTGCCCTTGCCTAATGAATATGCTCATTATAGTTTCCTCCTCTCTGTTTCAGGGGTCATCTTTTCCCTACCCCCTCTGCATACCCCTCACAGCTTACCCTCAGTTTGTATGGATCACCCAGTGGCCAGGGAAGTTAATTCTGGCAGCCTTTAAGGTCCGTTCAGCTTCCCCAGAAACAGCCTCTGCTGCCTGAAACTTTTGCCCACGTGGTAAGAAAAAGAATCAGCCTTTTCCAGCTGTCTGGAACACTGGCTTGCAGAAAATCCAGAAATCTGCAGGAGATGGCTTTTGTGCGTTCGCACAGAATGACGTTAAAATAGACCTCTGGTGAGTCCAGCTTCTTGTGCTCCCAGCACACATTTTGCAGCCTTGGAGGCATCTGGATTGGAGAGGTGACCTGACTCTTTCTGCCCACTGGCTACGGAGGAGCCCGGGAAGGCTCTGAGTGTCTCAGCTTTTAGATGATAAGGTGTGATGTGGTGAATTCCGTGCTGGTGGAATGCAGAATACACCAAATTACATTGCATGGCATATCCACACAGGTTTCTGTGCATGACTGCTCAGTGGTACAGGAGCCCTTTGAAGACCTGACCTCCACAGCCCTTCCATCCCTGCCTGTGACTTGCAGCGCCTTTCCTGGTTGGTTCAGTTTTAGATTTCTTAAGCTAAAAACATAATGGGTCGACAAATGTCTCCTGAGCTCAGGATTCATTGTGCTGAACTCAGGAGCACTAACAGGGAACCACATGCTTGATCCCAACAAAGAAGAGAGTGAAGAGGCACATGATGAGAATGGAAGTAAAACATGCCTTATTTCTCACCTGGTTCTCTTGTAACAGGAAATTAGAATTCTGGAAAAACGTCTGTAGGCTTCAGCATCTGAGTAGCCTCACAACAATGGGCCAGGCAAATTCAGATGAGATGCCTGAGGCTGACACCTTTGACTGGGATGATGCAACTAGAAGAATCACTAAGCTGATAATGTTACAGTGTGCTATTTTAACCTGGAACCAGGAATCACAGGATTACCATAAGGAGTGCTTTAAATTTCGCAGAAAACCAATGTGTTTCCATTCATTAAAATGTCACTAGATAACTGTAAAAAACAAGATTTAAAAAGCAAGTCTTTCGATTACAAATTCAATTAGACATGATCAGCATATTTAATTGTGGGTATGTGGCACTTCCAAACTATTCGTGATTAATGTTTTTTTGCCAGTACTGCCACAACACTTAAAAAAGTCACTTTACCTGCATGCCAAGCCTCAACTTGTACGATAATTTATTATGTTTTGATCAAGTCAGACTCTGACCTGAGTCAAAGATCAAGCATATATAGCAATTTTATTATCCTGGCACAGATGTTGTTTGTCCAACAAGCAGAACTGAGGAAGAATGGAATCTGCCACTGCAAACAGCGTGTCATCCCCTACAATAAATGTCTTCCCTCTCAGTTCTTTGCAGATGGCTGTTACCATATGACTGTTAATGGGTGGTGTGACCCAGGTGATTAGGGAATGCCCTGTTTCCAGCAGTGATTTTGTTTGCTTTCCTGGGTGTTTCCAGTCTTTCTGTGAGTGGGACACTGATTCCTGCCTGATGATTGTTTAATTCACTTCCTAATTCTTCTCAAGACCATCCTGGATTATCTTTTGGATTTTCATTTCTTCATTTGAGTGTTTTCTCGGGATTTGACCTGCTAATGGGGAAAGACAGAGGCAAGTTCTATGGAATCTCCCCCCAGCTGATGGCAGGACAGGCTGGATGAGGCTTTGTGCATGAGCTGCCTTCGTGCAAAGCAAACAGCGCGTGGGCTCCAGTCCAGGGATCGCTCGCAAGGGAAGGGTTACTCATGTTTGCATGCTTGTGTCTCAGAGGAGCGAATTCAAGCAGGGATCTGTTTGTTTTCCTGCAGGAAAGCCATTCAGTAACGTTGAGGTTGTAAATGAGTGTTTATAGATTCAGGGAATATTTTTTTTTGTTTTTTAATGGAACAAATGACATTTGGTTTACCAGAGGAAGCCAAGTTATGACTATTGCAACATAAGGTTGCTTGCTAATGTTTAGGCTATCCATCAGTGCAGGAGCATGTTAAAAGGTAGAGGGATTCTGATAAGAGGCTGAGCACTGGATGCTCTCCAAACCTATTAAGCACATGTGATGAGAGGAAAAAAAACCTTTCTGGGTACAGGAGCTTTCAGAATGGTCCTGTCATCTTTGTTGCTACTAATAGTGAGAATACTGTTGTTTTCCCAAAAGGCTTTGTCAAACATCTGGCTGCCTGTAGTAATGCACTACAGCCATGGCCCCTCTGGGTTGGTAAAAAAAAGTGGTTATGTGACACTTCCAAGGACTGTGAGCAGCCTAACTTTGGGGTAGACAGAAAATCCTGCTTCTTTTACTCTATTTCTTAAGCTGCCCTCCTCATCCTGCTGACAGCTACTGGTACAGGTTATTTCATCTACTGTCATCCCTTTCATCTGTGTGCAAAGTGTTTTTAAGGCAGGAAAAAAAAAAGCAACAAGTAAAACAAAGGTTCCCTTCCCCCTCTCTAAAGCAAGTTTATATGAAACCATTTCAGCTGGCTAGTTTATGAGCACCCCTCCACCAATAAACCTATTGTCTACAGAAAGGAGGAAAAATGTGTTTCTTTGGCAAAGAAACCCTCTATAAGCAGGTTTCTAAAGAATTATTTAAAAAGCATGTGTGGGAAAGGACTAGGGTTCAAAGATACTGAAAAATATCCTGCCAAGCACTTCTTGTGAGGCCCAATTTCTCACTAATTGAAGTCAAAAGCATATCTTCTGTGCTGACCAGTTTAGATTCTCAAAATAAGCTGTACCAAAAAACCCATGGCTGGTTGGGATTGTGGTGAGTGTTTCTGTTTAATGGAAGAGTATAAAGTCTGCAGCTGATTCACTGGACTTGCAAAAGAAGATGATGAAGCAATGAAATTTTGTCTCATGAGACAATTTGTTGTTTCAGAATTATTTTCTATGGTGCTTTGAGTGTTTAAGCTCTGGTCACCTATAGGAGCCAGGAAGAATTTTCTCCTTCTTGATCTAACCAGTCTTTTTTCTTCTTTTGTTGCTCCAAAATTCATGTTGTGGTTATACCCCCCAAATTTCTCTGAATCAAATAAGTCGAGATTCCAAGGAAACCACATTTTGGATTGGAGAGCTTTCTGTAGGAAACATGTTGACTCACACCATTTGCATGGCTGTTGCTTGTTTGCCACTGTCAGGAACAGAAATGTGGTTTCCAGAAAGGAACAGCTACAAAAATGTCTACAGAGAAGAGGAAAACCAAGGTATAGCCAGATAGCAGGCCCTGGACTAACAGGATATCCATGACAAATGTTTCATATGCTTCCTATGCACTTGTCAGAAAGGAAACCTCAGTGGTTGCAGAGCTTCTCCAAGAAAAGGCACAGTTCTGCACTACAGCTTGTACCCCAGCACCGAAGGGGAAGGAAACCCAGAGAGGAAACTTGTCCTTTTCCTGCTGGTGGGTTTGATGAGGCACCCAGGGGAGTCCAGATCGAGTGAGTGGGCCTGAAGCTGCAGCAGATCTACTGCAGGAACTGAGGTGCTGAGCATGGCCTTTTGTGATGGAACAGCACAACCCCTCCAGGCAGAGGAGCACGTTCAGCTCTTTGCTCAGGGCTCTGTTGTCTCCACTCATTGTGTTTTTCTGTGTGTCAACGGTGTGTTTTGATAGTTGAGTAGAATATGAGGGAAAACAGATTTGTCATGACTCCAGATCAGCCTGCAGATGCAAAACGAACCCCACAGTTGACAGGCACTGCTGATTCACTTCACTCACCTGCCAGCAAGGGATCCTGCCCTCGGTACTGAAAATACCATTTGGTCAGAGAACAGGACCAGGTTCAGCATCTCCTCTGCCGCTGACCCACTCGGTAATCCTGGATGGGGTATTTCATGTCTTTGTCTTCTCCTGCCACTCTCAGGGCTGGTGAGACTGGCTTGCTTTGGGAGCTCTAGCTCTCGTGACCTGTGCATGTAGTGCCTGGCATTACAGGCCCCCATTCTTAGGTATCAGGTCTACACACTGTCGTAGTAGATAAATTGCTACTAATGACACAGCTGCCTTCCATGCTCCCCATGCACCCCACTGCCAATTCCTACATCTGTCATCTCAAAGCAAATATCCTGGAATTATGGAGCCTTTTGCTTTACTGGTTTGCCTCATACAGACCCAAACGACTGTGGTAGGGGAGGAAAAAAAAAAAAAAGTGAAAAGAAAATGCAGGAGTTGATGACTTCAAGTGTTGCAGCTGCTCCTGATGTAGAGCTGGCTGTTTACTACATACGGAGCTAAAACTGGGCAGATAAGATCAGACACAGGGCAAGGCAAAAGAATGTTCTAACATATTTGTGTGTAGCACCAAAAAGCATCAGGGGCCTGCCTGTGCTGGGACAGTGCTGGGATCCTTCCTCTCACCAGGGACTTCCCAAAATCTGCAACCAAGACACTCTGCCTCCTCCTCCGCTGCTCTCCTCTGCGTTTCTCAGTTGGACTCAGTGATCCCGAAGGTCTTCCCCAACCTAAAGAGTTCTTGGATTCTCACTGTCAGCTTCCTCTCTGCCAGTCCCTGGCTGCATGGTCAGAACTTCCCAGGCTGTAAATGACACTCAGTCTCAGCTGGCGTTGGCCTGCCCTGCCCAAAGTGGGGAGCTGAGGTGACAGCAGGCACCCAGAGTGGCTCCAGATGTCTCCCTGCAGTGGGGAAAGCAGAGCCCACACTGTGCCCTGCACTGGTGTGTTCCCTGCTCTCAGGTCAGCGGAGATGCCACAGGCCAGTTCTTGGGGTGAATCTCCAGCCACAAGGAGCAGATAAGCCTTGGAGGTGCAAAGATGCACAGTTTTGTGGCCTCTCTTTTGCCTTCCATTGTCTTTCCCCTTTGAAAATGCGCATTATGCGAGCACATAAACTTGTCTCTCCCTGATTTTGTGCCTTCCAGCATGACTTGCACACATCTACCCAGTCTCCCTTCTCCTGGTAACCGCTCTACTTACTGTCCTCCTTATGACTCCTTACGAGGGTTTGCCTCAAAGGGCTCGGGACAGTCACACCATTGCTGCCTGTCCTGCCAGCTGAGCCTTCCTCCAGCACCTGGGGAACGACGTGACCCTGCAAAAGCAGCAGCAGAGATGGCATTGCATGTGTCAGACTTCCCATCCTTGACACAAACCGTTGCTCCCCAGAGCTGCTCTTGGGTCAGTGCGGGTCAAATGCAGCAACATCACAGCTGGAGAGAGGCAGAACTTCCAGGTTTTCCTGTGTCAGCTCTTCTCATCCCATCGTGCACCATCCCACACAAAATTTCGTTCCAGCCTGTTTCTTTCATAGTTTTGGGAGCTCTACCAGTAGCAAATCTACGTGGAGATTTGTAGATAGGTTATATGCAGAACATTGCTGTCAACATCTGAAAACACACACATCATTAAGACAAATGCTTGGAACCAGAGGCAGCTCGAGAGAAGTTATGCCTTGAACTTTTGTCCATTGACTGAAACATTTTTAATTGTTTTAAGCTAGTTTGTTGTGGAATGTTTTCATAACCTGAAACATACCATATGCTGCACGTTATTTATTTTACGCAAGCGACTTTTAAAATAACTCATCGTGTTTCAGTATCATGGCTGCATGCCTGAAACTTGCCAGGAAAGCAATTGTGTTTATGACAAAAGTTTGCATGAGGTCTGTTCAGTTTAAGGAGTGTGGTGTCCTTCTGGTCCACAGAGCTTTTGTAGTGATGAACAGTTGTGCTTGAAGATATTGTGGTGACTCATATCCACTGACAAGAGTTGGTAGAAAATGAAAGCCTGTATTTCTAGGTTTCTTGTTCACTAATTGCAAGCTACAATTGGACTGATTTGAGGAATCTGAGCATCTCCAGCTTTCATTTATCTCAGTGAGACTTCTTTGATTTCCTTTAGGGATGATGATGATGATCAACCCCTCTGCAAAACACATCTCTTAACCTCCCGTTCCCTGCTCTGTAAAATATTGTGAGATTGCCACCTAGCTCATGAAGACTTAATCAGGCAATGAAGCTTTAATATTTGCAGGTTCTTAGATGAAAGGAACGGTGTGAGGATAAAGAATTACCCCTGTTCTCTTCCCTGCAAAGTCAGTCTGACTGAACTCAAAGCTCTCCTTTTTCTGAGCAGAAGTTCAGGGTTCTGCAAGCTATTTTCTTTATTGCTTTAGGAGACAGTGACGATTGAGACAGGTGTCCTTGAAGCAGGACTGTTCATTTGCAAAGAAGATACTTATTCCCTTGCTCAGAGCTTCAGTTTCCTTTGGTGAGCACTCAGCGCACAAACTCCCTTCCTCAGCTGTTCTCAGGGCCATGCCATGTGCCTGTGTTTTATAGAGCCCAGTGTTTTGCAAAATCATTTATACAGAGGATTGGGAGAGGGCTCAAGAGCCTCTTGCACTGAACAGAGATCAAATACACTTAGATGATCAACAGATGTCTGAGTGCCCTTGGAGGTCTTTCAGGCCTCTGAGAACAGATTCCACAGTATTCATATGCCTGTCCTTCTGTTTTCCTGTGTGAAACTTTTTTTAAAAAGCCTTCATATCCAATTAAGTGGATTTCTTCACATCATTTCCCCAGTGTAGAGCAGAATATGCAGAATAATTGATCCCTGCCCTCTTTATTAAAACCATTTTTCTACTGAAAGACCTTTGTCATGTTTCACCCTTTGCTTTTCCAGACTAAACAAATTTAATTCCTCAATGCTTCCCTTTGGGGCTTTTTTTCCTGAACATGTTTCTCAGCTCTCCAGGCCCTTGGTGCTCTTGTCAGCTCTCTGTAGCTCTCTCAAATGGTGGTGACCCCAGCTGGGGAAGTGTCTTCAGCTGGAGCCTCAACACATCCCTCTCAGTTCGCTTTGTCACTGGGCACTTTTTCCCTGGAAACAGCAGCGTTACGCACAGGTACTGCTGGAACTTCACCTGGTTCAATAAAGAATTTGATTTCTGATAGATCAACAGAAGGTCGGGAGTCTCCAAGTTTTCGTGGACATGAACACAGCTAGCCTTGAACAAGTGTGTGACATCTCAGCTGTTTTCATGCCATTTCCTGAGAGGGAAGAGCAGCTGGGAGGAACTCTTTAGCGTTCTAAATAAGAAAAAAAAATAAATTTAAAAGTGGAGACTTGTCAGAGTGTGCTGACAGCACTCAGAAGCAACTGAGCATCCTTTTCTTCTTTCTCAGATAACCACTAACGCAATTCCTAGTTACATTCTTAAAAATTAAACAAGAGGCATCATGAAACTGAGATGTTGCTTTGCCAGCAAAATATTTATACCAAGGTTTTCAGTTTCTGGTCATAAAGGAGAAGATACAGGAGGCAGGAGATTTTGATTAAAACTAGTGTGGACTTCTGGACTCTTATTAAATTGTCTGGTCAAAGAAGATAATGTGATGAGAGAAATTTTTGTTGTAGGATCAATTTAAGCACTTCTTGTGCTGCCATGAATCTGGTTTAGGTTCCATCAGCTTTACCCTGGTGTTACTTTGTGGAGTTGACGGGCAGAATTTCTGATTTACCTTATTGTAAATGAGTTCAAGAATCACTTTCTTTGCCTTCAGGAAACAGAAGAGCCATTAGGGGAAACATGGGACTGTACTTGTTAAAACTCCCCAGTGTTTTGTTTTGAATGCAAGAAAACATAACTGGTTTCTGCAGGTGTTTCTCAAGAGTTAGCAGAATATTCTTTGTCACAAGCTCAGATGTAATGGTCTTAATCACAGTGTATTGCTCTCCTAGCTGCCACAGGACATTTAATACGTTGGAGAAGGTGTCTCTGTTCCCCTGTAAAAGCTGAATTTGCTTTTACAGCCACTGCCCACAATGCAGCAGGAGAATGGTGTTAATAACCATTTCACTGGGGCTGCAGAAATCTCCTGCACCTCTCCAGGGAAGAAGCAACTTTTTCATCTGTAAATGGCCAAAGTGTTACCTTTGGAAGCTTGCACTCTTGGGAGTGCTTCCTTGCACTCATAATCTGGGATACCTAATTGTTCTCCAGGGGTGCAAAAGTAGGTTGGTGGGTTGGGTTTTGGCTTGTAATTGTTTCTGGCTTTGTTTGAACATTTGAAGGCTGTAGGTGTGCACAGCACTCACACAGGGAGAGTGGCAGCCAGGGCTACTTAATGGGGGCAGGGGGAACTGTGAAGCCTCAAGGAAAATCTCAGGAAGGATCATACGAAGGTTCCCTGGGACTGTGTGCAGGGTTAGAAAGGGTTGGGTCTGCTCCTCTCGTGCACGTGGTGCCCTGAACACGATGAAGGGCTGCAGAATGACATAAAATGTTCTGCTGGGCCTGTAGAACATTTGGAAATCACCAGCCTCTGGAAAAAAAAAAACCCACACAAAAATGTGGTTTTTTTTGTTATAGAAAATGAAATGGTCTAATAAAGTGTTGGCACTACACTGTAAGGCTTTAGTCCATGTCCAGGATGTCAGTGTGTTGTGTCTTTGCCCACCTTGGTGTTGTTAGCTGGCTCTCGATTTGCTCAGAGGAAGCAAAGATTCCAAGGGCAGCAATGAGTGGTTTTGAAAAACCAAGCGGTGAATGTATCTCCCACAAACTTGGAGAGAGGAATCACAGTTTGTGTCATTCTTAAATACTTCCCACATTGTCTTACCGTTTCTTTTGCTCATTTTCCCTATAAGAATTTAATTTCTTCGTTATGAATAAGAGTTAGCTGATGCTTATAATAATTTTGGTTTTGTATGTACTTTGATCTCGGGTGAAGTTTGATGGATTTAGTACTCTAGTAATGCATAATGGGCATGATCTTCAACACTAACCTCAAGGCAGCTTACCTTCCACTGGGAAATGAATTCCCAACGGGACATGAAGTTGCCTGGCATGAGTAAGAATCAGGTCACTTGGTCTAAATGACTAATTATGCAGTGTAGTACTTCGCTTTTGGATTCCAGCTTTGACCTATGAAAGTAGAACAAGTTCTAGATTCAGCTAGAAGTAACTTCAGTTACAGGTTCTGGTGTCGATTTTATTGAAGTGCTGCTCCGTTCACATCAGACAACATTCCTGATCCACAGCAGTGCAAACACTGTGGAGCTCAGTGGTGTTCCAGTACCCTGTAAATCAGAGAGATGTTCATCTTGAACTGGGTCTTGGACCAGTGGATTCACTCAGCTTTGGGCTGCCCAAACTATACATTAAACGTATTAATTCATCTGTCTCTGGCCAAAAGCAGCTAAAATACTGCTAATCATTAGGCTTTGGTTCATATCTGAGTATTGCTTTAAAAGGCGCTTTTTTTTTAAATCTGTTTCCCTTCTTTTTCCCCACGAGAGATTCAATGCTTTAGGACTGGAAAATAGGACTTTTGAGTTTTTTCCTAGTTCTTTCATTGCTTCAATCCTGCCTCTGCTTACTCTCTTGAACTTAAACTGGGACTTAGATTTCATCATAGGCATCTATAGTTAAGGATTTCTATAAGTTTTCTGATTTACTGAGACTTGTTCTACAGTTCTGAGTTCCTGTCAGTCTCAGTGGTCAACCTGAGAATATCTGGCTTTGCCTCAGTCTCTTCAACTTTTAGATGATAATGTGGCGGGCTTGTCTGCCTCTCAAGAAACTATGAGACTTCTTAATTATTAGTAATCTGCTCTTTCTGTGATTAAAAGTAGGTGTCCCCTGGATATCTTTTGCCGAGGAAATGGAGGACTGTATTGAGGAAATGAGGAAACATCTCAGTGAGGTCAAAGGCATCCCCAGCACGCTCTGCAGATGGTCTGTCGAGGCTGAACAGTGAGACTGCATTACACAGCATGCACAGACAGTTCTCTAAACCCCATTCCTATTTAAAAACGTTCAAGTGGAACAAACTTACTTTTTCGTGTCACAACCAGGATCATACTCACATTTCAGCAGCGGGAAGGAAAAGATAAAAGACTTAATTCAGCTTTCCCCGTTCTGGGGATTTTCTGTGGCTCCACCTCTGCCCCTTCCTCTGTCCTTATTCCCAGTGTTTTTGAACTCTGCCTGCACTGCATTTCAGAGCTTGCCAAGGCGTCTCCAACTAAGGGTGAGTTAATGAGAACATCTGGCCAGGAGTGAGTGATGATGCTCTGTGACCCGCCCACTCAGCACATCTGGTGGTCATGGCCACGGATGGGGGACCTTACAGAGTGTTAAGGCTCCTGCAAGGAAAGAGGGTTTTGTCATCTGTGGCTGGATTTATTGTAAATACGCGAATTAAATTGTTTATATAAAGGGACTTTCATGTAAATGGGAGAAATGCCTATAAATAGGTGCATACACACACACACACAAATATACACTTTTTAATATAATTACAGTATGCAGTCAATGAGTAGGAACGTGGACTGCCTAAAAACTGTCTTTTTAGATAATTAGTCCCAAACGTCTTAAACTGGTTAACCATCAAGGCATACTGCAGGAGACCTCTCTTTGGTAAGGGCTTTTTGAAGGGCCTGAATGTACATTCTCTCCAAAGGGAGGAGAGGATGAAAAGAGTTTATGTGCTGGGTTGGCAAAGTTCCTCTCTGAAATTATTATTTTAAAGCTGCTGAATTATTGTTTTTTGCCCTTTAAGGGTGAACTACAGTGCTCATCCAGATACTTTTGTGAACATCTTTATATATATATATATCTATCAATAAATACCAGTGCTCTGCTCTTGTTTTGCTTTGCTGGTTTAAAAAAAAAAAAAAAAGGATGGATTTTTCAGGCAGCACAGTGAATCGCCCAAGAGGTGAAAACACTGGGCAAATGCTCTTTTGTTTAATAGAATGGCCTGTACACAGTTCAGGCCAGCACATTTTTCGTGGGATGCAAGGGAGCAGTTCAAAGAGTTGGCAAGGAGTGTGTCCTGCATATTCATGAGGCTGGGCGAGGAGGTGAAGGTACAGGAGAAGGCAGAAAAGCAATGTGAGGATAGAGTGGAATGTGGAGCGAGTTACCACGGGATCCTATTTTACTGCTGTTTGACGTAAAGCTCCTTTGCTTTTACACAACCGCTGGAACTGAATGGAAGCAGCTCAGGGCATAAATAATGAATGTGCCTTGTACGCGTTAGGAGAGGAGAATCTGCACCTCATCACTGAGTTAATGGGCCCCTCTCTTCTCTCCCCAGTCTCCAGCCTATGTTGCCGAAGTCAGTCAAGATCTTATCCAGCAGACAGAGGAGAAGCTCGAAAACAGTCCCTGCAAAGAGCTGTTCTCTGACTGTACAAAGTAAGTATAACTCGATCCCCAGAGATGGCAGGGCTGCAGCTCGTGAGCAATGTGTCAGGTGGGGGGAAACACCGCAGTTCGGACCTGAGGCCGGTACCTTGGGCTTCTGCTCGTCATCCTGGAGGCATAGCTGACAAGCAGTGAAGTCATTTCATCTGAACAAAATACAATAAAGATTTCCATGCCATTATATATACACTACACACAGGCACTTACTGTTTCAGGTATTTGACAGAGTGTTCTAGCCAAGTAAACCAGCCATGGGCTTCATGCTGGGTGAAAAGAGCTACAATGACAGTGTATCCAAAGAAAACATCTCTGTTTCAAAGTGAATAAAAATTAAGTGGCTATACGGTCCATTTAGACAGAGGAATGTGCAAACTCGCTCCACATGGCTTTTCCAGAAAATCTTCACCGGCAGAATGGGGCTTTTTTAATGCTTTCTGTCTGCCCTCGGCGTTCAAACCAACGTGCATTATTCCACCCTTTGTCTGGGAAAAGGCTTATCAGTTCCTGCAGCGGGGAGGCGATTTGGGCCATTATGTGCTAAAGCTCCAGGTATGCGATCTGCGTTTGCAAACGCTGGCCCGAGCGCGCTCACGCCAGCAGATCATAACCCAATAAAAAAGAAATATGAAAAGGAGGGCTCATCGCACTGCCGGCCCATGCGGTTCCTGGCGGAGCGCGGTTTGTTTTCCCTGGGTGATGTAATGGGGATTTGTAGCATTCGCTCCGCTGTCATTCATTGTTTTGGCTCATTTCATTGACCTTTTCTGCTTGCAGTTATTCCGCGCGCTGGTAGGAGCTGCGGGTTGTTTCTGGCCCTCTCTTGCGGCGTCGCCGGTGTCCCTGGGCTGGCCGGTGCCGCACAGGGATGCTCCGCAGCACCAGCGCTCTGCGTGCCAGTCCCAGGGACAAGGGCAGAGCTGTGCTCCGCGCAAACCTCCCCCCGGTGCCCGTTTCCAGTCCTCACATCGGTTTGAGAGCTGACAGTTCCCTCTAAAATGCGCTTTGTTGTTGCCAAAGAGGGGGACTCAAAAGCAAGCAACTGCTGAAAGGCAGCTATTGTTCTCCTGAAATACGTGCAGCTTTTAATTAAGTGAATGGAGCGGGCTGAGCTTTGGGCACCACTTAATGCCGGCCCGTATTCACCCACAGCCATTCCTTCAGCTCCCAAACAGATAAATGAGCCAGGTTTGAGGCCTTGTTAATAAATGTGCTGGTCGTTTCACACGGACTAAAAGGAGGTCGAAAGGAAGTTTTAAAAACTTGCTGTTGGTATTTACTGGTACTGAATAATGTTAATTTTGAAAGAGTTCACAGTCAGACCAAAAAAGGGAGGCATACATGCAAATATGAAGCTTGCTGTCCTGGACGAGCAGGGACGGGGATGAGTGTCATTCACATCTTCAGAAATAAAAATCAGTCTGCAGGAAAAATGCATGTGGAACTCGAACTCCTGCTTTGACCTTTAATATTTTGACTGTCTGCTCCTGCCTCCATTTAAAGCTGCACATTTAAGACTTTTTATTTTATTTTGTAAGCTTGAATCCATTAGGGGAACTGTATGATCCGTGACCGGTCAAAGCTAATGAGGACAAAAATTTGACTTATGGAGTATGTGCAATTACCTGCCTGCTCCAAACTGATGGTGCAGGAATTTAAAAAAAAAAAAAAAAAAAAGAGCTGAGAAATTCCAAAAATAGTAGCTCAGGAACAGGGAGAAACTATACTGAGGAGGCACATTATTCATGGTGACTTGTCTGCTCAGGTCTCAAACTGCCTCAGGGTAAGACATAGACTATCCACTCCCAAAATAGGGTAGTCCTTCAGAGAGGATTTCCTCCTTCCAGCAAAATCTGCAAATGTGTCTGTATGCCCTTAGACATGGACACAAAAGTGTCTGTATATACCAAGACAGGAATGCTCCTTTTTGGGGGGCATTTTTCACCCCAAAGCAACTTTTGTCCTGCCAGTGCTGCGGGCAGAGGTGGATGAGCAAGGCAAGGACCAACAGCAGCAGGGGAACAACCCCCTGTCAAACAGTGCAACCACCTTCATTTCAGGCACCTGGCTCAGCTCAGCCCCTCTTTTCGTAGTTCTGAACCCTTGGCCTCTCTTCTGGGATGCCTGATGGTCTCTGCTGCCTGTCACAAGCAGCAGACTTTGTCCTCACATTTGCAGACTGGCCTTTTTATTCCTTTATTCCTTTCATTACGCAAAAGATTTTGCACCCACTGGATGAGCCCCAAAATGCTTTTCTTGATCCAGAAACAAATCCACATCCCTGTTGAGACTTTTCTTTCCTCTGTTTTACTCTACAAAGCTCATAGCTGTTAGGAAAACCCCTTTGACTTAGTCACATGTGCTACTTCTTCTGTATAGCAGGAATTGGAATTGATATTTTCACTCAGTGATGCCTCTGAGGGTGCCTCTTTAACAGAAATGGGCTTCAGCCAGAAATTCTCTATCCAGATGTAAACATCCCCCAAGGTTTAGGAGCTCAGTTCCTGAGGCAGCAGTGTTAATTTAGTAAGAGAAGTAAAGACATTTGTTGTCCAGTGGCTAACAACCTCTGGAAAAGTCCATTGAAGCCAATGGGAGTTGCCCTGTTAATTTTCAGCAAGCATAACCAGTGCATATTACTACTCAGCTTGTAGATGACCTCCTGTTATGAAATACATCAAGCATATCACTTTGTTTCCGGATTGAAACTTGGAGTAAAATGAAGTAAAAAATAAAGGGACTGTAAAAACAGTCCTAGCAGACAAGAAGTCTGGATTTTCTCCTCTTGTTTTGTTTCTGTTTTGCGCCAAGTTCAGGATTATAAAATGCTTATATATCCTTTTCATCTGAGATAGATCTGTCCTTGACCACCTCAGTGGGGAACCATTCCAAGAATACCTAAGCAGCATGTACTTCGACAGGTTTCTTCAATGGAAGTGGTTGGAAAGGTAAGTGTCACAAGATTTTTCTTAACTGAACGTAAGTAAAAAACGTTTATTTTTACTTTGCATGCAAAATACGTAGCATGTGGTATGTTTGCATCTACAGCTCAAGTGTCTGGCCATTTAATGCTCTTAAGGTATATTGAGTATGATTAATGTACGTTCAGCAGCTTCAGCTGTGTTTCTGTTGAGCTACACTCTGAACGTGGTGACTTTTTCTCTGCACCAGTTGTCACTGTTCTTAAATCACTCTAAACAGAGAAAAATATGCCATATATATTTGCTAGACATTTCTGAGCACATTTACTAAGCAGGCAGCCTTAGTGGGTATTAATTCACAAGGAAAGGGGCTTCTGTAGCAGATGTTCACCGCTGGGTAACAGTGACCTTGAGTTGAGACAAGACCCATTTTCCACAAATGGAATTAATTAGGGCAGATGAGTTCGGGCCAGAGCCACGAGCGGTGTGTGTCAGCGTGAGGCCTGGGAGATCAAAGGAGCTGTGCCAGTTCCTCTCCCTGGAAAGCTGCAAAGCTGCTGCACGAGAGGGGTGGGCAGAGGGGAGAGCCACTTTGTGCCAAGACAAGCTGCACATGCCATCTTCGCCGAGTCCAGCATTCACTCTTCTGTTTCAATTAAAAGAACCCATCAGATGATTCATCTCTGGCCAGGCTATTTCCTGTCTGTTTGCACGTCGGGGATAAGGAATTTTCTGACATGCTTTGAGGATTTTTTTTGTTCCATTCCCCCAGCAAAAATGACGAGCCATTGGATACGCCTGGCTTAAGAAGCTGGGAGAGCTGCTTTTAGGGTTAGCAAAGGGATGTTAGCAGCATGGAGTGATCACCAGCTCCTTCTGACAGCCCGCTGGCTCCAACGGAGCAGTCACACAGTCCATTTATTCCAGGGACATTGCTGAACATGTAGTTATCACTGCTAATTGTTGCCTTTAACCCCAACAGCATTTGCAGCAGCCTCGCAGAAGCCTGAAAATAGCATTTTCTCCTCTTCTAGCTTTGACCTTCTCCGTATTTTTCTTCTTCCACTTCAAAAAACAATAATGGACATTAATGAAATGATTCACTTTAACATTTATTCCTCATTGTCATCAACCTCATCATCCCTGTGGTGGGAACAGCCACGTTACTGTGCTCCCTCTGCGGGCTGGCCACCCGTCAGAGGGGAACAGGGGTGGGAGGAATGTCCACTGCCGCTGCTAAGATAGTTGTAAAACTTTGGAGATGGAGTGGTGGACACAAATCGGATCTCTACGAATCTAGAATTCTTCTCTGTCATGTTATAAAACTTCTGCAGTGGTGTCGTGGGTTTGCGGGTCATAAATCCACCTCTCCTGTTCCCGGGATTGTTTCTTCTCTTGATTCACATCAGTTTCGTGTTTTGTTTAAGACAACAGAAGTATTTTCTGGTGGACCGAATTTTGAATCTCTTTTTCTCATCTTGCCCACCAAGCAAAGCGATGTGTTACACCATCCTATATATCATGGGAATTAATATCTTGTTGGAAGCTTTCAGGCCTCCTCTTTGCTTAACAAAAGCCAAAGCTATATAATGGAGATTCAGAACCCTCCTTGATCTTAAGATGCTAGCAGAAATTATCCTGATGACTCACTAATGTGTTGTATTTTATTACAGCTTAATATGTTGGAATTGAAAAGTTCAAGCCATACATAGTATTGAAGTAACGTAATTACATAATTATATATTATATTATATAATAAGATTACCCTGAAATAATGTGATTATGTAATATTTATCTATTTTGCTTTTCAAAAGTATGCTCTGAAATAAATAAATCACAGAGAGTGCATTAAATGTAGCGTGCCTTTTATTTATTTATTTATTTGCTTTTCTTCCAGGCAACCAGTAACGAAGAACACGTTTCGGCAGTACAGGGTACTGGGGAAGGGCGGCTTTGGGGAGGTGAGTAATTCTGAAACTTTCTGTTGAGAGTGTTTCTTACTTCTTAGGTGCTGCAGGTACAGGAGCCTGATGCGACAGAGGCTGATTTTCATTAATTGCTGACAGTTTTACTTAACCCCTCATGACACTGCAGCCTCAAAAGAACACTTCTGAGCGTTATTTTGTGTTTGGGTGTTGCATTCACGGTGGAATTAGGGCCACACTCTTGGGTTTTACTGAAGGCTGGAGGTCCCTGGAGAGGCAGGGAAGGCGCAGGAGGGTTTCAGCTGAGCAGATCACAGTCTGCACAGACAAAAGGAGGTGGGATGGGAAGCGGGCGGAGGAAAGTGAAATAATTAAGCCGGTATTACACAGCAGGTTTGGTAACAGTAGTCGGTTCCCCAGCTGCCCCCGCCTAAGCCTTATTCGTTAAGCCTCGGTCTCTCGCCTTAAAAGGACTAAATCAGAGGAGTGAAGTGCAGCCCAGACACAGCGTTTGCTTCGAATTACCCAGCAATTGTTCTCTCTGACCCGCAGGTCTGCGCCTGCCAAGTGCGGGCCACGGGGAAGATGTACGCCTGCAAGAGATTAGAGAAGAAGAGGATAAAGAAGAGGAAAGGCGAATCCATGGCACTAAACGAGAAGCAGATCTTAGAAAAAGTCAATAGTCAGTTCGTAGTGAGTATCGAACTCCTCTCGCTGGGCGCCTGCTGAGCCCTGCTGGTGTTGAATGCGGTGCCTCCTCCATGTCCCGCTGCTGGACAGGGGCCCTTTGCTTTGCCCCTCAGTCCTGCCCCCCACACCTTTGCTGAGCCTCCTGTCAGTCCCTGCTGCGTGAGAAATGCACCGGCCCAGGAGCCTGTGCCTGCCATGGGAACGTGATGCGTTCTGCAGCCTTGACTTGCATCAGAGCTGCCATCAGGCTGAGCTATTTTTATCCGGCGTGATTACCTGAATTCCCAGGGTCTGGGAGAGAGGAGCTTGGAAGAGACTGAAGCAGGTTCAACCTGAATAGATCAGAAGAGATTGGCTCGTAGGAGCATCTAAGCAGTGAAGTGGAGCTGGCCTGCCTGATGTAGGGCTTTCCTGAGTCACGCCAGCTCTTGTGCCTCTTTTAAAACTTCCCTTAGTTAAAAAAAAAAAAAAAAAAAAAAAGAGAGACAGGTGTAATCTCAGTATCTGCCATGTTCTTCATGCTTATTTCAGGAAACACTGTGTATACAACAGAGGCAAGATGTTTACTCATCTCTGGCAGAAGCCAAGACGATGGCATATGTTTAAAAGTGATGGCTTTTGGCTTCTCTGCTTTTTCCTGGGGCACTCACAAGAGCCTGGAAGGAGTAACACTGACCTTCACGTCTCAGTGATGGTCCATTTGATCCTCCAGGACTGGTCTATTTGGGCCTTCCAGGGAACCTACTGAGATGCAAAACAGGGCAGCAGGAGGTGTAGTTTCCCTTGATTACTAAGATTTCTCTGACATCGAAAAATATGCCTGGAATTAGTGTGTTTGTCCAGCCTGTGAAGCTATCTGAGCCTTGAGGGTTTCTGGTGATAAACAGGCTGGATCGAACAAATTAATCCGCAGAATCCTAGCATCTGGTTTTTCTGAGCTTTTAAATTGTGTGTTTGCCTTTGTAATAAGGCCCATATCAGGTTCAGTCCATGCATTTTTTAACTTTTTTAGAAAAAAATTCTTTAATGAAAAGCCAGCTAACTGAACTGCCACCACTGTTTTTCTAGGTCAATTTAGCCTATGCCTATGAAACAAAGGACGCGCTGTGCTTAGTTCTGACCATAATGAACGGAGGTGACCTGAAGTTTCACATCTACAACATGGGAAACCCAGGCTTTGAGGAGGAAAGAGCTTTGTTTTACGCAGCAGAGATTCTTTGTGGCTTGGAAGACCTACACAGAGAAAACACCGTGTACAGGTAAGGACTCTTCAGGGCCTTAGGAAGTCCTTTCTGGGTAGGAAGGTGTTGTCTGCGTCCTCCCTGCTCGCTGTGGTGCAGTACAGCTTGGGTGCCTGAGTGCTCTGGTTGAAATTTCGCAGAGCCCCGTATAAATACAGAATGATTCAGTAATCGTGGAAGGAAGCAGTTCCTCCACTAAGTACATCCTGTCTAAATTACACAGAACCGACACAAAGCTCCCCAAACCCTACCTCAGCGTGCGCTGGGTGACATAAGAAAATGATGGAAGTTCCTTTAAAGAAATTTCATTAAGGACTCTAGTTCCTAGTTGGCCTGAAATGGAGATCATTCTACCCAAGCCTCTTCCTAATGACTTAGATTATGTTGCATGAGGGGCCGGAGCACGTCAGATGCGGAAAAACCCTCCTTCCTGGATTTTTCCCCGGAGGGTGTCTGAGGCACCGGGCAGGGATTTACGCCCCGGGACGGGAGCTGGTGTGACTAGCTGGATTGGACCGCGGTGGCCGCGGCGTGCCGGCCGTGGAAGGAGCTCCTGCTGGCAGCGTCCCGCCCGCCGGGGGTGCATCCAGCGGGCACCGCTCTGCCCGGCGGCGCCGCCACCACCGGCAGCCAGCCCCGAGGAGGACAACGCTGCAGCTTCTCAGCTTCCCCTCTGCCTTCCAGCTCTGAGCAAAGCGCTTTTCCAGGGCACCGCGGGGCTTACTCGCTGGGCGAGCAGGCTGACTGCAGGCAGAGTTCCTGCGACTCCGTGAGGATTTATTTTTTTTAAATCAACAACCGGCGTAGTTGTAAACAGCGGTTAATGTTTGTCTTCATCATCCCAGCTTGTGAAATCATTACAGCTGGCGTTCGCAGCAGAAGAGGGCCTGTAAACTGATGAAAGGACTTCCAAGGACAGTGATTAATAGGCAATAATATGTTATTTTTGAAAACCAAGCCACGCTTTAAATCACTTGGTATGCCCATGTGCAATATGCACGATGCATATGCTTGTACGGATAGAAATTACAATATTGTTGTTCCTTGGAGGAGATCTCTAGCAAACTGCCACTTGGTTGCGTCGCTGTGCCTCAGCTCTTGCTGGCTGGCATATGGAGGGCAGACAGATAACATGCTGATTTAGTTGGTGCCGGCCCAAGAAGGAGATTCTTTTTTTTTTTTCCCCAAGGAGCAAAATGGAACTGTGTAATGTCAGTTGAAAAATCAAATTGTGAGTGAAGTGTCTGACTTCGCTTTCCTTTGAAAAACACCCTACCACATTTTAAAGAAAAATTAGGAGGTGATAGAGTGTTTGTTTTAGAAGTACTAGATTACAAGCGTATTTTATTGAAGAAAATGACTGGCACATTCTTAACATGGCTGATATAATGCCATACTAATGCCATTTTCTAGCAGAAAAAAATCAGATATGGCCACCTACAGTAGTATGTGGCTCTGAGAGAAATGGCATCCTACTGCTTGAAGCAGTTCTTTTCATGTTACTCTTAAAAGAGTTGCTAGTTTACACCTCAGGTGACACATTCCTTTTGGTGATGAATGATACTACATCCTTGTAGGTGACATTTTCTAGCGGTATTTTAGGAGCCTCTGCAGAGACCCCTAATTTGTGGTACCACAGCGCGTTTGGGGACCTGTGAGAAGTGCTATATGGGTCAATAAAATACAGCAGCTAAAAACCTGCCGCTTTCCTAGGCCGAATAATTCATCACAAAGCGCTTATTGCTCAGGCTTAATTTCATTTTCTGTAAACAAAATGCTGGGGAGTAAATCACAGCACTGGAAATCTCCTGGGCCGTGGTGATGCAACGCTGCAGGCGTGACCCGAGAGAACAGCCAGGCTCAGAGTCAGATCTGTCGGGTCCAGAGTTCCCTTGTCACACGTGGCACTTGTGCTACGTTTCTCAGCTGCAGCGTGTCAGTGAAGGTCAGCTGGTCGAGGCTTTGTGGAAAGCAAACATAAAAAAGCTGCTGGTTCTCCTTGAATTACTTTTATGTAGCTAAATATGTGTATATGTGAAATTTTTTTAGGTTTATATGTATATACATATGCATACGGATATGTAAATAATTTTCATGTGTACCATAACCATGCCTGGAAGCTCCAGTCAGCACCAAGATCACATTGTCCTAGGCGTTTAGCACAGATTTATGGTAAAGCCTTGTCCACTGTGATTAATTTGGTTCTTTAGGCTTTCCCATACAGCCAAACAATGTGCCACTGCCCTTAGAGCACGGGCACGGCACCAGCAGTTTATGTTTCAGTATGTTTGGGCAAGGCTACTTTACATGTGGGGAGTTCTACCATTGGAAAGTAGCCTTGCATGTCACTGTGTCCACCAGGGACTTCGATTTCTCCTAGACATTTCAGTCTTGAACAGCTGGAAGCGCTGGCCGTGCCAAGGGAGCCAACCTTGATCCCGGGGAACCAGAAATCTGAAAACAGGAGTGACAACTGATGTCTGGGGGGAGAGAAAAGCTTGCTCTAATTGCCCTAAATCACAGAGGACTGTAGGGACCCAACTGCTGTTCTCAGAGTTCTCGTGGAGTCTCTCATTTTCTTGTTCAAAGCCAGCATTTCGCAGCTTTCATGCAGGATTCTTGTAGTTGGGGCCCAGTTAGAGCTCTAAGTGGGACCAGTAACTGCTGGAGCAGAAGATTAAGTAACTGGTGAAGGCTGAGTTCTTCAACAAAATAGTTCTTACAGGATTTGAAACACATTTTTAAAAATAAATAGGAGATGCCCTTGACTGTGTTGCTCCAGCACTAGAAACCTTCTGTTGATAGACAGGGAAAGCTCGCAGTGGTGCGTTAAACAAAGTCACAGCTTCTCCTCAGCATTCAGCTGCCTTTCACATATTTCAGTATTGTTTATTTGAAAAGTAGGCTTGGTACCACTGGGCACCCAGGAGGTTTGTCTTGAGAGGTCAAGAGGGTCTGAAGCAAGCAAGAAGAGGAGATTATTCACAGTGATGTGTTCTTGCTTGAAATAATAAATAAAAACAAGGCAAGTTTTGAAATTTTAATCCTGGCATTGCCAGAACTATAAAATACCCCTCTCCATTCACAGGAAGATTCATGACACCGGAGCTTGAGGCACGGGGCAGCTCCTGGCCAGGCTCTGTGCAGTGTCCTGTTTCCCTGGTGCAAGGGTTTCTCTTGTGCACCCCCTCTCTTGACTCTTTCCACAGCAGTGCCCCTTGCTGGGAAGCTAACAGGACCAAGCTGGCTCACAAAAGCAAGGAGGCCTTGCAAAGAGAAGAGGCCAAGCACTGCTTGGATTTGCAGCAGGCTGAGCACTGTGCTCAGCTGAAAGCCGGGGCAGGAGGTGGTGAATGGCAGCGGCGTGGTTCTCCCTGACCAGCCCAGCCGCGCTGCTGCCTGCCGGGGCTGCTGAGCCGGCACAGCCCACTGCAGTGCCACAGCCCTCCTGGGACACTCCCTGCCCACCTGCCTTCCCTCTCACACCTCTGGGCCCACCTCCCAGGCACGAGCAGGAAGGGAAGGAGCCTTGTCTGGCTCCCACCTCAGCAGCAGCCCAAGAACGGCAGCAGTGGTGCAAAGCTGTGCTCAGCTGCACGGGTTTGGGAAGCAGCCGTGGCCGAGCGAGGGCTCTTGAGCGTGGCTGGCCGGGCAGCATCTGGGAGGAGCAGCTGGTGGAGTGGGTTTTGTGCAGACAAACCTTGCAGAGGAATGATCTGCCAAGGCTCTGCTAAATACATGAAAACTGAGATTATTTATTTCAGAAGTTTATAACTTGGCCGGATTTGGGCTTTTTTTTTTTTTTTTTCTTTTTTTCCACAGGAGCAGTAAAAGGCACATCTTTGACATCAGAGTGACCACCTTGCCAATTTTCATGGCATTACTCCAAACCACATAGGCACTAGAGTTTCACAAATGTTTGTGAGAAGAGTCTTAATCTGGGCAAAGCATTCCCCCTTGCCCATCTTTTTCCAAACGTGGTGAAATTATTACACGTGTGTGCAAGCGCATGGACACACATTGACATACTGGGTCTGAGTCAGATGCCAGGCATGGAAAATTCAACCCCAACAGACTGCTATTTCCATTTTTGTATGCAAATAAATTCTTTTTAAATTTAAAATATTTTTCTTTTTAACAGAAGTTTTTATAACAGAAAACGTAGCAGAGATTTAACAATGCACAGGACTACAGGGTTTGGTTTACGGGGCTTTACAGCGCTAGATGGATGAGTCCATTACAGAGCGGATTAGGAACTAAAAGCTGGGCTTAGTGAAAAATTCTAACTCCAGTTTAGAAGAAGACATATGGTTTCAGTCTCTCTGTGAAGTGAGTTGTAAAAGGTTGTATTGGTTTCAGGGGTTCCTTGCTGTTTGAGTTGACACTCAATTGGTTTATTACTAGTAATAAATGCACTCGCACGGTTGTGTGGTTATGTTATCAAAACCAGCTTCATACCAACGACTGCTATCTTTCATTTTCAGAGATCTGAAGCCAGAAAATATCCTGCTGGATGATTATGGTAAGTCTCAGAGGTTTACAGAGATGCTTTCGCAGGGAAGCAGATTAAGTCAGTTTTAGGATATATGTTGCACAAAGACAAATGATGCTCTGAAGTGATTAAGAGGCTCAGCGCCCAGCGACATTGCTGTGCCGGCGGGTGAGCTGCTGGAGCTCGCAGCACAGATGGAGCGGAGCAGCCGTGCCGCCCAGCGGGGTCTGTGCTCGCCAGCACGGCTCTGCTGGGGCTGTCTGCCTCTCTGCGTTGTTGTTCCATCCTTCTTGTTGCGAGGCCGATGCAACGCGAAGGAAGTTCTAGTTTCTAACTCCGTGCTTCCCGCTCCGTTTTCAAACGTGTTTCCGTCCCTTGCCGAGCCGAGTCTGGCTTTGTGCCAGCCCAGGTACCCGTTTGGTGCTGAAGGCAGCCATGGTCGAATCTCATGCTGACTTTACAGACCAGATGCAGCCCCTTCAGCCATCAGAGAGTTACAGAACTGTGTCAGCCCGTCCGTTCTCTGTGATCAGTTCAAGATACTTCCCCAAATGCTTCTCAGTGTCTTTTTACGTTGGTTTTAAAATATCTAAGTCTATCCACTCCCGTCCGTAGCCTCACTGGTAACAAAAATTTCACTGCATTATAGTGCCCTTAATAATTCCTCTTTTTCTTATCAATGAAACTGCTCCAATTCAGTGGTTCAGAACGCTCTTTTCCTAAAATGTCCAAGCAGTAAATTGCAAGAGTATTGTAGCAATGACCACAGTTGGGGGGTTTGGACTAATTTGGGTCATGTTATTATATCTGCTTTTTGGGTTTTTTGTTTCTATTTTCCTTCCAGGCCACATTAGAATATCTGATTTGGGTCTAGCTGTTAAAATCCCCGAGGGTGAATCAATCCGTGGAAGAGTAGGGACAGTAGGGTATATGGGTAAGTCTTCTACAGCTCATCTTTTATGTAATTACTCGACTTCTAGTGATATTTCTGCCACGTAAGCTTGAGAAAAAGAATAAAAAATATTCACATTAAGCTGGGTCCAGTTCCTTGCAGCAACCCACAAAAAAATCATGATAGGGGAAACCAGAAGGATGGACCACAGCAGCTCTCAGTGAGTCTGATCTGTAATCTTAAATCAGCAAAGAAAATGAAAATGGGGAGACAACAACTGGGATTCTCGTGATTTAAACGTAGATTCATTTTAGGAGAGTTATGTGCTGAAAGAAAAGTTTCCTTCTACTTGCTACTTTAAATAATAGTAAGTGATAAAATGATAGGTTGTGATGAAATGGGTAAGCCCACACCTATGGTCATCTTGAGCAGAGTCATCTTGAGTCTTCCCCTATGTGCAGGGGAGGCTGCACAAAAGAAGAGTAGAGATTTGTGCATTGGTGAAAAGAAAACACCCTCCCTGATGCAACTAGATCTGTTTTTTGCATTCAATGTAATTATTTTCATGCATTCTCTGGGTGTGCGTATTTCTCGGAGTAAAAATTGCTTATGCTTATTTGACTGAATAGAAACTAGCTGATGTGATCCACTGTTACACCAAATGGAGACTTTAATGAAAGCAAGCAAATCAGTTGTCATGTCTAAATTTTGTTATCCCAGTGTAAGTCTGCGTGCACACTAAGGCTCTGTGCTCGTGAGCACGTGCGTGCGTGTGTTTGTACCCGTGCATGGAAGCGAGGGTGCCTGCAAGACGGCGACTCTACGCCCAAAGCATTGTGTGGTTGCAGCACAAAATAAATGGATTGTTTTATTTTTAAAGTGGGAGAAGAAAAAAAAAAAAAAAGAAGGTTACGAATTGACCAAAAAGACGGAATTTGCTTTTGGAGAAATGTCGCGGCCGTTTACAGGATGTGTGTTTGCGTTTCGTTTCTGCCCTAAATGGAGAAGTCTGGAGGGACTCTTGAGTTTAGGTCTCTGCTTAATATTTAGCTTCAACTTCTTTCTGTTGGGTTTTTTTTTAATTGGACTGAGTTGGTAGAGCAGTCAGAAGGCAGCATGCACAAGGCATGTAGCATGTAGAGAAAACAGCATGGCATGTAGCATGCTGCATTCTCTGTAACGCAATCAGCCGAAATCAGGAGGTACTTTTATATTTTACCCACCACTCTCTGTGCATGTGTATTCAGTCGCCAAAATGAAAGTTCTAGATATTTGTTTTGCCTATCTAAATATCAAGCATCTCCACAAGACATATCACTCTCCTCCACAGCTCCAGAAGTGTTGAACAACCAGAGATACACACTCAGCCCTGACTACTGGGGGCTAGGCTGTCTCATTTATGAAATGATTGCTGGGCAATCACCATTTCGTGGAAGGAAAGAGAAGGTGAAGAGGGAAGAAGTGGACAGGAGGGTGCTGGAGACAGAAGAGGTGTACTCCCATAAGTTTTCCGAGGAGGCCAAGTCCATCTGTAAAATGGTAAGGGGCTGGAAGGCCCAGTGTGGCAGCTTCATGAACAAGCTGTGCCTGACACGATCTGAGCGGTAACACGGTACCACAGAGGGGCTGCAGGGACAAGGACTAACCAAGCTCATCTGTCGCTGGGGTGACTGCATTCTCTATTCATTCTAATTGTGTTTATTTGGGCTTGCTTCTCCGTGGGATTCATCACGGTCATCTTGAGCCCTTTCCAGAGTTTTAAGGCCAAGGGAGCGGTATCTATTCTCGTGAGACTTTGAATGTTAGTTTGCAGTCAGGAATGCATTTCTGTCTTTTATAACATTGTAGAAAAAATAAAAAGGACTTGATGATGCAAGACTCTCCTTGTCTCCTGCAAGGAACTGAAAACCCCAGGCTTCCATTGTCTTTGGTGAGAGCTGGGGGTAAGCAGGACAAGGATTATGCAATGAAATTATTGTGACACTCAAATGTTGTCCCAGCCCATCTCGCTGACTTTGTTAGCAGCTTTTCCCCCAGGGTGCCAGGGTATCCAGCTTTTCTTAATACTGTTGAGCTGTTCTTCAAAATGTTTTCTCACTCTTTCAGCTGGGAGTCATTTTTGTAGCACAATAGCCATGTCTGACAATGGAAATTCTCAAACCCTCTGAGAAATCTCAAAGCTGTGTCTGAATTCATCAATGTCTTGTTGACATCCATCTTTAGAAGGCAGAATTGTAATTTGGAAAGGGATGTGGCCTTTCTCTTGGTGTTGTTTGCTAACGAGTGGAGTCTCCTTTGGAGACAGTGACAGATCTGTGTTACTGGTAGAGGGAGAATGAAGGGAAAGAAAGGTCAACAAATAGGTAGTGAGAGTTTCACCAATGTCCTGTGCAACGGGCAAGCAAACAGCAGATCGACAATGTTCTGGTTGACTGCCTTCATGAAGGGACATTGAAGTCTCCTTGTCGTGGTAACACTGCCAAGTATCGTGGCTGGAAGCGATTAACTCACAGTGCACCAACCCATTGCTGAGTCCCTGGGTAGGAATTACCTGACATCACTCTTGATAGATACTCTAGGCCGTTCACTGCCCTTAACTGGAGATTCAGAGCCCCCAGTGAAGTCGACATGGGAAACTTCAGGGCGGTCACAGGCTCTTACAAACCATCTCGTGTGCTCGAACAGCCTTCTCTTCTCAGGTAGCATCTTAGCTGTCCCCAGGTGAGGAGCAGGGTCTGCTGGAGTGGCAGAGGGTTTGTGCATATCCTGCTGTTAGTATGGAGTGGAAATGTGGTGGGCAAAAATTACATCTTGCTGCTTATTCCGTAGTTATTTGCAGGCCTGAGGCACAGAATCAGAACAGTTTGGGTTGGAAGGGACCTTTAAAGATCATCTAGCCCAAAGCCCCTTTTCTGGCTGACTTACCTGTAGAAGCCCTTCTTGTTACTCTTTATGTCTCTTGCATAACAGAATGAAAGTACACTTTGAGAACATGCAAGCCCACAAGAACTTAAAGCGGAGAAGAATTAAATGTAGCATTGATGGGATAGTGCTGTAGATGCCCTACCACTCCCAGGGGAGCAGACAGTCATTACACTGTAGTGGTCGTTTTCATCTTCAAGCCATGGAGACTTTGGTTTCACAGAGGTGGGACCTCAGGAGGTCATCCAGTTCATTCCCTTGCCTCAGGGAAGCACGGCCTATATATAAATCATCCTGAAAATTTGATCATTAACTGCTTCAACGTCCAATCAAGTGGCATGTTTATTTAGGTGGTTTCTGCAAACTATTAATGGATCCAAAGATAACCCTTCCCTTTCTGAGCGCTAATGCCTTAAGGCAGGAAGTGCCTCAGTTCTGGTACCGAGTGTAATGGCATTTGTGGTTTTCCATCCAAAAGTCATTTATTTTATCAAGTGACATTTTAAAAAATCCATTATTCAAATGTATTTTCTCAAGTTCTTTTTGCTCTTTATGTTGAAAAGCAGGACTTTGTTGGTTTGTATCAGCATCTTAACAAGGAAACAAAAAAAGTAATAATTAATTACCCATCATATCTGCGAAATGAAACATAAAGTTTCAGTACATGAGCCTAACTTGAGCCTTCACAAAGATCTGACACAAAAAGGCTTTCCCAAAAGCGAACTCTTCAGGGCAGCAGTGGGGAACATCATGTTTCTCACCATGTCTCCTAACCTTCTCTTCAAAGCCTGCTCCATGAGCTCATAGCATCGCCACCAGGAAATAGATTGTCTTTATTCGTTTGCTCATATGAAAGCCCTCTAAAGTGTCACCCCACGTCAACCTTCCCCTCCGGGGTGTTTGTGCCCTTTTGCATTTTTGCAGGCACATGTCATAGCTCCCATTAATCATCATCCATCCCATATTTCCATGTTTCATTTTGTAAGTAATTTCCTATAAATCAGACCTCATTTTGGACTGAAACAGAGATGAATAATAAATAATTAGGAACAGGGGCAGCTGGCTTTCTGGGAAGCTCCCCAACCCATAGTTCCCATATAATATAACTGCTTCATGGTGTGTTTTTTCTGTGAAAAAAACCCAGTCTTTCTAGGAAATGCTCCCTGTTTGTTGTTGTTATGACTTGTATTTCATTGATGTACATGCATGTTTTCCCTGACAAGTGCAGTCATGCATCCAGAGATGTGACTTGAAGTGCATTCAAGTCAGCAGAATTGGATGGGCCCACATTTCTCTGTTCTTCTGACACTGTGTCCTGCTTCTCTGCCTTTCCCACAAAGTGTCTCCCCTCATGCCTTTTATTCCTGCAGCTCCCATTTTACTCCACAAAAGGGATCTCTGTTTGGAGGGCGTAAAGAAGACAGAGCCAAACTCTTGGTTTGCTGCCCAGTAAGGGGACAGGAGGCAATGGGCACAAACTGAAACCCAGGAGGGTCCCTCTGAACATTGGGAAACACTTTTCCATAGTAAGTGTAGTCAAATACTGGAACAGAGGTGACCATACTATTACTTTTCTATTCTCTAAAAATTGCTGAAAAGAACATGTTTACCTCTGTGTCAGGGTTGAAATTTGTCTAGGTGATTCCTGAAACTATTTGATCAGCTGGGTCGATGGGAACGGTTTCACCATTCCCCTTGTCTCTTTTCAAGAGCAGCAATTTTTGTTTTCCATCCTTACTCCTATAATTTTAGGACTAACGTCTTAGGACTTGGAATTATTTATTACAAGGTATGATCTGGATATGAACTGATTGATCATATGAAGATAAAGCAGTGCTTTGAGGACTGTTGGCTTTTTTTAGCAATCCTCACAACAGTTGTTTCTTTCTGTAAAGGAAGCAAAACAAAGTCATGGAAAAAGTCTCAGACATCGTGGAGTTTGAATCCCCAGCGGGGATCAAATGAGTGACATGAAAGTATCAGGAAGCTCTTTATATCAAGATCTTGATGTAATTTCACTGCTGCTACTCAAGACTCTCTTTGAAAGTCCTGTTCTAGTCATGCTTTGCCCATAACTCTGTAGACTAAACCCTAAACGTCCAGTGTCATCTGGAGCATTTGCTACCAGAACATAAAGCTCTGCTGCTTGGTATCAACTTCATGTGTGGTTGAGTGGCTTAAGACACCTTCAGATTTGAAACTCTGTGAATTATCTGCTGGCTTTGGCTGTAAAATTACATTGAAATTGTGTTTAATGGGGTCACTTGCACTGTTGTCCCAGGAGGGCTTGTCATCGGCCTGATGTAGTTGCTTTTGTTCTGCTCTCTATTTGTATCAAATAAACCCTTTGAAGCTGAATGAAACAAAAGTTTAGAGAGGGCTCAAAACATACAGTTGTTATCTCCATTTTCTTTTCCAGGTCAGATTCCCATATGGGATGCATATTTCAGGCTCTTGCACAGGTTTACTATTGCAAAAGCTTCTGGGGCTGCAGGAAATGGTAAAAGCCTCATTATTCCTGGGACAAAGGAAGGGTCTTCCCTTCTGGAAAATGTTATAGTCCATGCTATCTCTTGATATCCACAACAGAAGCCAGAAAGATTGTCTGGTTTCACCTGTTGCCATCTCTAGAGCTGGTTGCATCTGCAGCTTATCAAATTCCATGAATTTCTTACATTTTTCTCCATTGGGACTGTCCTGGGACTGTCCTCAAGAGGCAGGCAGGGTTTTGCAGGAGAATCCTCTCCTTCCTGTGGTCTTTCAGTCCCAGCCCATTCCCAGTGTCTGTTCCCTCTTGTGTCTTTCAGCCTGCAGTGCCTAACCACCCACAACCAACTGCATTCATGTTCCAGAGGCTCCTTCTTGCATCTGAAATTACTGAATACTCCCTTGTTCATCACAGAGGAGCCCAGGAATCCCCAAGCGGCCTTTTTCTGTCCTCAGCTCCCCTATCCTCTGACCACACCCTCCAAACAACTTACACCCTGACGAGGGTAAATTCACAGATCAGTTTGGTCTTCCCACTTAATCCAGAGTCCAGACTCCATAGACAGGATGTAAGCCCCTTTCATCCCTTCACAGCTGACCTGAGAGCAGAAACTGCAGAGATCTCCTTTATCATCTACAGGCAATTCCAAATCCACCCCTTCCTACTACCGCTTGCTCCTCCACTGCACTGTTCCCGAAAGCTTCAAAGTGTCATTTCCAGAAGTGTATCAGAGCCAGAGCCCATAAAAATGGTCTTTCTGCCTTCAGATTCTTTTTTCCACCTGTCAGAGTTACATTTTCCCATCTTTATCTGAGCATAATGCAGGCTTCCTTGAAGATGAGTGGAAGGGAAAGCAGGGAAACAAAACTGTGAATCTTCACTTTCAGCAGATTGCCTTTCAAGTTAGTGGTACATTTAGACAGGTCCGTGTCCCAGGTGATGGTCTTTTTGAGTGAGTATTTTGCACAAAAAGTTCTGCCACTCTTCAACTGTTTAGTTATGATCTTTTAGCCTACTTGATCCTACCCGTATGGTTTAAAAGTAGAGGCATTTTTGTGAAGATTTGGCTACACGTTTCTGCTCATCCACCAACTAGTCTGTGCCAGAATTATTGAACCGTTCCCTTACAGATCAATTAGTCCATCCATCAAAAAAAAAAAAAAACTGAGAAAAAGCACATGGGACTTATGAATGTACATCTATATAAGTTATTAAGGAATGTCAGATCTTTTCTTGAGAGTGTTCACTGAAAGTAAGCAGAAGCAATAGTCTCTATTTTGACTGTAAATACTTTACAGCAGGTGATTTTCAAATGGTTTTACCAGCACATAGAACAGTGCAGGCCTAATCCATTTAACTTCAGCCTTTAAGTAGCAGCAATTCCACCTCCCCTCTGTGCTTCCCTCCGGGCACATTCAGAAACAACTGGGGATAAAAATACCTTGGTGGAGCTCTCGCTTTTCTGACATCGTCACCGTTCCTCTTGGCACGTTTCAGCTCCTCACCAAAGACGTGAAGCAGCGGCTGGGATGTCAAGGGGAAGGTGCAGCAGAAGTGAAGAGGCACCCCTTCTTCAAGAGCATGAATTTCAAGCGCTTAGAAGCAGGAATGCTGGATCCCCCCTTCGTCCCTGATGTAAGTACGATGGGAAGAAGCCCCAGTGGCCTCTTTCTAGAGATTTCTTTCTAAAATAACTCCTGTCTCTTGGGGCTGTTGTCACTCTCTGCACGGGTAGCTCCCCTAGGAAGGTGTGAGAAGTGGTAGGGCTGGAGGGGGGATGCTGGGAGGAAGAGGAGAGGGAGCTCTGTAGATGTGTGTGCAGGGTGGGTGAGCCTCCACACAGGACCGTCACCCAGGGCTTCACTCATTCCCACTCATTTTACCGCAGCATTCCCATGTGACACTGGGGGCACTGGAAACCTTTGGCATTGCCTTATCCATGGTGGTGGTGTGAGAATCGGTGTGCCCAGGACCAGGTGGTGCTGTGGCAGCCACGTGTAAGCGTGCAGATTTATAGGTACACAGGCTGAGTGAAACCACAACTACCAAGTCCAAAGCTCCGTGGGGCCGGGGAATGAACTTGGTCCTCATGAAATCTATCAGGTGTCACCTCAAGCAGAGAAGGTGACTTGGACTTGGAGAGAGCATTTTGAACTTTTTAGTGTTCATGGGGCATGAAACCCAACACTGAGTCCTTACTCAGGTTTGCACACCAGACTCACACATACTCAAAATCTTTGTTGCATTGGCAACAACAAAACTTTTTTCCACCCTTTTGTGGTATCAATTTCTACCCCAGTGCACAGAGTTATCTGATGATTTTCCTCCTGCAGGGCTCTCTTTCTGGCTAGACCTTCTATCCTTAAAGTTCCCATATGGTTCTGAGTAAACACTGCCTTTTTAATGTATTAAGGAAAGTAATATCTTGGCAGCTCTCATTCAAACCAAAGTGGTTTGAATGCTACAAAAGTTTACTTTAGCTGCTCTGGTTTTTCTTTACATTTCACTATGTGGCCTAGTTATTCCTGCCAATTAGCCCATGGTGCTACGACCTGCTCTGGTGGGAAAAAACAGGAGACAAGCTACTATTTCTTTCTGATGTAGAAAATCAGAAAATTCTGGCCTCAAATTTGGGATCTGCCAGAGTGTGTTTAAAGCTTAGCTGTGGCACGAGAGGCCTAGAAGGCACCTCTTAGAGACGTATTTGCTAAAGCAAAAGCACATAATTTTTTATGGCTATTTATCGGGGACTCAAGAGCTGTCCCTAATTTAATTTGTGTGGCAATTCATCCATCGGTTTCCCAGTCTTTACTGAAGTCAGCTGAATCGCCCAAAGCTGTATAGCCAACGGCAGAGGTTGGAATCCAACCCATGTCTCTCCATCCTCTTCTAGACTACCCTGTGTCCACAAAACTGCTGTGGGTTGCAGCCGTGTGGAATGCAGAAGGAGACAGCCGTCAGCACCCAGGACCCCTGTCAGGAGTCAGCCCTATTTGTTTGGCCACAGTGCTCAGATTAAAGCGCTGCTCAGGGGCACCCCTGGGCTGTGCACTCACGGTGCCGTCTGTGGGCAGCACGTCCTGCAGTCGAGCGGCTCAGGTTGGTCCCACCACCAGCCCTCGATATTCCTGCACATCCGAGGGTACCCGTGAAGCCTCTGGGCACACAGATGACCACGCTGACAGTGACAGGGAGCCAGTGGTGACTATGTCTGCTCTCTGTGGCTGACTGCTGGGCTATGAGCTAAAAACCACGTCACTGCAAAGAGCTCTGTCTCTGTCACCCCGGAAAACTGAGTGGTTCAAAAAGGCAAAGCCATTTGACTATTTCTTTGAACAATGCAGACAAGTTAAAGGAGTTAATAGAGGTGCTTCTGGACAGCTTCCAGCAGCAGAGTTATTAATAAAAACAATGGAAAAATGCCAAACCTCCTCTGTTTTCTTTAGCAATTAGTGTACATTCCTCTAAATTTTTAAGCTGCAAACCCCTCAGCTATCTGACCAGGAGGGCACTTCTATCTGAGGCCTCTTTTCCGAGCTGTCTCATAAACATTCTGGTTTCCTGTTGTTTCCTCTCTAAAAGAAAAGACTGCTGAAGGATTTGATTTTTGCTTTCTTGCTTTCTCTGTTCTTTTCCCCTCACCTCTCTCAAGCAGATGGTACGTGGATGACTAAAACCTACTTTGACTGATGCTTTAAGGGCTTTGAACTAGGAAACTTAACGTGCTTAAAGTGAAGGCAGCCTTTGATGATAAACAGGCAGGCAGAGCGAGTCTAGAGAAGGAGGATGCAGACACACACTTGTTGTTAGACACTCTCACTTGACTGAACCTGTGAATGAGAGCACATGATCCGACTCAGAAATGCTTTTTCTCCTGTTGTTTCTGTTCTCTTTGCTGCTGACAGCCCAGAGCAGTGTACTGCAAGGATGTGCTAGACATCGAGCAGTTCTCCACAGTGAAAGGAGTTAACCTGGACCAAACAGATGATGATTTCTATTCCAAGTTTTCCACAGGATCAGTGTCTATCCCATGGCAAAATGAGGTAAGGACGTTCCACAGTAAAATCACTGCAATGAAAGCCCAAATGCAGATGGTTTAAGAGGAGCTGTGTGTTTGCAGTAATATATAGCTACTGGAGAACGTGCCAGACTCTAATGCTTTCACGAGTTACAAATGGCCCCTTTCAAGTTCTGTAATGTACCACAGATGTCAGGTTCAGGTGACTGTGTTGGCTCTGGGTATTTGTGTAAATTGGCCAGGGTCCTACTGTACTTCCTTCTGGATTTCTGCAGAGGTGTTTCCGCAGCAGCTCTCAGGAGCTTTTCTGGGATAGCTGGAAGTCCTAGTAGAAGGCTCCTCCACAGGTGATCCTGGTGTCACCCACTCGTGTCTCGTACTTCAGTGGGTCCCAGCTGCAGCAGTTGTCTCTGGGCCTGGAACTGCTCTGGGCTTTCCAGATCTGAGTCTTTCTTTCTGCTTGGTGTCAAAGCACAGCCAACAGTAGATTTCATAATCCTACTGGGTATCAAACAGCAGATCCACTAGGGCAGAGGGGTGCTAAGGACTGGCATTCTGTAAGGGTGGCAGAGGGGTGCTAAGGACTGGCATTCTGTAAGGGTGCCTGTCTTTACCCAATATTCTCCACGACGCTAAAGAAAAGAACGGGAATTTCATGGGGCGGTTTCTGACAAGGCTGGTGTGCAAAGGTGCAGAGCAGACTCAGCCTCTCCTTTTCACACATCCTCTTTGCCTTCCAGAGGCACCAGCAGGAACCAAGTGTTAACTCTCCCAGCGCATTGCTGGCTTTGACCAGCCCAGCACTGCTGGAATTTGTTCATTGCAGACCTATCATCTCCTTTTTCTTCCCTTTCTCGTTGTGTTCCACTAGATGATAGAAACAGAGTGCTTCAAGGAGCTGAATGTCTTTGGACCAAATGGTACTATTTCACCAGATCTAAACAAAAGCTACCCCCCAGAGCCACCCAAGAAAGGATTGCTACAGAGAATATTTAAGCGACAGGTGAGATCTTTTACGACTAAGAGAAGGGAACTCCCACAGGTGCCCAGTGTCCCAGCCATGTTCTGGTGGTATCTTTGTTAGGAGGAAGGCAGAGTGGCTTAGAGAGGGCTGGCTGTCACAGTTACCTGGTAATTTCCTGCCTAATGCTGCATGTCCCAGGTTTTCCATTTACCTCTTGTGATTTTTTTTTTTTATTTATTTATTTTGTACTTCCAGAAGTTCCAGTGTTGTTCATGAGTTTTGTTTCCAGCAGCTGGAAATTTCTTACCCAACCTATTTTTCAGTGGTGTGCTGACTTGCTTTTGGAAGTGATCCTCTAGTTTTAGGAAGTTCCTGGTGAAAAGAAAATGCGAATTTTGAGAGAGGTGGTCATGGCAGGAAGCCAAGACAGTAAAGAGGAGAGCAGACTGTGATGTACAGGTTTCATGAGGCCCCACGGCACCACTTGCAAATCTCAATAACATTCTTAGGCTGATCTATTTGTGTAGAGTTAAAACCATGGCTGAGCACTGGCAGGGATCCTCTGTATTAGTCAGATTTAGCAGATACTGACATTTTGCAGTGAATTGATTTGACTCCTGGAGCTCGAGTGAGTCTGCTTTGCTTCATTCCTCAAGAGCTGCCATGGTCCTGCTGACCTAGAAGGAATACAGGTAAGAAAGTAAAGAATATTTTGCATTCAAAGATCTTCAAACAAAAAAATCTTGCAGTCCAGTCAGTGCCTTATCAGCATAAAATAAACAATGTTAGAGTAGAAAAAAGAAAAGCATGTCATGTTTTGGAAATCTAATTGTCGCTGTCTTCCTCTTTCTGCAGCATCAGAACAATTCAAAGAGCTCTCCAAATTCAAAGGCCAGTTTAAATCACCACATAAATTCAAATCACGTAAGTTCAAACTCCACTGGAAGCAGCTAGTTCCAGCTCAGTCTTGCAAAACAACATCTTGCATCCTTCCACTATAATCTCTGGAGCTTCTGTGGATGAGGGAGCCTCCACCGTTGAGTGAAAACAAACAGGATCTCCCGAAATGGAGGTTTGTTATCCATTCCTTCCAGTGGAGCCTCGCATTTTAAGAAGAATTTTCCACTCAGGTCTGTTTTTGGAGGTGGCGCTCAAGACTGTGTGAATCAAATTTGTCTATTTAGAACATTGCAATAGAAATTCAATGAACATGACTACTTGCACGTATTTAAATAGCATCATACTAGAACTGAATTTTGTCTTTATTATTTTTAAAGAAAAGTTTTGTAAATTTCTCTATTGTCTCAGTTTACATTTTGTACATTTGTATTTAAATGAAAGTCAGACTTTGGAGGTGTATATTTTCCAAGCAGCAGTGTAAAGCCATGTGTTTTAAGGCATTTTTTTAAAAGAAACAAAATGTGACTCAAGACTTCCAGAGCCTCAAACGAGAAATCATTCTTTTTAGCAATTCTAGAAAACTCTTCATAGATCACTTTATCAGACCGGGGTTTAATGACATGCATTTTTATGGAACAGTTTATTCTTAATTATTTTACGTCTGTATATTTGGTTTACAGCAACACTGCATACATTTCTCCTCTTCATTAGTTTGTAATGTCTCGCATTAAATGCTGACAGACCAGATTTTGGTGCATTCAAGAATGCTCCTTGCTATGCTGAAGGTTTGTGATGTCATGGGACCAGCCCAGCTGAGATTTGCACTTCCTTGTGTTGTTATTCAAGTACTTTTTAGTTAGAAAAGGAGCCCTGTTTTAAGCTCTTCTCCTTCACGAGTTTTTCTGCTGTCTTTAATGACAGATAGAACAAAGCTGAGTGAGAGGTGACCGGGAAACCAAACGTTCATTTGTTTTTCCAAGGACTTCAAACCTGCACCTGCTGAAATGAGAGCAAAACTCCAAGTGTTCTCCGTGCTGCATTTAAAATTCCAAGGCCTTTCCACAGCTGCTCATATCAAACAGGTAGAGAGAGAGAGGAGTTCAACAGGCTGGTTTGTGCTGCCCCTGGCATTTGTGGCAGCTTTCTGTGGAGGTTGGGAGTGGCAGTAGCAGAACCTCTAGGCTATGTCTGCGCTGAGAGTCCTTCCACGTGTCGTGCAAGCAGTGTTAGGAAATAGCACCTGCCGCTTTCGGTTCCATCGTCCCTTGTCCAGGGTCCTTTACCCATCGACAAAACCGCTGTCCCCACCATACAAACAGGTACAAGCAGGACCAGTCGGGATCAGCAGCAGTACCTCGGGCACCAGAACAGGCACAGGGCTTGGATAAAGCAGCTGACAGAGAAAAGGCAAGGAGGGGAGATGAGGCTTGAGCCACCCTCTCATGCCAGGTGATGGCTTTGCAGATCTTGCAGAAGATGCAAGATTTTAGGCAGGTAGTAATAGATGAGAATTATAAGCAATTTTATCTCTCTGAATCAGCTATAAATCAAATCTGGAATGGTTTCAGCTTCCTGATAGGAGGGAAATTAAATATTGTAGAGGTGAAAGCCTCTATGCACAGATTGGGCTGATACTTCCAGGTCTGTTCTCGTGGCCTGACTTAAAGTTACCTGGAATCTGATCAGACACCTGATCACACTCAGGATGAAGACATCCTTGCTTTGGGAGGTTTTCACAGGCCTTCTTCCGTGGCATTTGGGATCTCACGTGTCTCCCAGAAATGCAGGTGAAGCGGAGAAGCAAACCTTAGCCAGACAGCTAATGTACATCAGCGTGAGTAAGAGAAGACAAGGAATCCTTGATCTTCTTAGGGAGCTGCAAATATTGTACAGCTCCAGTCTGTTTCTATCACTCTAAGGCATCACCTTCTAACAGAATGGTATACAGTGCGTTTGTGCACCCTCAGTTGGCTTCATCCTCCACACTGATGTGTGGGACAGAGTGAAAAGCTGAGCTCCGTGTTCCACAGCTGCCACTGTGTCACTCAGCAGCACAGACAAGCATATTCCCCATCAGAAAAATGTGACTGATAGCGTCTACCACCAAGGAAAGAGATGGCTGTGGGAAGGCTTAGCTCATTAATATTTCCTTGGATAGGCCTGATAAAACTGAAACTGTTGGCCCAAGGGCTTCATCTCCTGCATGCCACCAGCCTGGCGTGTGAAGACTAAAATTTTCCTTCTTTACCATCTCCCAGTTGGGAAACGAAAATCTAATAACCACAAACCCCTTACTGAAAGCTGGTGAACAAACTGCAAATACAGGTTGGAGCTGGCCTTATACCTCTTAGATGCCACCAGCCTTAACTAGTGGTTAGATGACTTCTTAGTGACAACAGCCCCTCTAGGACTCTGCCAGGGAGACACAGGGACAGTGCAAAGTCCTGGAAGGATGAGAGCTGCATTCACTGACTCCTGATACTTGGAGGGCACTTTGGTAGGCTTAGGTGTCCTGAATCCTCAAGTTGTGCACCCGAAGGCCTGGGATGGACTCCCTCTGGATTCCAGCTCCTTGGGAGCAGTGAGTGAGTAAGGGGAGAGACACAAAACAAGGCATCTGAGGGAGATTCCATGCTGCATCCCTGAAGCGTGTCTGTCCTGAATGACAAACTATAAACAGTGTTACGATGCTGGGGCAGCAGAACTGTTGTGCTTTTTCAGTGCCCAGCAATGAAAGACTTAATACTGTACATCTCTAGTGCTGATGAACAGCCCTAGGGATCTTCCTGCCAGGGTTTTCCTACAACAAAACCTGCAGAATTTCTTTTTCTTGCCTTTTTTTTTTTTTTTTTAATTATTCAGCTCACCTGGCACTCAAGACTGGAGTAGGACCACAGTCCTCTCACTTCCACTGGTGACCAGGTGCAATTTGGGTCGATTGATTTTCTCTGTCTCCTTTTCAATTACAATACCAATTCTTTCCAAAAAAATGCATATGTTCAGATCTGGTTGCTTGTTTTAAATAGACAGATGAGCCAGCTTAGCTCTTTTCAAGAATCAGAAATCGTGCGATCTGATCCTGATCGTGGAAGCACGTTTTTTATTTTTAAATCTTTACTGAGTAGTCAGATGAACACTAATTAGTTTGCAGGCTTTTATGAGTCAGGTGTTTGCTATCTGTTTTCTACAGTGTCTCAAGGTTCGCTTGAGCCTTGTAGCATTTTTTCCCACTCTCTGTTAGATGGATGGCTTTTTTTAAACCAAGGGATAATGAAGGAAAAAATGACAAACTCTTGCTTGTGCACTCTTGACCTGGATTATCTAAAAAGAGATTTTTCACAAGCGCAGCCATGACTCAGATGTTGTTTCTGAACAAAAACCTGCTTGTGAAGCTGGGAAAGGTGTGAAGATAATCAAGGCAAACAGGTACTGGAGATCAAGCTGAGCCTTAGGAAGCTGCAGAATTCAATATCACAGTGTTCATCTGGCCCTGCTGATTAGAGACTCCTGGTAACTGGCAGTTCAGAGACATAACAGCTCTCTGCAAGAACAGTTTAATACCATCTCAATTTGCAGTCACCCCAGAAACTGTGGCTAAGAGTGCCATCAGCAGTGGGAATCAAACTTGGCTGACCCAGCAAAGCATCTGCTTTGAAGACATTGATTCTTAAGGTCATTCACCTTTTTGAATTCTTCACTGAATTCTTTGCTTCAGCTGTCAAAGCCTGACATTTCAAGTCCAAACTGCTGCACGTTCTTCCTTGGTTCATCCCGCATTGGTCACAGGGTCTTCAGTCAGCTGGGAATTGCACACACAGGGCCATATTACACATACAGCCTGGCCTGTGGCTCAGAGACAAGCTTGTCCCTCTGAGGGTCAGGTGAGAATCCCCCCAACCTGCTTGAACAGCCGTCACACAGGTCTCTGGTCCCAGCCTCGGTCAGGAGCTCCCTGCACAGGCTTTTGTGGAAGAGCAATAAATGCACATCCCGACAGCACAGCTGCTTCTTCTCACCAGTCTCCGTGGAACAGGGGGCTGCAGGAACTGGACAAGATACGTGTGTTTTAACCTCCGTCCGCAGTTGGTTGTGATCATTCTTTTTGTTCAGTCCGTGTTTGTATTGCTCAAGTCGCTCAGTGTAGGGGAGATCATTCAGCAGGCATTTCTAGGCATTTCCCCTTACAGCCTTCAGAAAGACTGGATTTTCCTTTGGAAGAAGACCTTGGGTTAGTCTGTCCCTCGGCACGTAGTCCATCTTCCTTCCTGTGTGTAGCTTGAAGCACAAAGTGGTCTACAGGAGCTTGAGAAGTCCAGACTCTCCTGCCCAAGGATGGTCCCACTCTGGGTCAGGCTGTGGGGAGGTACATTTGGCAGTGAAGTTTGGGAGAATCTGTTCAACAGCTCCGTGAAATACAGGAGATTCCAGACTTGTCTGTCTCAAGCCTTTCACAGATATGCCCTGCAACTGAAAATGCTACTAATTGTTTAGAGCAAAAATAATGACTAGCATCCTCATGCTAAAGCTGAGAGAAAGTCTGCCTAAATTTAAAACAATTCTTCTCTTTGGTGTGCTGGGCAGGACACAGTGTCTTTTACACTAAATAATGTTACAGTGCTGGCTGGTAATAATTTTCTGTCCTTAACTGAAAAGAAAAGAAAAAAAAAGAGAGAAAGAAATTGACTGAGAGAATTTTTAAGTTATTTCCTTTAAGGAAAATAAAAAATTTCATCAGAGAAGGTGAAAGCCAGCAATATGCTCCAGTATTACACGCTCAGCTCCCCCAAACATCTCTGTGGTTACACAAATACAAGCTGCTGCAGTTGGATCAGCTAAGCTGGTGTACTGACAAACGGGCTTTATCAAAGAAACAATTTTAAACAGATTGCTGTCTATTCACTATAATGAACATTACTGCTGGCACATATGTCTTCTCCTTGGTTTATGTCCTGCAGCCAGGGGTGACGGTTTGTATTCCTATCCTGCCCCTGGTTTTCTTCGCTGCCCTGGGCAAACCTCTGTGCAGTTTTGTTTTCCCATTCTTAAGCACGGAGAGATGTTCTCTGTCTGTCAGCTGAAAGCACTTTGGGGTCTGTGCATAAACCAGATCAGTATCAACTCTTTGTATTGGTATTTAAGTGAAATAGGCTCAGTATAGCTGCTCTTACTTACATGACAAGGGAGAAGACTCTTCTAAATTAGGGCTCTTTTTATCATTGGTTTGTCTTAGTTCCTTAGAGACACTGAAGCAGAACGCACTGCACTTCTGTACGGCATCTCCAGCAGGCAGTGAGGTGACAGTGCAGATGTTAAAGTGTTAATTTCTTACCTAAAAGCTGGCCAGTAATTATGGCATTCCCGTGAGCACTTCCTCTTTTTTTTTTTTTTTTTTTTTTTTTAATTTCAGTCAGGAGATAAACAGTTACGAGGAAATAAATAACGCTCGTTGGTCCGACTTTTCTGGCCAAGCCTGCAAAGGACTCCCCACGTTACCGGCCGAGTGAGGTGCTGTGTGAAGTCCCAGAGATGCCTCTGTGGCAAACACGGGGTCAGCTCTCAGCCCGCAGGGGAAAGGAGAGAGGCCGCTCGCCCGGGATCCGTGGGCTCCGATGGGGAGCTCCAGGTTTCCTGGAGAACCCGTGGAGAAGATTCGCTGCCAGAGGGGGAACACCTCCGGTAGTGGCTGGATGGCAAAGTGCTCTCCTTTCTCATCACCCCACACGCCAGCTGTTAGATACGTTGATTAGCAAGCTCAGACGAGTCGTTTCATGTGGATTGGACGTGGTCTCCCTTAATTGCATTTCTTTTAAACACTGGACACTCTTCTAAAAGACTGAACGTTTTAGCCTTTCGAAGGTGAAAGTTGTAAAAACTTTATTTTGTGTTTCTGAGCAATGTAGATAGACCTAAAGATTTCATGAACTATCATGTGGTTGCCCATATCTGACTAATAATTAAATTGTAAAATTGCAGTTTCATATTAGGGTTAGTCTTTTCACCTGCTTTAAAAATTAAAAATCATATTTGGTATATAAACACACACAGAATATCCTGTTTCAATTTCAAGAGCATATCCAGGATTAAATGTTTTTAAGCACTTCTAATACTGTAGTCTATAAGAGGAGCAGACACTTCTAAAGCAATGTTAAAAGTTGTCTTTAATAACTGAGTCAACAGATCATTTTTGTAATAAATTAAAGCAAGTGTTCTCAATTAGAAGAGCTAGTGGCTGTTGGTATTGTACAAAAAAATCATTCTAATATCCAAAGGGTTGGGGTGGGGAGGGTCTGTTTGGTTTTGTTTCTCTTTCCAGGGAGATCTTTAACATTGTTTGATGAAGCTAGTTTCATTTTGAGATTGTTACTGAAGATAAAGGCTTCTGTGTTCTATGGCTGCTTGGATTCTTCGTACATAATGTCCTAGTAATGTCACAGTGCTGCTGTATCTAGATCAAACCACTGTTTTGATTGGGTTTTTTGGCTTTGGGGTTGGTTTTTTTTGTTTGTTTGTTTTGGGGTTTTTTTTTAATAAATTCCTTAATTTAAATACATGAAAATTATACGCTTTGCTTTAATGAGGCATGTAACCAAACGGAGACTCCTGAAGTCCTTGGGATCCTGAAGATGGTTGCTGGGAGAGTGGGATGCAGTCCATGCCTTGCCGGATGCTTTTGTGGCTCCACGTGGTTTGTATTTTCTGTCCCTTCACATCTTCAGGAAGATGGAGGGAACCAAAAGCCAAACTGAGGTTGCACCTCACTTGGTGAAGGTTCAGATTCTCGTTTGGAAGCAGGTCATGTTTCCCCTGGGACCTCCTTCCTCTGCCTTCCATCCTCACCTCCCCGGCCTCTCTCTGCACTGTCAGCCAACACAACTCTTTCCAGCCTTGAAGGTAAGTTCAAGGAGAGGATGACAAACTCACCAGGAGGGAGACAGGCTTGGGAAGACATGAAATATGTTTTAAAGTACGGTGAGCACTGATTTATGAGGCCCTACAGAGGACTTTGCCTGAGCTCCAGTTTGGCAGAGAGAATATGCTGACAGAAAGAAAACAACATCCACCCAAGTGTGCTGCTCAGTATTCCACACAGAGAGATCTGAAACAGAGAGAGAGAGAGGGGCTGCAAAGTCTCCAGGAGGAAAGTGATGCCCTGCTCTTTTAGTTAAGAGGAGAAAGAATAACTTTTCAAAGAGACAGAAAGAATATTTTTATGAGACTGCTAATGGCAAGCAGTGTCTGCATCAAGTTCCTTGAAGGACCATTTTGAAAAGAGATTATCTGCATGAAAGAAGCAGCTACATCCAACAGCTAAAGTCAGTGAAACCCAAGGTAATAGACTGTATAAATTCAGGTCATGTGTATTCTCACTTTCCAAACCAAGCCAAGCCATTTTTCACAAGATTTTAACAATCTGAGAGGAGAGGAGATGAAATTTTATTTCTTCTCTTAACAGTTCTCGGCGGTTTTTTTTCTCTCTCTGTAACTTCATGTCTTTTCCGTACAGCAACATCTAGATATGTTCCCTCCTGGGAGATATAATCTTCCTTAGACTTTTCCACTACCTCTGACATGAGATGGGCAACTTCTCAGAGGGAAGTCATGACACAGTTTTGAAGGAAATCCAATTTAAAAAGCATCTCAACTGTTTTAATTCCCTAGGGTGCTTTACAGATGAAAAATGCCATAAATGGGCCTGACTGTGCAATTTAAGGTCTATGGGGTTCTTCTGAGTGAGTAAACAGCACAAGTTTCTGCCAAGTCAAAGGCTCATTTTTGGGATTTTGCAATTCTATTTCACTTCTGGTATTCAGTAAAAAATAAAATTAAAATAGGGCCTGTTAAAAGCTGGTGCTCTGACTTGTCCTGAGTGGAGAAGAGTAATTGCCCAGAGGCTGAGCAGCTTGGATAGCCCATTTACAGATGCTTGGGTAAATCACAGAATCACGGACTCATTAAGGTTGGAAAAGACTTCCAAAGTCATCCAGTCCAGCCTTTGACCAAACACCACCATGTCAACTAAACCAGAGCACGGAGTGCCAGGCCCAGGGATGGTGACTCCACCACCTCCCTGGGCAGCCCGTTCCAATGCCTGACCACTCTTTCAGTGAAGAAAGTACCTGGGTTTTATTTTAATTACAGTCTATCACTGCTAATTTTTTTCTTAATTGAAGAAAAGCTTTCTCCTTCTCTGTCAGCGAATGTGAGTGGCACCCTAAGAGTGCAAGTCTCCACGTGCCTCTGTCAGTTGATATGGCAGAGGGCTGCAGAGAGGCTCAGGATGCTCCAGACCTGCTGATCTGGGGTCACTGCAGTGTGATAGCCCTTACAATATCAGGAGCAGGAAGGCAGGCAATTTGCCCTTTTTTTTTTTTTTTTTTTTTCAAAAAGCTTGTAGGTTGGAAATGCTTTGCAGAACTGAACTTCAAAAGAACGCATTCAAGGGTGCTAAGCCACACGTTTAAGAAATGGAAGAATCAAGGTTGCCTGTGTTCCATTAATATTGTTCCCTTCTCCTCATGCACTGTTGTTATTATGCCCTCTCCTAATACTGTGTTATTACTATGCATTCACTCCTAGAGCAGAACTAACCTCTGGCAAACTTACAATGAGAACCAGCTGCATCCCCTCAATGGCATCCCCTAACACATTATGGGTTTCAGACTTTCATTAAAACCCGAAACTCCCAAAAAGAAAAATATTTTCCTGCAGGGAAAATCTCACCTAATTGGCTGCTCCCTCCATTTGCAGCGCTGAGGCAAGTGGGAATTCTGAAAAATTCATTTGGCCTGAGTATGTGGGGCTTTCTCCCACACACAAAGGGCTGAGAGCTCTCAGTATCCCATCTCGGTTCCCTGAGGTCATCTTGATCCCGGGACTGGGGAAGGGATGTGGAATGACTCTTATATGTTTCACGTCCATTTTGGTGGCAAAACTCTTGGCTGTTTCCTGAGGGAACTGGCAGGAGGGGTGTGAGGAGTTCCTTAGTCTGCCCTCTCCTTGCTGCATGTATTCATCCATACACCCTGAAAGACAGAAACGTGCCCCAAGAGCTGAGGAGGCAATGCAGAAGAAATATTTCTGCAAGTAGGTATTGGGAAGAAGGAAAATATGACCTGCAGAAGGGACAAGGCACACCTTGGGGCAAGTTTCACAGGGGCTGAAGAAATGGGAGGAACAAGGAGGGAAAAGTGATGGAGAGAAGCCAGCACCGGAACGGATTAGGTCTAGCCAGGGGCATGGCTTAATTGTTAATTCACAATAAAACAAGTCGGAAAGCAAAGAAAGAAAACATCAATTCAAACCACCGCTGTAATGAATTTATTGCCAATGGTACCACAGGCAGTAGTAGATCTTTCTGGAAGCTTAAAATCATTGCCCCACTTTGGGCCTGGTGTTCAGTCAGTGTGCTGTGGAATTAAACATTGACATTTCCCATAATGAAAAGATTCAGCTGCAGCAGACATTGTATACTTCCATGACCACGATAAATACTGATCCAGTAAACAATTTGAAGTTCAGATTACATTAGGAATTTGCTATGTTGTTCTCATATTTACAGTAGGAAAGCAGGAAGGAGCCTTCTTTCATGCTTAATTCCATCTTTCTAACTTGGATCTAGCTTTTTTTTTTTTTTCCTCTTTGCCCTTGGAGCGGTTTTTAACTCAAAGGTTTTTGAGTCTGCAAATGAAACCGTAATAGCTGATCATACTTAAAAGTAAATCTTCTGTCTGTGTTTGCTTCTTCACGTGCCAAGCTCTTACAGTGATCCACCTGGAGATTACATGTGGCAACGAGTGAAAATCAATAATTTCTCGTCAACTATTTACATCTGTGTCATAAATAAGTCGTAATAAGATCATAAATTAGTTGGGCCACAGTGATAAAACCAAGAGGCTTGAAACAAGCAAAGTAACTAAGGGAGAACACAACATTCTTTCTTCAGATTAACTAGCACGAACCCCAAAATAGGAAACAAGCTACTCCTCTGACACTTACCACCTTTTTTAAGGCCATGTAAGCATTTCAGTAATATATGCATGCATTTAGAACACTGCTGTGAGTCACACCTATGGGCCAATTGGGCTGATTCTTTGCAGAAAATAGGTGAAAACAAATCTATGCGTTGTTAATCAAGAACACAAAGCAAGAGGGTATTTCCTCCCCCAGACAAGCACCTTTCTCTGGCAGAGGGGGCTGACACATCTGAACTAAAGTCAGGATGGTGCTGAACAGGAACAATTTTTCCTGGGCAGGAGAGCTGTGCCCGGCTCCCGCGTCATTTCTTTTGCACGAATGCTTCCAGGGGGGCGGTGATGTGCATGGTCAGAACGTCCAAACAGTCACTCTTGTAGAGCTTCAGGACGTTCTGGATTTTGTCCTGGCCGCTGCACTCCATCCCTTTTGGCTCGTCCCGCCCGGCTGGCACACAGGACTCGTCCCTGTCCTGCCCGTGCCCCGTCACCACCACAGCGCTGCAGCTGCTCCTGCGCCGGCACCCGCCGCGGGCCAGCGGGGCGTGCTGGGTCTGGCCAGCAAAGGCTCTGGTTTTCCTGGCACACCTCTTACTTCCATAGCTCCCCAGCTCCATGAGCCTCTCGTTGAAATACTCCTGCAGTGGTTTGTCCTGGAAGCCAGCGCTGGTTGTCAGGGGGCCTTCCAAGGAGCCTCCCGGGGAGCCCTCCGAGCAACGGACGAACCAAGGTCTCCTTGAAAAATCGTTCGGTTGGGAGGAGGAGTCCTTTCCTCTCTCCAAATCCTGGAAAAGCTGGTTGAAGGCTGGAATTCCCACATAACTTCTTGACAGCTATTTTAAATGGGGGGGGGGAGGGAGGGGAGGGGAAGAGAAAAAAGCAGGATTGGGGGCAGAAGACAGAAAGAAATCTGAATTAAAATACGCTGGCTTGAGCAGAAAAAGGGTCTAGGGTGTACGATTGCTTACAGTAAAGAGCTGTTAGAGAACGTTTGAGGTTCTTAATCCAAATTCCCTGAAGACCATGCAGTTGGGTACCAATCCCTCTCTGGATCAGAAGTCCATTGGGCTGAGCTTAATTAATGCTGAGCTTAACGAATACTGAGCATTTTTACCTCCCAGCAACTCTACTGCCACAATTTTCTGTAGCCTCTGTGAAAATCTAACTTTCTGAAAGAATCTCTCACCTGTCTGTATCAACAGAACTTTCAGTTTAGCCTTTTAAAATCCCACTAGCCTGTAGCTGCTCTTTCCCAAGGCAAAACCAGACCCCACTTCTAAGAGATTTTATTTTTCCCCCTTTCCTTAATTCCAGGTAAATCTGTGCTGAACTGCAGTGTATTTTTACAAGAATTGTAATTTTCACCTACGATGTATTTCTACTCTTAAAACTATGAACTTTATTATTATGGCACCCCAGCACAGCATAGATGTCCATAAATTTTTCTCCTCCTTTCCCACTGCAGGCCAAATTCCCACTCGAGTTGCCTGAATAGTCAAAGAAAGCCCTGATCCAGCCCCACTGGATGTCTTTAGGTTGATTTCAGGGGGACATCCGTGCTGTGAGTCCTTTTACAGACTGCTAGAAACTCACCATGTAGAAGGTTGACTTTCCATGTCCACAGTTTTAATGTCCCCTGGGTTTTCCAAGTCCCTGCTCTGCCACGTCCACCTTTCCCACAGGAATTCCAAGACACCCTGGCCTGTCTCAAGCTACCAGCAGCGACAGCTGGTTTCTGTACAGCAAGTCAGGGCAGAGCATGGCTTTTTCTCTGAAAACCTTAGCAGTTTGTCTTGAAGGAAGAACTGGTTTATATCATATTGCTGTTTCCAATCAATAAAAAGAAAGACTATACTGCATGTGGATGACAGCCACAGCGGGATGGTGGAACATTTTGCAATCATTTATTATGCCTGACAATGCCTTTGGTATATAAAAAAAGCCATCACTCATGCAGTTTTTGACAATCTCTAATTAAGGCTAGATACTCTCTAAGGGTCCAGCCACAAATCTGGATTCAGAGCCCAGCAATGTCTCGGTAGGGCACTCCATCATCAGCCTTTGACATGTTGCCTACTAGTAATGAATGAAAAACATTGAGCTCAAATGAGAAATAGCGGGTCGGACATGCCATGTAAACTGAAAAGCAATCAAGTTTTTGATCTCTCACTCTTCCATCACACTTCATCCTGGAAGGGACCCAGCAAATCAAATGCCCCTGCCTAGAGTGGTTGTACTTTTGGAAGAAGTTAGGTAATTGGAGAACACTAAAACTTGATTAAAAAGTAGTCTTCCTGACTAAAACTTTTTTAAATGGTTTAAAAAGATAAAATCAACCTAAAATAACAATCAGCTTTAAAATGTAGAAGAAAAAAAACTCCTTCAAGTCAAGTTTTTCTATACCAAACCACAGTGTAAACCTTCTTATTGCATCAAACATCATCTTTCCAGGACACAGGGGAATTAATCCTCCAACGGAAGAACAGGTAGCAGTTATCACACATTGTAAAGAGAGTTTTTGCATACAGACCTTAACATCCTGGAAGCCTGGATATTCTGGGATGATGGGCAAGGCACACTTGCTAGCAGTGTTTGGCTGGCTTTTTTTGGTCATCCCGTGAGAGCAGCTGCAGCTCCTGGAGAGCTGGGACTGTCCCAGCTCGGGGGGGTTCTCAGTGACACGGAGCGGTTTGCAGTGTTTTATGTAGCAAGTTCTCAGGCACAGCACTGAGGCAGGTCCCTCCATTTCAGCCCGATTCAGGGGAGTCTGGAAGCGACGGGTATTCCGGAAAAATCCTCTCTCCTAGTTCTCCTCTACTGCATCGCCTTGCACTAGCCGGTCCCCGGACAATCTGCAGTGCTGAGTGGCAGCAGGCACGGCAGGCACTGACAGCCCCGAGCACTGCAGCTCTTGCCAAACCGGGGTTCTTCAGGTCACCGGCAGGTGATGCCTTGGCTGAGGTCTGAAACCCCCCCAGCCGTCAATGCTGCTTTTATCCTCCGAGGGCTCTCCGCAGAAAGTCGGTAAATCTTCGCCGCGGACGCAAAGGGTTCAGGTGAGGGGGGAATTTGCGGGGATTACAGGCTCTCATACCGTCATCCCAGACAGCCTGATGTGGCTGCTGACGCGGCAGCAATTAGAGAAGATCAACAACCTGCATGCAGGAGTCGTCACTGAGCCTATTTGGAGCAGGCAGATCGCTGCCCTTCTGACTGGGGAGCCCTGACGCCAAAACATCGAGGGCTTTAGTTCGGCAAGGCGAAAGGGGAGTTAAGTCAACGCAATGAAACGACAGGGCAGGACTTTCCTGCCTTGACAGTGTAGAAAGCTGCAGTAAAATATTCCTCCCTGTGCCACCCGGCTTCCTCAGTGTGGCTGGAGGTGAGGAGCAGATCCAAAGGGCCTTGCTGTGTGTGGAGCTGTGTCAGGAGAGGGATGTGCTGCCTTCAAACAACCCGGCACCAGCGCGGGTTTGGCAAGAGACCATGGTGGCAGCAAGGCTCCTTTCAGCCACAGCTGTGAAGATGTTCAGAGCAAGAAGCAAGAGCTGCCCTGAGCAGCTCACAACTGACACATCACAGACGAGGGGCAGTCGGGGAAGCAGCTCCGCTGTTTGGATTTGGAGATGCATTAGTGGGGTCATGTGCTAGAAACTGATAAATGTATGTAGCTGCATCAGTCGGCACCTGTGAACTTTGGCAGCACTGGGCTCTTCATTGTCCCCAGTGACTGGGGGCATGTCCTGCCGTTTGGAGGGCAGCACCTCCATTCCTGGCCCCACCGTGGCCAGTTTGCATGCAGAGCTTTGGCACTGAGGGATGCACTGCTTCTTCTCCATCACATACTGTGAAGTAATTATTGGGCCCACTAGTGCTTGTGGAAAGAATACAGAGAGGATTTGCAATCCCTTCGACCTCCGGGGCTCCTGGCTTGTTCAAGGTATTCAGAAATGTTTGCCCACTCTGAATACATTCATGCAAGTATTTGTGGATGCCTTGGATGAACAAGATCCTTATCGATCCAGGGTATCCAGAAACATTTGCATGGACATATTCAGAGCACTGACTGTGAGCCAAAGAGCTTTGGATCTTATCCACGAGACCATCAGCTGGATTCAGGTTAGTGCTTTAGTCTCTGGCAGATGGCAGCTTGGCAGGCTCAGGGCAAAGCCCACAACAGCAACTCCCGCCCGGCTGAGGGACCACAGCAGGTCAGGAGAGAGCAAAGAGCCCACGTAAACACTTACACCCAGGTCAGGAGTGAGCAAAGAGCCCACGTAAACACTTACACCCAGCCCTTCACCATCCAGGTGCAAAGGTGCAACAGCCCTTTTTACCAGCTCTGGCTCTGGCATTATTTTATTTGAGGGTAAAATGGTTCTCAGGCAGAGAGCAAAACTCATATTGAGAGCTGCCTTTTCGGCTACACCCCTGCAGTGTCTCACAGATCAGGGTCTGTGTCCACAGCTCTCTGTGAGCCACACACACATTCAAATATGAGGCTGATGGCAACAATTTGCCTGGAGAGACGTCACGATGCTCACAAAGCAACAGAACTATGAGTCACTCCTGGTGCAGCCCTGATTATTTGCATTGCTGGTCTATACAAAATGGTACCTTCATACATAAATACAGTGTGGCCTGGCTAGGGGTACCTAAGAAAAATCTGAAAAGCATTAAAAAGATTTCTTGGCACCATATTTTGCATTAAAACACTTTCCTCGTCCTTTTTGGCGGGGGGGGGGGGGGCAGGCTTTATTTTTTTACTACTCCTCTTCAAAAACCTTTCAGACACTCTCTGAGCCAAACTTGTTCTGGGGATGTGTTCCAGGCAAACCTGGACCAGAAAGTCTCTGTGGACAAGTAGGAGGTGGGTCTGGTCTGTGAGTCTTCAGGTCAAGTCACAACCTCCGTGTCTAAATGGCTTCAGGCACACAGAGACAGGTAATGTGCAATCTGAGAGGTGGCAGAACACGCCTCACCCTGCAAGAGCAGGACTCAAATTGATCTCAGTGGTGACAGAGGGCTTTATTGCTCCACAGGTCCAGGTTCTCACCGCTGCCCACGGCTGTGATCTGATTCAGAGGAGCAAGATCAGAGCGAAATCCCTGCCAATGACACAGTTGCTTTTGGGGATGTGACTATTGTAAGTGCAGAGGCTTTGCGGGGGACCTGCAGGAGTTCTGTTATTGGCCACACGGCAGCGAGTTCCCTCTTTCCATCTAAATTTGCAGCCTGGATAACCTCTCGTTATCAAAACCCTTTCCCTCTTCTGCCTCGAGAGCATTTGCCTGGTGGAAGTGAGACACCAGCAGCTTTTAAACTGGAACTGCGCTTCGTCCCTCATGAATGTGAGAGTGCTGAGTACAGTGTGTGACTCCCCCGGAGCTGGGAAAAAAGCCCCCCGTTCCTGTTTTAATGGGAGGTTCTGACTGTACTCCCGCGGTCTGAGACCGGGGCTCGTGGAGTTTGTCCTTCTGTAATCCCGCGTCGCTTCTTGTACCAAATCATTACTGCACGCAGTGGGGCCAAGGCAACTCTCTTCAGCAAAGCTCTCCTGTTTAATATGAAACTTCACGTTATCCTTTCAACCTCTGGTGAAAAGAAACACGCCTGTCAGCCGTGGGTAGGCTTCACTAGTTACCCACCCTGCATGCCAACCTTTAGATTCTTTTAAAAATAAACCCCTGGCGGGCCAGAGCCAGGTGGGGTTGCAGGGCAGCCGAGCAGTGCTGAAGCTCCCGTGACAACCCCCGGGGGTTGCAGCAGTGCCAGGAGGTGGGAGAGATGAGGGGTGGACTCTCCAGCTCCATCACTGCCGACCACGGGAGCAAAGCGTGTCATGGAAAGGGAAGGCGTGAGCTGTTCCTGGCCCGGACATGAACGGCTAGGGGTGGGAGCAGAAGTGGAATTGCAAAAAGCTGAGTCAAAATTTTGCCTTCTGAAGTTACTCACTTCCTCATTTAGAAAAAGGCCTTGTTCTGGCCCTAAAAACAAGCCTGGGCTGTATCACTGTCTCTGTACCCTGACTTCCCCCAAATCTGGAGGTATGGACTGTGTGTCTGTCGCAATTATCTCTTTTCCACTTGCAAAAAAGAGCAGTGCGTGTGTGGGGAGGTGAATCTATACCCCATTTTACTTTGCAGCCAAAACTCTGATCTCACTCACACTCTCTTGACCTCGGACCAAGTTTCACGCATTTCTTTTCCTTGCTTAGACGGTTAATACTCTTAAAAGAAGAAACAGATGGCACCCATTTGCAGATGTCAAACGCTTGCCTCACGTGGCATCTTTACTATTGGATTTCCACCAGAGGCTCATGGGCCGGATAGTGAGATTTCAATCATAATCACCAGCTTTAAACCTGAAGCAAACATTCACTGACCAGGTCGAGCCACAGTTACACTCACATCTCTCGCTCAGTGCTTCTGCTTCTTTTTAAAATTGATTACAGATTGGAGTACAGGAAAGGGATTAGGGATGCTTACAGATCAGGAAGGAGAATATTAGAAGTGGATGTTAAATAAGAGATGGAAAAACAATAAAAAATGCAAGTCCTGCACCCCTGGGAGGGGAAGGGCAGCCTAAGAGCAGCACTAAAAGAGAAGACCCACATGTCTCAGTACACGAGAAGCTAACTCAGGAGCGATGCTCTGGGTGTTTGTGATGAATACTCTGATTTATACTCTGCTACCCTCCTGCACAAACTTTCCCACGTGAGCATCCTGAGTGGAGCAGGCAGGTGTGACCCTTTGTGTCACACAACGAAGCAGCTGTCGAGCTGCGAGGTTGGCCACTGCCTTCCCCAGAACGAGGCTCTCGGGGCTTTTCTTTCTTTGTTTCCTTTCCTGTTTTTGAATACAGGTTTCTGAGCTTCCTGGCTGAGCAACTGCAAGCGCACAGGACGTGCTGTTCCCCCTGGGAGAGCGGCGTTCGGCATGGGATGTCCTTGTCTCTGCCTGCAGCTGGTCCGTGCGAAGAACCAAGACACCTGGACCTGGTGAGCCCTGTGGCAGTTTTGTAGCACATTTACAACGTGGCACATCTCCGGGAAAAGAGCTCCACAAGGTGTAAAAGCAGCCTCCTCCCTCTGTAAGGGGTTCATTCTGGAAACTAAAGAGGGGCGTTTAACCGCGGCGCTGATGCTGCCAGGTGTTTTAGACACATTAAGCCAAAGTGCTTATTCCAGAAGCCCAAAGTGCCTCATCTGCCCACCTTCATCCCACAGCAGCTTCTAAAGCACAGGAAGGCGTTAGCAAATCCCCAGCTGAGTGAAGTCCAGGGTACAGGAAAAACACCGCAAAAGTCAAGTTAAACCTCACACACGAGGTGACTGCTTGTCACAGGCACAGATCTGGTCCCATTTCCTCCAGCAGATACATTCTATGTTCAGTGCCTGAGCTGTGCTGAGCTGCAGGCTGTGCAGACAAACCACACTGAAGCACAGTGTCAGTAAGGGACCTTCCCAGGCTCAGCAGCACCACTTTTCTGTCTCTCTGCCCTCATCAGGTGCTGCTTGCTGGGGACAAACTGAGCTGCAAAAGCACCAGAGCAATGAAGAGTCCAGAGGTTCATCAGCTGCACCAACTGCTGTCAGCAATACAGAGCCAAAGGAATGGGGGGGTACACAACCCCTCCTGGGATCCCTGCCCCTTCAGCTGGGGTAATTTCTGCTCATTTGGGGACATACCTAATAACCCCCCAAGCACAGGGGATTTCATGTCCCACCTGCTCCCGGGTGTTCTGATTCCCTGTCTGCCTTTTCCCCTGGTGGTATTTCCTGGATTTCCCTGTCTCTTGCACACTGTGCGTGGTATCGAGTCGAGATACAAGCGTATCAGCTCAGTTTCCATCACCTTCTCCATCTTCCCTCAGGCTCTGCTTCTTATTTCCTCTCTCCTCGCACAAACTGCCTCCCCCCTCCACCCTGGTTTCTGCTGCTCTCACAAGGACTCTGCCCAGCACACCTCCAGCCACAGCTGGCCGATTTCTACACCCAAAGGAATGGCAGCAAAGAAGTTGGCAGCACAGAGCTCAGCTTTGACTCTCCACCTCGGTGTGGCTGCCTGCAGAAGCTGCTTGTGTGAAGAGGAGAGCAAAGAGGGGGAAGTATTGACACGTAAGTCATACCACGACAACAGGTTGATATTCTACCCTTGTCCCCATGCAGTGAGTGCCGGGTATTCTGATCATCTGTGCCAGGGCCTCCCCACCCTCACAGGAAAGAATTTCTGCCAAATACCTAATCTAACCCTGCCCTCTCTCTGTTTGAAGCCATTACCCCTTACCTTGTCACTACATGCCCTGTCCAAAGCCCCTCTCCAGCTCCTTTGGAGCCCCATTAGGTGCTGGAAGGGGCTCTAAGGTCTCCCCAGAGGCTTCTGTTCTCAACTAATAACCCAAATTCTCTCAGCCTCCCCTCACAGCAGAGGTGCCCCAGCCCTCTGGGCATCTCTGTAGTCTCCTCTGGACTCACCCCAACAGCTCCACATCCATCCCACGCTGACACCAGAGCTCCATCCTGCAGCAGGGTGAGGAGAGCATTTAGAAAAATGTTACCTCTGGCTCCAGCTGCGATGTTAGGTACTATTTAAGCCTCTGAAATTCCCAGCATTAATTTAATTGTGGAGATTGTATCTCTGGCTTCTGTCAATTCAAACAGGCTAAATCTAAGAGAGGTTCCCAAAAACCGAATCTACTAATGGTGTTAATTTAATGAACCCGCAGCAGATGCAGAAGCCGTGACCTGACCAAATCACTTTTAAATTAGTGCTGTTATCTGCAGAAAGAAGTGGGGTTGCAGCCTTGGTGGACCATGTGTTTGCAAAGCACCCCCAGATGAGCCATGGCACTGCCAACCCATGGCATGTCCAGGCTCCCAGAAACGACTCAGTGCCAGGCATAGCCAGGTGTGCTTTGGCCAGAGCTCCATCTATGTCAGGAGCAAACTGAAACCTCCAGTCTCGCTGGCAAAAAATAAACCCCCAAACTGGTTTTGTTTTGAAAGCAGCTCTCTTCTCAAGGCGACGGTGTGGTTACCAGCCCCAAGGGTCTGGCCCGCCCTCTCAAAGCCTCCCAGCGCAAGGGCACGATTCCCACACTTGCTGCAAAGCCTCCCGTGGTACTGGAGCTCTGAGCAGCGTCTTCCACTCCGTGAGACTCCGTTCCTCTCGCGCTGTGGGAAGCTGGAGGTTGACAGGGTCACCCTGACAGTGCCTCTGTTGGAGGGGGGCGGGCTGGGACAGCAGCTCTGGGGGTGCCCTCCCACTTCCACCGGGATGGGAGAGATCCAGCACTCCCAGTTTGAGCCAAATGTACTGGGTGAGCTAAGGGAGCTGCACAAGCAACTGCAGTATGTGGGGACATCCTTTTCACTTGAGGGTCTGCTGTGACCCACCTGTTTTGACCGTGCTTTACCTCCTTACTCTGACCTCTGAAGGACCATTTCCTAAAAATAAGTTTCCTCTACGGCTTCTGCGTGTTGCAAAACAGAAAAAACGGTCGTACCCTCGTAAGGGGGGTTGTAACTTTCTCCTCCTACATGCCCCTGTTAGCGCTCCACGTTGCCCCACGCCCGTTTTGCAAGCCTGAGGATGGCCACCAAAACCCGCCCTGCTGGCTAATGCAGAGCTGCACCAGAACCGTGTAACACATCCCGGCGCTAGGGAAGAAAATAAGCACGGAACAGTACGGAACAACTTACACGTCACAACAAGTTAACGTGCTTTTCGGAGGAAAACAGTGGTGCTCAGACTCTAAGCTGTGATTTTCCCTTTTTTTGAGCTCAGTAACAATTACTTTTCTTTCCCGCCACTGCCTTTTTCCCTGTGTTGAAAATTGGTGATTTTGTAAGGTGTTTAGGGGGGCTTGTGATCCACCAGCCCTCCAGAGGTACAACCACCCCTGCCCACTGTATTTATCAGCTTTAAAGGAGAATATGAAGGGGGGGTTAAAAAGGGAACAATCCTGGTGTGGGTTATACCTGCACGAAATGGAAGGCTGAAGGAGCAGTGTGAAGACCACAAAGAGCAAAGAAAGGGCGGGTGTGGTGTCTGCACATCCTCCTAGAAGCAGGTGCTTCACTCTGCTGTAGTCCAGATGCCAATAAATCTCCCAACCTGGTGAAGCAAAACGTGCCTTGAAGCAAAATGCTGCTTAATATGAGATTGCTGCCTCACCAGTAAAATTAAAATTGTCAGGACATAAACACAGCTCATGATTTTGGAGACCTCACTTCCCAGCTGAACTCACCCACAGGCAAATTCAGAAACAACAGTGAGGTGAATAATGGTTTTCAAGGTGTAGCTATAACTCCCCTGCCCCGCCAGTCTTGGTCTCACCAGTCATTTCACACTGGACAAAACTGGGGTTAGCCTGAATGCAGACTAATGCTTTTCCTCATCTATGTCACTCCCATCACTGCTATGGCTATCTCAATTTTATTTAGCCCACCAAAATATACTGTTTAGGTACACAGACTGATTTTCCACCCTCTCTCCCTACCCAGTTGCAGAGCTTCGTTGGGATTTCAGTTATGTACACAAGGACAGCTGACCCTTGGCACCATAACCCTGAACACACTCCACTCTTGGTCGCACTCAGCTGTGCAGCTTTCCCTTCCCACCCACACCCAGCGGGGCTCTGTCACGTCCTAGGGCATCCCTCTTGGAAAGTGCTGAGCCCTGGAAAGTCTCAGCACTTCCCAGTTCTGTTTTTCTGACTTGTAGCCTCTCCTCCGAAGTGGGGGCAAAAATGAAAGAAGAAGGAGAAGAAAAAAAAGAAAGACTGATTCAGGTTTTGGCAGCTCTCCTGTCACAGAAGAACATTCCACACTTGCACATGAAAGGGAATTTTTAGCAAACCAGGGCAAAGAGTTAAAATAACAAACACAAACAATTACCAAAAAAACTGCCACACTCAGTAGTTTTTCTGACTGCTGCTACTGGCTCAGTGAGAGGCTGGGCCATTGCCTAATCTTGAGCTCAGAAAGACAGTCCATCTTTAAGTTTACAATGTTATTGGCCCAACTACAGAGGATAGGATTTCCCTTAAGCCTTGGCCTGAAGGCTAATGGTGACTCCAAAAATAACAAGTCGCCTTGAGGCTGGAAATTTTGGTTCTGAGAGATTTTGTTCATGTTCCGTAAACGATACACAAATATTCATCTGAGCGGACGGAAAATGCTTAAAAAGCTACATAACATAGCGGGCAGGACCAATCCTGAAATGGAAATAATTTACTTAATTCCTTGCAGCACTGCTGTCACTCCCAGCCATCTGCTAGCCGGGATGCCAGCGATAATCTGCGGAGCAGCTTGGGCGATGAAACCCTCAGCAAGCAGAGATCACAAAGAGTTCACTCATTTCTCTACAGTAGAAAAGGAAGTGGGCGGGGAAAAGGGATGAAAGGATAAAACACCCGGCTCGCAGTCTGCTGGCTTCAGGATGAAAGCTTTGCTCTAAAAAACCCCGGTAATTTCGTATTTCCTCAGCGAGAAGTGGTGTCCAGGATGTGGAGTGAGCAGCAGTCGAGATGTTCTGTGAGCCCAATTATCTTCATTACGTGGCAGATTGTAATTTTAGCGTCCAAGAGGTCTTCTCTAGGCCTGGGGATTCTCCAAGAAGCCTGGTCAGGATGTTAAGGACAGTTTTTAACAGTGGCTGACTGAACACTGCAAGAAAAGCAACAGAAGTGGATTTCCCTTTCGGTCAGGGACTGATTTGCACCAAAACTCTGCCCCTGGGATTTCAGCATGTGCTGAGGTTCTCAGTCCTTCAGTTTTTGGCCTTTCATGCCATTTGGTATCTCTTTGCAGACTAAGAGGCATCAAGCTTGTCCTCTACACTCTTCACTGTCAGATCCGTGCCTGTGGCACTTCAGATATGCAAAAAGGACATGTTTATGTTGTGTGTACTGTGGATGTGAAAGAATGTCTAAACCTAGCATTCAAACCATGGAAAAAACTGCAAAATCAGTAAATACAGAACAGGAACTGAGAAAAATTTATGTTCAGCTGTTTCCCTACTGCAGCTTGGAAAAAGAACCTGAAAGGTTTTAACTTGCCTCCAAGTCAACGTGGTTTTTGTGATTCTGGGAGCGCTTTGGTGCTGTGATTGTTAGCATGACTTGTTCAAATATTTCAAGTTCCCACCTCCTCTTACTCATGACATGGAAAAACACTTGAAATCTATCTAATCAAATGCTCACCAGCGGACGTGTCCCACGGGCAGCTGAGATAGGCCTGATGAAAACCACATTTGTTAACAGCTTTAGCTCAGCTCCTGCCAGCTGAACTGCAGCCTGGCACATCACCCTGTCGAAGCCCCTCCGGCCACCACGCTGTCCCCCGGGATGTGGGGTCTGGCACAGCTCAATCCTGGGATTCCTTGGGGAAAACGAGGGGCTGCTGCAGCCGCGCTCTGCTGTGGAGAAAAACTGCCAGATTCTGCTGGAAACTTAGATGGCAAAGAAAACAAAGAGCAAGGGGTAATGCTCCCCCTGCCCTGCCCGTGCTGTACTGCTTTTCTCAGCCGACCTTTCTTGCTGCTTTGCAGATTTTCCTGTGAAGTGAAACAGGATTTACAGAGCCCAGGAGTAACACGGGGATGCAGAGGGGTGATGGTTGGGATGTTTCAGTTTGGGGGTGCAGAGGGGTGATGGTTGGGATGTTTAGGTTTAGGTTCGGGGGTGCAGAGGGGTGATGGTTGGGGTGTTTAGGTTCGGGCATGCAGGCGGGTGATGGTTGGGATGTTTAGGTTCGGGGGTGCAGAGGGGTGATTGTTGGGGAACACGCAGCCGTGACCTTCCTGTGTTCGGAGTCTTCCTCCGAGCCCGGTACCACGTTATTCTGCCAAGAGCCAGGAGAGGGTGCTGTTAAATTTGGCAATCGTTCCGTTCCTCCGGAGAACCGCCACATGCTGCCTTTCCCTGTTCCCCCACCCTGCCCAGCCCCTTCGAATCGGGTGCTTTTTAACTCCTGGCTGCAAAGGATTTGCACTTTGATCAGCCAAGATATAATAGCCCTGATGAAAAGCATCTTTCACCTAATTACGGTCAAGCTCCTAAACTGGAGGGATCAGACGTCAGGCTGCAGCTGCTGAGCACTTGTGTGACAGAACAGTAAAGTCACACAGATCCCGGGGGTAAAGGATGCCCCAGAGCTCGTTTTGAACTGTTCCTCTGCCAAAAGGGCCCTTAAGGCCCTCGGACACGAGCTGTGTTGGATGTAAAACAAGAGGAGCTGCATCTGCGACAGGGAAATCGTCACTGTCATCTAAACAGTCCTTTTGTTCTGTCAGGGGCAGGTATTTGTCAAAACTAGGTGACTTTGTAAGACTTGCTGCCCTGTTTTAGGATGAAAATAGTTATAAACAACTTCGAAAAGGGAGGATATATTGCTTTTCAGCTTTGAATCGGCCACAGAACCATAAGACCTCTCTGCATCATAGACCTAATTGGTTTTTAATCCAGAAGCAAATGCTACCCATTTAAAACTAGTCTGAATTTTCAGTGAAGTATAAGCACCTTCCAATCTGTTATCCAAACCTGAACATTCAAGTATTTTTCTCTCCCTCTTTCCCTCTAACTTTTCAAACCCTCCTTCTCCACATCAGCAGGTTGCAAAGTGCAATGCAAGCAACACAGCAGGAACAAGGCCATGGGAGGTGAAGAAGGTACAAGGGAGCACCTTTCACTGCTCAAGTGACTTTCTGCAACTTGCTCAGACATGAGCCCCGCTGTGTCATCCCATCTTCCAGGAGACAAACACACTAGGACAGGCCGTGACCAACTGTGCTAACAGGGGCTGAAAGCAGAAAGTGGGGTAACGAGGGGGATATGGAACAATCCTGGCCCCAACTGCGTTCAAAACATAAACCAGCCGTCAGCACACGGATATGGTGTGTTTGGAGAGTATTTTAATCTTTTAGCTGAGAAACACAAAACAAGGCAGAGTTCAAGGCATGCGAATCAGGCACTAAACTTCTCCTGCTTGGTTTTTTTTGTGCTCATACCTTCAGTGTAAGTTCTACAGAGAGGAGCAGATCCTACCTTTAATCTCTACATAAAGCGACTGAGCACCCACTGACAGCCTGAGGTTCTGTGCAATGTTTACAGCTGTTCCTGGAAAGCAGGAGTTGCTCGTAGGGAAGCAGTTCTTTTTCTTTCTGTGTATTTTGTTCTAATGCCATGTAGAGGAAATGTCATCTATTTCCCAAAATAAGCTTGACCAGTGACAAAAATCAACAGAAGTAAACCAACTTTCTCCACATAGATACATGTCGCAATTGCAGATATCTGCTTGCGTGGTTTTAATTTGATTGCTCTTTCACTGAAAAACACAGGAAAGCTAATGAATAAGAAAAGGTCTGATTTTTGTACCTTGCAAGTCCACTTCTTGGTGTTCTAAAAAAATAAAGCGAAACCAGATACCATAAACAAGACAGCCAAAGGGGCAATCCACTTTTTACCTCTGAGGTAAAAGAGCAATTCAAAGATTAAGAATATTGTGGATTTAGGTATATTAGATTATAATCGTGACAGGTAATAAAATAAACATCACAGGTATTGAGATGCTGCTAAAAAATACATTTCCATTTGAGTAACTTTTGCCTGCAGGAGTGTAAAGCACCTTGGTGTCTACTCATACGGGGCACTTGCTCTTAACAAGCAGAGACAGCACCTGGTAGGCAGCACATTGCCAAGGAAAATGTTGTTCATAAGCAGCTACAAACAAATACTTTCTCCCTTTAATGCCCTGCCTTTGTTCATACAGCTCCTGGTTTTATTCTCTATATTTGTTTTAAAATACTATAGTCAAAGGCTCTTCTCCCTTGCTCATGCATTTTTAAAATCAATATGATTAAAAATGAATCTGCTGTGCATCCATGTGATGAACGTGGCGAGAGCTCGTTCTGCATTTTCCCCACGAAAGTCCCCATCGTGAAGCTTTCAGTATCACTAAGACTTCTGCAGCAAATACTGGGAAAAGACAAATCCCAACTCCTGAACTGGTTAAACTGCTCACTCCCAAGGAATTCAGTGCTATCAGAAGTTCCATCCTCTGCTGTGGCAGGCATTAGGAGGTTGTTATGACAGTGGATTTGCAGAAGAGGTAATCCTGAGATTACAAAGAGTTGGCAAGTCCAGAACTGGATGGTCCCATTTCCTAGGACCCCTCAGAACAAAACAAAACAAAAAAAAAAAGGGAAAAAAGCTTCATGCAGGTGTTTAACTCATCCCTATTCAATAAAACACTGAAATACAGCTTAAACAGGAGGTCAAATACTACAGAAAGTGCCTGAAGTAATACGAGTTCACCATCAAATCTTTTCAGAGCATAAAAGGAAAAGTCACTCAGTGCATAAGAATGACACACTACGACAAGCATATGGAGGCACTGACCCCTTCTTTGATCTTCTGAAAAGGGGCAGGGCATGTAGCTCTGGGGGGAGAATCAGGACTTCCACTTTTACATCTAACTAGGGAAAAGCCCATGGAAACAACTTTCTTCGTACATCACCTGAAAGAGTGGCTCAGAGTTAGAGAGAAATAATCAAGTCTAGAAAGTGAGTTTGCGTTCTCAGTCATGGCAGCCCGGATTTAGTTTAGAACGCGGATAGTGACAGTAACATGTCAAACACATCTGGCCTTTCTGACAAAAAAAGAAGCATAAAATGTTCAAAAGCCAACTGTGCACTGAGATTAGCCAGCACATAAACAAAAGTTCAAGACAAGCAGTGCAGAAAATGAAAAAGTAAATAATGAGAGAACGGGAAAACAGCTAAACTACAGACTGAGAGGCTTGTAAATAGAACTTTCCCAGTTTAAACTGCAACTCAGTAACACTGCAGTGAATTAATTACAAAGAATATTTGAACACATGAAAAACTGTATGGCAAGATGTGCCTTGCAGTTCTGACACATTCCAGGACAACATGGGAGCTCATTGAGATTATCTTCCTTTACCCTCCCTGACACTTCATCTTGCATGGCACTGGGCAGAAATAAATTCCCTTTCCTCTCAAGCTTGGTGTGAGGATGGGTGAACCCCAATGCCAACCCCCTGTTCCACTGCAGCTCTCCAGAGTCACAATCAGGAAAAAAAACCCTGAAATCCTTTTCTGGAGCAAACAAAATCAGGCAGGGTGACTTTACTGGAGAGATTTTAGTAAAACAAAACCAGGCTTGGTTTGCTGGTCCTTTGCCAAAGCGCCCTTGACGCAAAGGGCAGGATTGTCCCGGAGACCTGGGAGAGACCAGATGCTTCCCAATGACACTGGTGTTACACTGACATGCAGGACATGCCCCAGCCAAGCCTTGCTGACACCAGTGTGCACTAGTGGGACATTTGCTGTCACGTTTCCTAATGCCAGTCAGAAGCTCTTCAGGGATTCTGTCTATTTTAGGGCTTCTGTTCCCAAGGGAATAAAGATTATTCCACCTTCTGCAGAAAGTGATTGTCTACTGCAAAAAGAAAAAGGGTGGGGGAAATTTAGGAAATGAAGATCGTGAGTAGAGGGGTATTTTGGTTGAATGATGAAGGCAAAGCAAAACAGTTATCACCGTGAAAGAACAAAAGTTATGCAGGAAGCAATTGGATTCTACTGAGCTTAAAGCTGAAAGATGCTGCCCCTTTGTGATTAGATTTGCTCTGAGTGACTCATCCACACAGCAACGTGAAATGCACTCCCCAATAGCCTCTCCCGGCAGCTCAGGATGCAAGAGCCAGTCACAAATAAAGATCGCAAGGCAAAAAATAAAACAACAACCACCCTGTCTCCCATTTCTCATCATCGTGGTGACAAAACACAATGCAAGAACCGAAAGCATTTCAGCCTGTGAAATGTGGAGGGCAATTCATGCTATGGAGGAACACCTCAGCCTCTTATCAAGGAAACAGTCTTCCCGTGGGTGCTTAGTTAATAGCTATCATGCAAAAAACAATTAGTCATTCAAGCAATTAAGAAGGTAAGTATCTCCTAAAAAAGGTTTGGAGCTTTCCAAGCCCTAAATGCAACTGCTCTAAACCTAGATTGTTCCTGAGTGTGGTGTGATGACTGTGTTGCCTCTCCTGAAGAGATCCACCGTATCATGTGTTGTAAATTCTCGATGCTCTTTTAGCTGCAGTCTGAGCCTCTGGTGAATTCTCCTCTTGCTCCTCACACTTCTTATGGTTTAGGAATATGTCTGACTTTAGGAAGCGGCTGTAGCTGTCGTATTTCATGAGGTTGAATATCTGGTAAGAGAGGGAAAAAGAACCAATGACCTAAGGCAAAGAATTTAAATGAGAAGGGCAGTATTAATTCCAGTGTACTTCTGTTCTGCCAGTACTTAAAGCATCACTGAAAAAGCAAGACACTGAAAACACACACTTCCAAGTCTCAAAGGGGCTGCAGAGCACTGGATGATTGAGAAAAGCCTCTAAATAATTTACACAAATACTGAAACTTCAAACTGAGTCTAGACTGAAACAACTGTTTTAACTGAGGTTTCTTAAACTTATGCCAATATTCCCATCCTTTTTAGACTACTACATCAAGATTGGTCTCGGGCCAGATCAGAAACGTTGCAGGTACCTGCCACGAAGAGCTGATCTGGTTCAGACGTAGTTTGCCGGATAAAACATGGCTTTAAATTGGTGATGGACTAAAGTAGTGCCAATTATGCTTCCCACTAGGCCAGGAGCTGCCCTGCTGGCGGCCAGCACTCAGCCAGCATGGAAGCATGAAGGCAGCACCAAGTATAGCTTTTCTCTCCCAGGGCTTGAGTTCAGGCTCGTCCCTCGACATCACTTCTGCTCTTCTATTTATATCCACCACAGACAGCAAAGCTACAACTCTTTGGGAGCTTTCTGGAAACAGAAAGGCTGGGGAGAGGAGTCTGGAAACTGTTCAGGTGTCAAGGTCAGGACTATATATTTAAGCTGGTCTTGCAACAGAGGGGAAGGAAAAAAAAGGAAACCTCAGAACTATAACTGAAGCAAAACCAAAGCCAACATCACCCTCAGCCTATTATTTCACTGGAGCCTCTCTGAGTCGTGTTTCAGGACTGATTGCATCTTATGGTACTCAGAGTAACTCCATTTCCAAGACAAATTTCTGGATTCTGACCTGCATGTGTGGCTAATCAATGTCTGGGTAACTGCAGCTTTGCCTTTACAGTCTCCCTCCTAATTGATAGGTAACACAACTGTTTGCCAGGAGGAAGAAAACCTTAAACTGCTTTTTCATTTCACATCTTCGAGGAACCTGGACAGATAAAGGCAAACACCCAAAACTTGACTATTCTTATCCGTGTGTTTGCTGAAACAGTTCCCTTACAAGTAAACTACATGGTGGATTTTGCCAACCACTGTTCATTTGCATATTTAAATATTTAAGTTCATGTTCAGAACTGTGGAAATACTGTTTTAGAAGCTACATATTGGAATATGGAAAATCCCAAAGCACCCACTCCATACAGACCCTGATCAATGCAGTTAAGCAAAGCCAAGCCAAATTACACCTCCTGGCACTGGCTGGCTACAACGTCATGAAACTTATCCAAGCAGCTCAAGGCAAAAAATGGTAAGGAAAATGTTGCCTGTTAAAACATCATGTGGGTGTTAAGAACTTAGACCCCTCTTGTTCCTGGTATCACTTCAAGCATCTCCCGGAGAGAAAGAGCACTGTGAGATCAATATCTTCTGCAGCCTGGTCAGCCAAGTGGACAGAACAGACAGATTTCATGATTGTGTGCGAAAGCAGAACCCTCTTTTCCCCCTCCCCTCCTCTCATTGCCTTTGTGGAACAGCAGCATTTACCCTTTCAGTATTTTTAGACACAGATTTCTACGAACCTCTTTATCACCCCTTCAGTCAGCACCAACAGCTGCCCCCAAGCCACTTGTTTAAGGCCACCCTGTGAGCACAAACCCCACAGCCCACCAGTAGCACCAGTTAAACCAGTGTGTCCCTGGAGACCCAAAGTGCTGGTTACCAGCAGTGCTGGAGACCAGACTGTGGCTTTCAAGCTCTGCCTTTCTACACTTCAGACACACAGTACCAGCAGTAGTTAACAGCGCTCTTTGGAGAACAAATTAGGCCACTCTTCATAACTTTATAAGGATTGAAAACCGGAGAAGACCATAACTCTTCTGAACTATTATCTAACAGCAATAAACAGTAGCTTCAAGCAGTGGAATCCTGCAACGACCCATAAACGTTCTGCATTTGTTTGTAAAAGTTCACAGACTTTCTTCCCACACTAGTGGGATTCCTCTACCACTGGTCTAGCACGTTTCCAGTCCAGGTATTACCAATCCTTGGCTGTCTATGTCCATGCCATTTGTAAAACTGCAGCAGAGTATTTTGTCTCCAGTAGTCTCTCCAGCTCCACTCTCATAATCACCCACCCTGAACTGCAGTGCTTAGATGTACCAGAACATTTCTTTCCCATCCCCCTCACCCCAGTCAGAAGTTTTTTCCATTAAAAACTCTTCTTCCTCACATGGAAACTTGAGTTTCGGACATTCCCACTGCTAATGACATGGAACCTGCAGAGCCTTTGCTCCTCAGGCTCCTTCAACTGCCCCAGCTGAGGTATTCAATACCTGACTGAGATGGGTTGAAAACACTATTTAAGTCAGCGTGCTGTTTCTCCACAAAAGGAACGAGCCAAATGGAAAATGCAGGTAGTCCTGAGGACGGTACAGGAATTAAAAATAGTACTGCAAGTGCTGGAAAGCTGCAGATAACAGTGACTCACTTCATAACTTCAGCTTTAAAATCAGCTAAATATCAGGAAAATTTACCACCCAAAGGCATGCCTGCAAAATGTCGCCTAATTTCTACCAGACCTCCCAAGTTCTTTGGGAAAAGGCAGAGCAGATATCAACTTCTCCGAGTTACAGAAGAGGAGGCTTTTCAGAAAACTGTGCTATGTCCATATCAATATAAATACCAAAACAAAGCAAAATGAAGAATCTTGAGCTCTCAAGGAAACCAGTGGCAACTGTGGAAACAAACATCAGCAGTGACTCAGCACGAGTGAGCACACAGGAAAACCAAGGCACCGAGTTACTCAGCGGGGGGAGCCTCAAACTGCCCGCACAGGAACCCAGGAGAAAACTTCACCCCGTTTTCCAGGGGTGTCCTGAACTGGAATTAGAAGGGTTGCATGGAGTGCCCTAATTAACTGGCTTCAGATGGGGCCCAGAACCTGTGGTACCTGAGAGCAGCTGCATTTAAATCCCCACCATGGCAGCAACCCGGCTCTGTGCCTGCCTGGCCAGCCACGGGCACGGGTACCAGCAGGCACATTCCCAGCTTCCTACAGGAGCTTGTGCTCAGAGGCCAGAGTGCACCAGAAACAGACGAAAACTAATGAAACCGTGTTATTGAACAGAACAGCTTTACCTGGTCCTGGAGCTTCTGAAACATGAGAGGGTGAGGTGTCTCTAAGATGGTCTCACTCAAACGGGACTGCCCTTCAACGTTGACTTGGGAGGAGGCTTTACTGGACAGGAAGGTCGTGTAAATCTCTTTAGCTTTTTCTTGCATCTGCAAAAGGACACATTTATTTAAAGCATTACTTGCTGTGTGGATAATCTCTGTACCGGTTACTGCTTTGCTGGAGACAGACCCAGGTCACTTCTTGAGGTTCACACATTCTGAATCAAAAAAATTAGCAAATACACATAGATCAGCTTACCTGTGTGTGTTCATTTGTACTGGAAGAAAAGCATCTCTGCAGGCAAACATCTGTACTGCACCATCAACTAGGCCTTGTCTTCGCTGCTTAGAAGAAAATTTATGCTAACAGATCATCAGCACGTGCAAGGAACCCAGAGGAAAAGCTCTGTGGAAGCTTTCTGCACAGCCAACATAGGCAAAAGCAGTACACAACCTGTGCTGCTGTTAAATAACCTTGTCACACTGCAGGCTTTGTCTTAACTACAACCTCAGAGCGGCTCACCTACAACACTGACTACGTGAGCAAAGGAAACACAACAAACTGACGAAATGGTAACAACAAGACTCCCAACAGCCTCTGAAAGCTGATAAATGAGGGTGCTCCTCTCATGAGTAACCACAGCCCAGCACCAGCTGAAGGGCTGTGTCTGTGACGGGAAGGGGGCTTGAAGAAGGAAGAATTTAAACCCTTGCGCACGAAGGAGCCACAGAATTTCTTTCATGTTTTACAGCTGAGATACATTTACATTTGGGGACAATTAGAAGAAAAGCTGCGTGTGTTTGAGAACTGAGGAGACCTACAGAGTTAACTCTCTCGCTGCTGAAGGGAACACATGTTTTCCAGTATTTTTAAAACAGATTATTCACCTGATGGGTAGAACATCACATGTCAGGTGCATTAGGTCACGAAGAACTGTTTTTAACCATTTCCAATCTTTCCAGTTTCACGGATCAGGGAGGACTGGGTCAGCCACGTCTGTTCTAAATGAGCAATTAGTCCCATGGATCAGAGCTGTGGCTGCTTCAACCAGCAAAGTCAGCGCCCTAATGCAGACCCAGGAAAGCTGCCTGAGCTGTTATTGCATGAGCAAGCACTGCCTGTCCTACCTAAATAACTTTGAACCTGCTGTCCAATTTCAACAACATCTGAGAGAATGGTAAGGGACTGAGACGAAATTTGCGCTCCTACTGAGTCAATGGAAAAGAGGAAATAAAAGGAGAGGAAAAGCAGCACACACACCCGGGGAAAGGCTGCAGTATGTGCTCCAAAGTTATCTGCTCTGCTCAAACTGCCAGGGTGTCCCTAGCTGCTGGCTAACTGAGGCAGATGTAGCTCCACAGCAGCCACAGCACAAGGTGCTGCTTGCCCAAGGACTCAGGAGCAAGCTGGGCACTGTAGAGAAAGAGCAGAGAAAGGCTTGAGAGGAAACACAAAACCAGAAGTAACTGTGAGGAAGTTTAAAGAGCGAGCAGGGGAACAAGAGGACTGCGTGGGAGGCTGGTGAGACAGGGAGGCTCTCTGGATTTTGTGAGGAAGAATAACAAAGAAAGGAAGTGAAAGAGTTGTGGCAGGGAGAGGGGGCCAGTGGAGACACACGGGGGACCTGAGTTTATAGCGGTGGGAAATACGGAAATGCACAGCTGACCCTCACGGGCTCGGCTGCAAAGAACAGTGTTGTGCCACCTCTGTGCTTCTAGAGCATCAGTGGAGCTACAGTTTGGACTTTGTTTTAAGGAGAAAGCACAGTTAAAGCTGCCAGTGTGTTCTTACACACCCCAAATGTGATTCAGGGAGAGCCAGGTTCAGGTGCAGGAGATGGGGTTGGTGCCCCTTTGGTCAGTGGCATCCCTTGCTCTGCATCAGCCTGAAGCTGATGCCCCAGCACGGGGGACTCTGCTCTGGAACTGAAACAACCCTTAAATTGGGATCTTGTTCACAGGTGGCCGTTAAAGGGTTTTTGGCACTTTTCACTCCCATGTGTGTGCTCTCCCCAGCAGCTGTGCCAAGTTCCCGTTCGGAGCACAAAGCCCTGTCCGCAGCAATCCCCCTCGCTGTTTCAAGTGGATACAGTATTATTTCCCACTTCCTCTCCTAAGGTCAAACCCAGCTCTCAAGCATGTGTGGTTCCCAAATGAGGTGAATGGAAGCCCCAGATGCTCGTCAGAGCAGGCTCCAGCAGTCAGCAGCTGTGCAGCATTACCCAGTCCTGCTAAACCCTCGCTACATTCCACGTGGGAAGAGACAGAAGGAACTCCTGAATATGCAACTGTGTTCTGAAATCGTTCTCTACAAAACTTCCACGTGGATGCTGTGGTGGGTTTTAGCAATAGCTGAAAATACTCCCTGTTGCTGGAAGCATTTATTACAATCTGTAATTTATTTTAAAAGCTCAGCTGCAGGAGCAGAAACACTGAAACCCTGGGAAGCAGCACAACTGACATGTTGTTTGTTTCATTAACAGTCCCAAATGCAACAACGTACGACTAACTCCAATAAAATATTTAAGGTTCGATGTTATTTACTGATCCCCACCACTCCCATCTCAGTAATTAAATATGTGCCCTAAGATGAGGACCATATGGGTGGCAGAAAGAGCTCACTGCTAGGAGAGGACCTGACCTAATTCCTGCCAGAGCTCCTTCTGGTCCCGTGGTCCAGCACTCCTGGCTGCACTGAGCTCTCATTCAGGAGGAAGGGGGCAGAGAAGATGTATCTGCACGGCATCCTGAGGGATCTGGGGGTGTTGGCCTGACCTAAGTCAGCTCCTGGCAGAACCCACGTGGCTGGTGAGAGCAACAACAGAGCCAGACTTGTTAAGTCACAAGGAAAGGCCCCTGGATATTTTCTGGGTATGGCACTAATGCTGGTGGTTTGCAACCAAAGGAAAGCAGGAGCAGAATGAGCCACATCTGCCTGCCAGGACCAGGAGGAACATGAGGGCAGGACAGAACAGCCACTGAGCCACCCATCCTACCGGAGCCCCAGCCTGTACAAAAGCCAGCACTGCTCCAGGCTGACACAGAAAGGGTCACAATCAGCATCCCTGGCCAGGTGGTGACCTTAGTGCAAGTTTAAACTGACCAAAAGAAACCAGAACTCCCACGTCAAGTAATGAAAAGTTTATCTTATACTTTAAAACAGGGGGGGGAACCCCCATTCATAGAACCGTGGAATGGTTTAGGATTGAAAGGACATTAATTGTCATTTAGTTTCGACCCCTGCAGGGACAGGGGACACCTTTCACTCGATGAGGCTGCTCAGAGTTCCATCCAGCAACTGAATGTTTCCAAGGACGGGGCATCAACCACCTCTCTGGGTAACACATTCCAGTGTCTCACCACCCTCACAGTAAGGAATTTCTTCCTTGTATCCAGCCTAACTCTGCCCTCTTTCACTTTAAAGCCATTCCCCTTGTGCTGTCCCTCCAGTCCCTCTCCAGCCCTCTTGGAGCCCCTTTAGTTACAAGAAGGGGCTCTGAGGCCTCCCTGGAGCTTGTTCCAGGCTGAACAACCCCAAGTCCCAGTGTGATTCCCTAGCAGAGGTGCTCCAGCCCTCTGAGCATCTTCGTGGCCTCTTCTGGGCCCACTCCACTCTGGGTTAAACTGATACCAGCTTCACCTGACCAAAAGTCCAAGTGTCTATGAGTTAATTTCTGTGGTAAACCAATTTTAAGGAGAAACACGTTATAAAACAGGTAAAAATTTGCTTTTAGAACACTTTGCTCACAGTAAATAGACACAAACTGATTTCTGGAAGAGTTACTTTCAGAAGACAAATTCATGCTGCATGTTATCATAAACACTGGAAATATTTCTCTTTTTAGTGCTTTTCCCAGCTTTATAAATTATCTAAACAAAGGCACCCATAAGCAGTAGCTATAAAAACTCACTGTAAGTCTGTGTCATTCTAAAGCACATTTATTCCAGCCAGTTATAATAGTTTGAGCAGTCCTGTGTAATGATTGGTACTGAATAATTAATCCAAACAGAACCTAGTTCAGTCTCTGTCCATTCATTTGGCAATTCATTCAAGGCTTCACCAAGCTCTTATCTCTGTACATCACTTCACCATTTCCTGTGCTGGGATGTGCAATCCTAAAATAGCTAAAACTATGGAAATTATTTAGCGAGGGAATATACAATTATTATCCCGCTGCAGGACATGGGACCTTGCAGGACCAGGCTAGTCCTTCTTTTCTGCAGACTCTCTGCATTTGTGGGCCTTTAATGAGGGAGGGCAGCAGCTGAATCCACCAAGCTGAAACAGCACTAAATGTTACAAAGTGCTCAGTCAAACTGAACATTTTTCCTCTTCTTGCAAAATATATTGTTTGGGGGGGGTTTGCAGATTTATGGATACCAAAAAAATATTCACCCCTAAACCCAGCAAACTGTTTTGAAGGGGATGCTTTTTCAGTGCAAAACAAAGAACATTTACAGAAAGTGAATACTCTCTTATATCTGCCCGTCTTAACACCCCTAGTCCAGTTCTCCCACCTGATTCCTATTCCTTGGCTTTCAAAAGGAATTTAAAAAAAAAAAAAATGGGGGCTTTAGGTGTCTGACTCTCAAGGACAGTGATGCTCAGTTGGAGTGTTGGAAATACTTCATTGCAGGCTCTCAGAATCCTCTCAAAGACCAAACAAATATGAAACTTCTCAAGAAAATAACAAAAGTAACAAAGAAAAAACCGCTGCATTTCTGGTGGATCTAAATGTAAACCGAGATCTAAGCAGTGGAAAAAAACTTACTGGAGATGGCTGCCTAAAAAATTTCCAGTAGAGTATTTGCTACTAGAAAGATACAGCTTTCATGAAAATGAAGATTATCTGCAGGTATATAATGATTGGGATAATATATTTAAATTTAAAAAAAAGTTTAAACAGGCTTAGTTTTGTTTGTTTTGTAACTTGCAATGTGATAAGGCAAAATGTTACAGTTTGGTACTAGAAAACAGTTTTGTTTGTGCTGTGTGTTACTTTTACGTTTCACTAAAGAATTACAGGGGTGTTTATTGCCATGTAATAACTGCTGTGCTTTAAAAACTCCTGAGTGAAATGTCTTCATATTCACAAGCAAGATGATGCAACATCGTTGAATGAATAAACCTTCTGCTATTCCCAAGCAATTACAAAAAGTTCAGAGGTTTCAAAACACGGGAAACTTGACAATTTCAGCATTTTGTTTTGATTTGAAATAGCAAACCAGCTCCGTTTCCAAACAATTCCACCACGATGCTTTTCCTGCCATTTCTTCAAAATACGTTTGTTTGCATTCGCACAGGGCACGTTATACAACGGGAATGGTTTAGCTCCAGCTCTGCTGAGTAAACTTCGTTGACAACTAAAGTTCATTCAGGACACATACCTGTTTCTTTCCCTGGGTTTTCTTAAATTCTTCACATGCTAGCCAGAACAAAACGTTTTCTTCGCTAAATTCCTTCTTCAAAAATTCCTGGGAAAGAGGAGAACGAACACACAAATGTTAGAATTCAATTCCTCAGTTGTTTTTCTCTCTTCCTACCGCAGCTATTAAAACCAGAGGCTCGAGCACTTTTACAGTCACTACTCAAAGGGAAGTCCAGAAATATGTGAACTCATCAGTTGGTGAGTATAATGAACCATTTTAATGAGTCACAGATCACCTGAGATGCTCATTTAGTATCCTTCTGATTTTTCTAACGAGTAAAATCTCTACAAATACAAGTGTTTCTAAACATGATCATCAGTGGCAATAATTTCACTTTGATAAACTAGAGCAGAGGGTGTATCTGCATTCTCCACAGTGTTTAAACACAGCACATTGCTCCAAAAGTGAGGCATGCTTTAAAAGGGGAAAAATGTGCGTTACATTTATTTACGAAACATTTATAGCCCCAAGATCATCAGTTTTCTCTCTCCAGTGTTAGAAAATTGAGAATCAAGTAATGCCAAGAATTAAATAGCACCAAGATTACCTTTTTTTTTTTTTTTTAAGAATTCAAAATCAGTGGTTTGTAATTCTAGTTTACATCACTTGTTAAACCAGTCCGCCAGAACACCATTTTATCCCAGAGCATTTGATCAGTGTGGTATGGCAAAAGCACTTTCGAGCAGGTAGTTCCTATTCTTACTCTAATGTGGCAAGAAACCTTGAAAAACCAACTCACACCCTCACCCAATTAAACCTCCAGCCACTTTGAGCTGCACCAGCCCACACTTGGTAGTAAAGTGAAAGGGAATAACACAGAACAAGAGTCACCAGGCTCAGACTGTCAGTGGGAACTCTTTGCTGAATGTATGAGAACAAAGAGCCCGGGACGAGTCCTCAGTGATAAATAACGCCTGGCAGGAGACAACAGTGGCTCAGGAACTGCAGTTTATCCCACAGTGACTTGTCAAGAGCAGACAGGCCCGATTAGAAAGACGCAGCCACAGGTCCCGCACGTGCCTTGCGGGAGGGAGCTGTGGTGGCAAAAGGCGCTGCCCCAGAAGCTCAGCCAGTGGCACAGCCCCAGTTCTGCCACCTCTGCTCAGGGGACAGAGCTGGCACGAGCCAGGGCTCCGTGCTCACAGCCTGGCACCCATTAATGCTGAGATGGTGCAGCTCTACAGCCCAATTCTGCTTTACAGAAACATCCATAGTTAATACAGCAACCCTAAAGCGTTTCACTCCCTCCGGGTCTTCGAGAAGGTTCTCCAGTGACGTGGCCCATCTGGAGGTTCCTTTCGAGGTTTGGTGGCTGCTGCTGGGGTGACCCTCGCTGTCATTTATCTCTGGGAAAAAAAAAAAAAAATGGGAAGAAATGCCATCTTCTTTAGCAATGACAAACGGCAGTCGCACGGATGTCTCCCACATTCCCCCTGCACCCTTGGACTGCAGCTGCTGTCTTTAAAGGAAACACCATAAAGCTGAAGATAAACACACACACACACACACTTCAATTCTGCTTTGCCTGTCAGGAGGCAAAGATTCCTTACAGTCAGATAATTCATGAGCAGGTAGGGAGGCTCTGCCTCTGTTTTATAGCGCCTTTTGCCTGTGGAACACAATGACCACAGTGTGGGTCGTAAAAGGATCATTTGCTTTTTTTCAGACACTGTCTGCAGCATGGGCTCCTATAAAGCAATTCCTGGTCAGCCACGCACCTGAAACCTATTTTTAAGAAAAGAATCATCACTGGAGGCTGGAGGCTGGGCAAAAGCAAAGAGAGAAAGAAACATAATGCTTTGTTTATGCTTTATTTTAGCAGGGGAACCAGTCCAAGATGTTAACCCAGTCTAACTGGGAGGAGAGGCAGCTGGCAGAAGAGCCTCACTGCAGCTGAGCCAGCCTGGTTTGGGGCAAAGGGGGTGGTTTTTCTCTTTGTTAGTTTCCAAGTCCACTGAAATTCTCCTTTTATGAGGTGCACTGGGTTGTGCCCACGTCTGCTCTGCCAGCAGCCTTCTCCCGGGTAGGAGAGATGGCACACAGGTTGTATCTTCCCTGCCCCAGGGACAAGTGCATTGCATTCAAGGCTGGTGATGAGAAGGAATTTTTTTTGCTGTCTACCCTTTGAAAAACCTATCGCTTGGAGGGACTCCAAGGATTTGCTCATCTGAAAAACTCTAAAACAGACATAAAGTGCTTGGCCTTGTCTTCTCTCACAAGCAAAATGCCCTGGGAAGACAGGAGGGTAGGCCGTTGGAAATCAGGATAGGAGCTCCATTTCAGGTCATTACACACTGGAGAGGTGCACAGAACTCTTACTGTAACCAACACAGCCTCTATTTTAATAACTCCTTCATCCCACTCTACTAACTTTCTGGAAATATGGATCATAGTAACTTCTGCTTAAGCTCTGTTAAAAAACCCTTCTTCCCCATAAAACTAAACCTCAGCAAGTATCTCCAGAAACTATCTATGCAGAGCTGTACTATCAGATGCCCTTTTCAGCTGGTAACTGGAATAAATGCTAAGGTTAAAGCCCTGCACAACACTGGCACGCCAGCAAAACCTGGAGTTCGAGTTGGTAGGGACCTGTGAAGTCTGTCTGTTCTCCTAACAGTGAGGTGGAACTCTGTCCTAAGCGAATGAGCATCCCTTCTCCCTTGACAGGAGTGGGGCTTTTGCATGAAAAACACAGCCTGTGAGCTGAAGGCCAGGAGTGACAGCCGGAGGGTTTTCTCCAAGCCACTCCTGCAGACTTCAGACGTGACATGAGCACAGCCAGTTAACTCTGCCTCAGTTTGCCCTCCCCTTCCGTGCAAAAGGATGTGGTTCTTGATTTATCACTCGCAACATTTATTTTAGGAGCCTGACTCAAAGTATCTGGGCTTCTAATCTCAGTCAAATGTGTGAGATTTAAGTGGGAATAGCCAAGTACATTGGACCAGAACACAATCACCTCTGAGCAGCTCGAACCTCTTGTTACAGTCACGTCACCTGCAAGCAGAAGGGCAGCTCTGTGTGTACAGCTGCTCATGGCCTGAAGAACCAGGCCTTTCTCTTATTTAATACATGATTTAGCACAGAACACGTGGAAATGAGATTTCATTTCTGGTGTTTCTGTTCCAGCCAAATCTTCAGTGGACATTAATGATTACTTTGAAAAGCATATATTTCAATGAGCCAGTGCACCACAGGGCAGAGCCAGGGCCTTGAGAATCTAAAAAAAAATAAATTCTGGTGAGCAGAGGCCAGAACAAGTGCTCCATAGACCCAGGATTCACTGGTCTCTCATTTTCCTGCTGGCTGTTCTGTATCCCCCCTGATCATCATTCTCACTTCCAGCCTACCCAGCACAAACCAACTTCTATCCCCTGTTTACATTCCCCTCCTGCCACTCCTTGTCAACCTCCAAACTTTGGTTTTGAAGGGAAGACCTCCACGGCTCCCTCCCGGTGCCCACTCCGCTGTGCCTTGTGCAGGGCTCTGTTACTCCCCTCGTTTCCTCACTTAGCACGTTCAGTGTTCCTCTGCAACCACGAAACATTAACATTCCCCTTCAGGACAACCAGAAATGGGCCGCACGTGACACGTGACAGTAGGAAGCACCCTGACATTTTATGAGGATATTAAAACTGCCGGGTATTTTTATTATACCCCATTAAATACGCCATCACCAAGAGGCATTTTAAAACCAAAGTGACCCAACCCCACCCCCAGTTAGGATCATAACTTCCCACTCCACATGCTGGTTTCATTCAGCAGATTTGGAGTGTGATTTCTAGAACTTTTTTAAGAGTTTAAAAGACAGGAAAGAGCGTTTCCCCACAAATGACTGATCCCCAAATCCACCTCCCATAACACATTACTAAATTACCTTAAAAATTATATTTCCACTGAAGTACAAATTAATGAGGCTGAAATGATTTATTTGAAAAGGCAAGACAGCAATAGGTGTAGTTACGTGAATGATTCTCCTGCAACCTATTCAAGTCCATTTGATAGCTATGAAAAAATCCTGTTAAAATCCTCCAGTGACAGAGTTGGGTAATATATGCTTGGAAACAATAAGCTTGATCCCAATGTTAATAATATATATATACATTTGTATGATCATTTAAATGAGGCAGACATCTGCTGATACTGAACACTGGGAGATAATTTTGTGCATCTACAATGACAGAACGGCAGTCCTTCCACCAGTATTTCTGCAAAAGTAACACACAGGATGTACAACAGATGATAAACACACTACCTCAATTTCTCACATTGCAATATGCTAGTTCCATTTCACAGCAGAGCTTGCTGCCTTTTACTGGGGTTAGAAACCAAGAGGCAGAGAAAGCCAGCAAAGCACACACAGCAGGGCACAGTTGTAAGAGTTTCTGCTGCAACAAACTTTCCGCTGAGTTGAAAATGTGCTTCAGAGACACAACTGCTCTCATGATGTGCGGGGAGCAGCCAGCGGCTTCTACCAGCACAGCAAATGCTTGAGTGCTTGTTTTAACATCACCAAACTTCAGAGGACTCCGCACTGAGACAACAAATAGGCAGTTACATTAGCTGGAGCGTTATTCCAGAGGGGACTCTTACAGAAGCTGCCTTCCCATCACACAATAGCCCTGCAGCACCAGACTGCGGATAAAGGCTCTTTGTATGAGAAGGGTAAGTGCAGCACTAATAACGCTGCAATTATCAGCGGAAGAGTGCTATCAAAAATGGCAAAAGTTTGCATTCTCCGATCAGGAACTCAGACTGAAACCACAGAAAGTGTCAATAACATCAACATGTACAACTCCGCAGGTCAAAACTCGCAGTTCTGGGCCTTGTTTTTGAGCAAACAAAATAAAACGTGGTCAAACTGTGAGCGATTCAGACACGGCTAATTGAGTTAGACATGCTGATTGCTCTGCCTTGCAGAAGCACTACAACGGTTTCCCAAGCTGCTGCCACTCTCCAGCTGTTGATATCGTGGCCCACATCAAGCGGCACAGACTCACACCCTTCACAGAACCCCCCGGAGCACATCCCTTCCCAAATACCTGTTCCACCTGCCCCTTTCCCGCGCACGCCTGTTGCAAACTCCCTGAAAATAAACGTCACATCAACAGTCAAAATGATAAAAGCATCACGTCAACAGCACGTTCCTTATTCTATATCCAACATTAATATAAAGCAAGAAAAGCCACCTCAGTTTCTTCCTGAAGAACTTCTGACCGCACCTGCCCTTATTCACCTGGATCACGAAGCTGCAAGCCATGAGCCTTTATTTTTATTTCAGAAGTGCTCTGGATACCTTGTCTTTTCCTATGCTCATCGGAACACCTATCCAGCAACAACCACCAGTCCAGAACTGACAAATCCAAGGTATGAAACAGCAGGAAACTTCACAAGTAAGCAGCTGAAAGGGGGAAATTCCCTTACTTTCCATGCATCCAAGCATCACCAGATGAATCCTCACACAACAAGTTTTTCCAAGCAGCAGCTGAGTCTTAGACCTTTTCCTTATGGCAGAGCTGCCCTTCGCATGCATTGGTTGCTCAGAGCATGAGCCTCAACATCCTCTTTTGACTGTCTCTAGCAACAGATGGCTCCTGGATTCCACTTTTAACTATAAGGAAGGAAGCTAAAGGGACGTTCCGCTTTTGTAGCATCTCTGGAAGCGTTCACCAGACAGATATCCTTAAAAAAAACAACCAAAGAACCAAAAAAAAAAAAACCCCAACCCAAATCAAGTCTAGACAAACACCGCATCTGGCTTTTCTTAGAAAGATTGCAACTTCTTCCTGCACATAATAAACGGTAGTTTTATTTTCTAGGATTCGGAGATCGCTACTTTTACCCCAGTTGCTTCAGCACAGACAGATATCAGGTACCGCCGCCTTGGAACCGACAGACTCGCAGCATCGCGGACACACAGCACACAAACACGCTACAACGCCCGTCTGCAGAGGGAACTGGGAAGTCCCACATTATCTCTCCTTGGTAACTTCCATTCCAGCTTAAGACGCTGCCTCCAAAGGCAAACTCTTCAAAGTCGATTCACAGCCGGACCAACCGCGCTCTGGTACCCTGGGCTGTTAGCTCGCCCCCGGTAGGAGCAGCCCGCAGGAGTTCGGCCCCGAAATGCGGCTGACGAGGCAGCAGCCCGGGCAGAGCCGCGTTCCCCGGTTCCGCGGGAATCGCCGCTCCCTTCCCGGCGGGATCGCACCGCATCCCGGGGAGCGGCACCGCCGAGGGGCAGCCCCGGCTCCTCCCGCAGCTCCGGGAGCCCCTCGGTGCCCCGCGGCGGGGCTGGAGCCCCGCATCCCTCCCAGCCCCGCGGGTCCCGGTACCTGAGGGCGGCCGCTTCCTGCTGAGCCGGCTCACGGCCCGGTTGAACATCCCGGGCGCCTCTCGGGCCGCGCTGCCCGAGCCCCGGGGCGGCCGCGCCTCTCCCCGCCCGGCCCGCCCCGCTCCGCTCCCCCCGCACGGGGCGGCCCCGCACCTGCCCCGCCGCACCCCGGCCGGGGACGGCGGGTCCCACGTTACCCCGGGCACACGCGGGGCCCAACGCGACGCGGCAAGATCGGGGGTTCACCCCCCCCTTCGCCGGTGGAGAGCGGCACCTCCCCCTTCCCCTTCGCTGCGGGGCCCCCGCTGTTCCAGCCATCCCCGCTTTCACCCCTCTTCCAGACGACTCCGTTATGTCAGCTCGCCCAGACCCATCTCAGCCCTCCCTGCTCAAGCCTCCTGCTCCTCCGCGTACTCCTTGGACAGCCATGCCCACCAGCCCCGAGCCAGCAGACGCCCCCCTCGTGTCTCTGCCGAGCAGGTACGAGACACAAAAACCTCCCCCGGTACGGTCACCTCCGTGAAATCGTGCGCTTTCCTACCGAAATAGGCACGCCAAGCCTTTTGTGCTGGGCTGACTCATTTGCTCTTCCAAGACTTGGAAGAATAATTCTTTCCTAACAGAAAAGCACATTTACAATTTTAACAAAGGTGTTTTCACTTTCAGAAATAGCTTTTTTACCAAAATGTTTGATCAAAAATCCAGCCTGTGAGAAGTTTTTGCAATTCTGACGAAGCTGTAAGCCAGCAAACAGACAATTAACTCGGGAAGAACAAGGCAACAGTAGTAGGAGGCAATGGGAGTGTTTAAATCCCACTGGAAGCATCACAGATACACAAAAAGCCACAGAAACCACTGTTAGCAGACAAGCCAACACTTGCTTTATTTCCACCTAAGCCAAACCCCATCCTGAACACACAGTAATGCATTGCTAACTAGCTCCATTCGCAGAGGGAACTTGGATGGGCTCCCCATCCCACTGAAATGTGTGGATATTTTCCACTTACAGCACAGGGCCAAGATCTCATTCCTGGGAAATGGTGACACCAGGAGACTCAACACAAGAATCAATTGCATCTGTGCTTCCAAAACAAACAGCAGCACAATACCTTCCAGCTGAAGGGATTTGGCCTGAGCGTCCCTGGACTTCTGCCTTCAGCACCGGGGCCAAAAGCTGCGTTAGCTGGTAAAGATTTCTTGGCTTTTGGTGTGGGTTAAAAAAAAAAAAAAAAAAAGTCTGCTGCTTTGCCGAGGGAACAGCACAACAGCTGCACATGGCATTTCCAAGCAGATGTGTGAGGCAGCACAATATTGAGAGTACAGCCGGAAATTCCGTGCAAGCACCAGAAGAGCACTGGGTAACAGCACAGCAGCAGGGCCCAGGTGAGGCACACGGACAGGCACGTCTGAAAGGAACCTACAAGGTGGCAGTTCTGGGAGAAGACAGCTTGGGCACGGACTCCCAATGTGTTTTTTTCAGTCAGATCTACCAGTGCCAGGTATTTCGGGCAGTGCATTTACACCGAAGCAGGACAGGCACCACCAGATTTTATTTTTGTCTTTTTAAGAACCAGGTCACAGATCCCAAAGTTTTTATTTTAAGGGTTAAGAACTAATACTCCTAGGACAACCACCTCATCTTCAAGCCAGTGTACTGACAACAGGTAACTGAAGCAGTTTTAAAACTTAACATGATGGATTTGGAGGTGGGAGTACTTAAGAAATATGAATGCTTGGAGGCCACCATTGTGCCCATGGTCCACGTGCCTGTGCTGGTGTCTCCGAGAAGCCACACACAGCCCATCTCTGTCCATGCCTCTACTGGGAAACCTGACCCACAGGTTTTATTAACCTGTTAACCAATTAACGGTTTCTGTTCCTTTCCTCCTCCTCCAGATACAAAACTTAGTTTCCAAGACTCTTGTTTCCACCCCTTTGCCTTGTAAATAAGCACACTGGGGCTCCTCCTGCAGCCAGCACTCCCAAGTGGGCACACCAGTGCCTGCTCCGCCAGGGTCACGTTCCTGGGGCTGTTCCGTGTGTTCTGCTCTCACGTTCGAGGCTCGGTGCTTCATCAGACAGAACGATACGAGGGAATTTTCCTTCCAGATGAATTTGGTGGAGATACTCAAACACAGTCCACTTGCTGGGGATTTCCCCCCCGTCTTCCACAAATGACCTGCAATACCCACACGTAACCATGAGCAATTCATGCCTCAGTTCATTCTGTGCCAGTGTCCACATGCCACATCTACACGTTTTTACACCTTGCATGAATTTTTACCAGCTTTTCCTTCATTTCACAAGGCAAAGCTTCCCTCAAAAAAACCCCCATAAATGTGTTTCATTACCTTTGGCTGCAGCCAGGCCAGGCCACATAGAAGAGACGATGTTCTCTGAGTACTTACCAAGTCACTGCACTTGCACCTAAAGAACTGTGTGCCATTAAAAATTAAATGTATGTTAAAATAGTCAAGGTCCCTTAAAACTGAACAGGAAAGCTTTTGCAAGCCTTCCATGCCTTGCTCCATTCCATACATCCATGTCAGCACCCTGTGTGGCAGCAAGCTTTGGACTGTTCACCATTCCAAATACTGGGAAGTTTGACAACTGGGATAAAGTTCAGCAGATTTCCCACTGACTCTGGCAGGAACAGGTGTGTGTGGGGGAATGAAAATGTGCAAGACACCCAAAAAGGCAGAAACACGTTTGACAATGTGATTTCAGACAAAGATTCTATTTTAAAATTTGACTTGTATTCTGAAGAATAATTTCGCTTAAACTTAAATAGCTGGATTTGAAAAGAAATGGAAGGAGTTGTACTGAGCTGTTGCCACTGGGAAAAAAAAAATCTATTCTGGAACATACTGAACTATGAATAACACCACAGAAAATTCATAAAATGCACAGCTCATTTCAATGCCTAATTGCAACTGAAAGACTCCAAACTAATCAACTGACTTGGGAAAAACACAACTCATGGTTTAAAGCTCTGGCTTCATTTACACCAACATAACGCAGCTGATTTCAGTAGAGGTGGTACTTATTCACATGATTATGAGAACTTGAAATCGGAAATGTTAACAATGAGGAGAGGCCTCGAAAGAATGAAAACTCTCATTTCTCTGGAAAAAAAACAAAACCAAAAAACCCAAACCAAAACCAACCTAAAAACCAAACCAAAACCAAACCAAAAACCGAAACAAACAACAAACAAACAAAAGAGACACACAAACCCCAAAAAACTCCCAGCCCTTCAAAATCTGATTTTAGGCTTGCAAAGTTAACTTTTCTATTATACTGCAAGTGTTAACAGAAACAGTAGAAGATAACACTAGATGCTGCCCTGCAAACTGCATTCTGGTCAGAGAATGAGACATATTGATCCACGTGCGTGTAAAAATCTTAAGACTGCCCATAGGATCACTAGGTTCGATAAAACCAGGTTTCAAACTCCACCACCTTCATCTTTATCACCTGGATGTTCTTGATGGGGTGGCAAACACGGCTTCCAAGCTCTTCCTTCCAGATGAGCCAATGCTGACACGCACACAGTATCACAGACCTTTAGGGACTCGGATTCATGCTTTTGAGCCTAAATATTTCAGCACGCACGTTGTGACAGTTTAACCACAGAGAAATGAGTGACATGCTGCTAAAACACACTAGTGTGGTTAAACCTGAGTTGGAGAAAGCAACGTGACTGCACGAAGTTAAGATCTGGGGTAGTTTTTTCAGTTCAAAGCCAAGAATCACTTTTTAGTTTTATTAACCTTAAACAAGCAAGCCATCTTTAGTTTCAAACCCAGCTTGGCAAGTCTTAGCTAAATGCAGCTCCTGGCTGAAGATTCACAGATACCAGAGTAGAAGAGCAGATAATAAAACAAGCTTTTAGTCTTTTAACAAGATACACATAAAGCAAACTTAAACACAACCTTCCTGGAAGGTACACAGCATAAAACAGCCCTGAAGAGAGTTCTGGTAGAAAATTGCGTTCTATTTCAGGCTTGCCCAAATAAATCAGAGGAATTTGTCCAGCACTCCTCACTTTGAACTCAGGGAAAGCTCTGACTCACTCCTTTGTAATACTTTCTAGTACAAGGAGGTTCACAGGGTCAACTTTTATCCCTAATCTTGTGGAACATTCCTCAGTACCTCCAACTCCACAGCTTTATGCACGCCAGAATTCAGACTGCAGAACTCTGGCAGCGACTTTTAAACATGCAGAACCTGAACTACAGGCTAAATAACTCCAGTACTGCTCCCACCTTACATTAGTTACACCTATCTATACCTCTCCACAAATTGCACTCAGAAAAAACCAAGCATTCCAAAGCTTGCAATTTAAGTGTGTGATTCTTCTTTATCGAAAAGTTTTATGCTCTTTGCATCTGACAGTGAAGAAGTAAAAACGTTTCATTAGTTTAGTATGACATGTATATTTGAGCCTGATAAAAACCTTACTGCTAAATCAGTCTTCTGGAGTTCCTTCAACTTTGTTCTATAAAGAAAGAAACATGGTGAAGGAGTTTTATTATCCTTTTATATTGCAAATGTACTTTTTTTTCCCCACAAGATTTAAAACCAGTTTTCAGAAGATAAAGCAGTACCATGAATTAAATCCTGAGATGCAGAAGTACAGTTTTCAATTGCCAATTTTACAGCAATAAAAACCCTGATAATAAAATATTCATATATTCAACTAGACGTGAATGATGAAATTGTTATCAAAACCTTAAAAGCATTCTAAGCCCCTCTGGACTACACATAGGCAGGACTGACGAGGGGGTAAAGTGAAGAAAACCCAGCTTTTGGGAATTATGTTCAGTCTGGGATGAACCTGAAGAAACAAACAAAAAAAAAGTATTTAACACATGCTTTCAACACCCATCTGTAAATATTAAACCAAGTAGAGACAACACTTTTGCGGTTCAGGGGAATATTAAAAATTATATGTGAGATCAGTCTGCTTCTGCCAATAACCAGAGGCAAACGTAACAGAATGTGCATGAAAGGCAAGTTGACTAGAAACACACATAATTAAAGTGAGAAACACAGCAAAAGAGAGTATGGAAAATGAGATACATGGTCATAACAACTCACAACTCCAGTATCCACGTGCATTTTCTTCAATGAAAATCATTATGAGGCAATGCCCATTTCTACAGCCTCAGTAAACAAGGTCTGGACACATTTGGATGCTTCTCAGGAGACAGCATCGTGCCTTCCTTTTGAGACTTCCAGCAGAAATACCTCCCAGTAAGATTTTGCTGCAGGAGCATTTCACTGAAATGTCAATTTTCTCAGTCATGCAGCTTGCCAGACTCTTGTCACTGGACACTGTGACCTTGTACAATGAATTTAAAGCATGGTATCACATATCTTGCCAAATTCCCATGTATACACCAGGCAGGACAGGGTCCGTACTGTTCTTGAAAGCCCACAAAACAAAGGGATGATGGAAGGAACGCTCTCAGAATTCAGTGTGAACACAGCACCACCTTGTCTACTCACCCCAAATCCTCTCCAAAAGGCAAAATACATTCAGTAATATCTGTTGGTCCTCTGACCTCAGGTACTGACCATTTCAAAACGTATCAGCAATACCCACGAACAGTTGTTGCACTTCCAGAAGGTCTCACTACATCCATACTGCAAGTTTACAGTGATCTGCTCCCTTCTGAAAACGTCCATTAAAAGTGATAGATGTTTTTGGACCTTCATATCCTTGTTCTATAAGATACATAAACCCAAGTAGGAGGTAAGATCCACCTAAGGACAGTATCCTAGAAAGTCACACTTTTATTTTTCTTAGTCTGAAATCAGCCATGTTTTTAGATAATTGTCACAAACACAACAGAATTTTTCTCCTACAAAACCACACCTGCGAGTGTACCTGCGAGCGAAAGAAGCCCCAGTTCACAGCAAGAGTTCAGAAAACAGTGCACCTCAGCTTCCTCTGAGCACTTGCAAATACACAGAACAGATTTATTCTCTACAGAACACATGAGGAGCAAGGCATAACCGTTTCCAGCATTTGACTGTACAACAGGGACCTGGTACAGCGGCTCCAAGCTGTTGATTCCAAGCTGTATTTGTGTAGACTCCTTGTGCTTTCAGGTGAGAGTACAACTCAGTTAGAAATGGTTCCACAAACACACACTGCAAAATTAAACAGTCCTTTTAATAACTAAGAGGGTGATCTTCCCTACAGTCAGAACCTGAGTTGGAAGATTTGAACTAAGCAATACATTGTACCAACTGGTACTTTCCATCACGCTGGACAACCCGGCATTAAGGGAAACAAATCATTAATGGAGTAAGAAAGATCTGCCTCACTGAAAGGACCAAAAACCCCACAAAGAGTATTTTTTCATGGAACAGCAGCCCAGTAATAATTCCCCATTTATTAAGGTCAAAGAACCAGCAACTTAAATGAGGATGGCAGCTTTTCATCATCCCCTGTAACATTTATTCTTCTACAGAGTTGGCTCTAGGAAGTAATTTTCCGTCCAGGAAATGTGAGCATTATCCAGTATCATGTGGTAACCAAGGATTCTTATCCAATTCCTTCCCACGTTCCAGAAGTTGTAAAGAATGGGAAGATGTTCAACAAACAGCTGTGCATACCTGAAACTACTTCAATGACCCAAGCAGAGAGGTCAATACAGACACAACTGAATGCCAAGCCTGGAGGTCTACATCAAGTAAGGGTCTATAAATTCAAATGCTTAACTCAATTTGCTCCTTAGAGTGTCTTTGTTTAGTCACCTCCGGTGTTCTAGCTGGGCTGTTTAACGTGCACCTGTTTTCTCAGAGAATGGCCAGAAGATGGGTGGTTCCTACTTTTGTAATTTTAAAGCCACATTATTTTAAAGAAGCAGATAAATCAAGTTTGTGTCTGAATGGCCACAGCACTTCGGGTCCTGCTGTGGTAGCTGTGTAAGCCTGCCATGATCTCACAGGTGTTTGACCATCTGACCTGGCACTGCAGCTGCTGCCCCACACCCGGGGCTGGCACACGTACCCACCTCCGCTCACCAGCTTTCCATTTCCTCCTCCTGCCCCTGCCAGTTGCCGAGGATCTGGGATCAGTGGAACCTGGGGCCATGCAAGGAATGGTGACTGAGCCCTTGTTTTAGGAGGTAAATATTCAAATGCTGTCAGCCATCAGCACAGGAAAGTCAGCTTACACGGAATTCCCCGACACACCACCATTGTTTTTCTTCTGAACAAAACAATCCTGTCTGTGCAACTGCGCTGCTTTACTGACAGCTCCAACACTAACAGAGAAGGCAAAGCCATGTTTCTTCCCACTGCCTTTCAGGAACACTTTAATAACCACTAAGGTTCAGATCACCTTTAATCAAAGCATGAGGAGCTGTGTATTTAAGCAGGAATAACTTGTATTCAAATAATCATTCCTGATGTCAAATTAAAGTTCTGAGTAATTACCCTTTAAATGTCAGTGAGCAGAGCATGTCATTCACATCCATGGTCTAGATGAGCACACGGCCTCAGAAAGATAACAGAACCAGTGTTCACTCATCAGCATAAAGTCCTGTTTCTTTTTCAAGTAAAATATCCAATAAACACTTCAACATTTTCCTTGAAGTTACAATAAAGGGGTAGGGGGATGTTATCCAGGTGATACTGAAAAGAACAACAATTTTTTAACTTTTTTTAAAACCATCAACTGGATTCACAAAAATTGCTGAAATGAAACACGACAAGACCTTCCCAGCAACTACTGCCTTGCAGTTGCCTTTTTATGAACAGAAACTTCATTACGTAGTGAAATCCTTAAATCAGTGTTGGACAGGCACCACATACGATCAGAACAAATGAATTCTCACTCATTTTCAAAAGAACAACTTCCTTTTGCTATTACAGCAGCAATCCAGACCCCAGACTGTATCTGTATATGAAGATTCATGCTGGAACAAGACAGTTCTTCACAAACCCCATCGATTTTTTGGAAGGATACTGAACAAAAGATTGCCTGTATCTTGCAAAGTAAGAACAGTGCAACAAAATCTTTTATTGCTGACCAGGAAACAGTTTCACGTGATTAAAACAAACACTTGTGCCCTTGTTCAAGAACAGTCAGATAATTAAGAAGTATCAGACACTAATCATGTCCATACAGTTGAAGTCTGCTTCCTTGTGTACAAACACAAGAAAAACAAATCACTATTTTTTCGGCAAAACTAGGCCTTATATTCACTGTGAGCCTTTTCTGAGTGAAATGAAGGCAATGGTTCTGGTACAGTGAATAGCTTCTCATGAAGTTATCTTAGCAGGGAAGAAGGTTCTGCAGGAAGAGTAAGCCTGGACACTGTTAAAAAATATACACAAGGAGGCAGGACTGATGAGCAGCTACATGTAACCTTAGATTCACAGCCTTACTACCGCAACTCTGCAAAATACAAAATGATTTTGTATGAAAAGTTTTAAATAAAACATCTTTTACATGATTGCAAGTGCATAGTTTACAAGTTCAGCCTTGTCTGCCCGTTGTCAGTTTTACAGCAAAGAGGGACAATGCTTTGACAGATGACAATACAGAATAAGCCCTTTATCACGTTTCACTTTTATTGAACATCTTCTGCAAACGCAGATTACAACCTTGGTTTAGGTTGCACGCATCAACTTAAGCCATAAGAAATCAATACTTTTTGAAATCCAAATCCTAGTGGTGAGGGTTAGGTAGTGGTTGATTTCTGCAGTTAGAGAAGTTACAACAGTGTAAGTGTCACTCATAAAAGCAGTATGGTGCAAGAGGCTCTTTGGTGCCAAAAACTCGTCAGTGATGCATTTATGAATGCTACTGAGTAGAAAGCAATCTAATTTACAACTCTTCCTCGCAGTGCTATAGAAACATTAAAGGACTCTGGAGACTGCCCTACCTTGAACATCTGCGAAGAAATATCACCATTACAGAAAAGCCGTATAAAAATCAATGACAAAAGACTGAAATCAGAAGGTATATCCTATCTTTCATCCTGAAATACAGGTCAGGTACGGCCCAGCTCTACAGCAGGCATATTAAATAATCAGATTTAAAGTGATCTACACATTGAGACCTGAAAGATCACTGCCTTAATCTCACACCCAGTTATATGGGCATTTATGTGGCAATGTACTTGCATCATCTAAATCTTCAGTAAGAACACACTGCTTCTATCCCAGCATGCGTCCAGAGCACAGTCCATGTCAAACACCTACAGTTATGTAGAAACCCCAGATTTCAAGTGAAGTCTAAGAAACCCTAAAGTAACTGGCAATTCATACCTCTACTGACTCGTGATTCTGTAAAACAGCTGAGTGTAACAAAAACACAGACTTACTCGTGAGGTTTTTTTCCAAACTACAATGTATAGGCCGATCCTCGCGTAGATATTCACATATATACAAAATTTATAGAAAAACCAGAGGCCTGTAGACAAGCTCCCTATCTTGAGTGAGAAACACCAGGTACAGCGGAAAGGAGAAACAGGGAGAAAGGGCCAATGCTGTCCCACGAGCACTCGTGGTTCCACACTACCTGCAGTCATTATTGCATGCACTGGGTGCCCGAGTCACAAGGACCTCCGGGCACGGCCGAGCCCACTGACTAAACTGCTCTTTCAATATATCTCACCTTCCACCCGATCTGAAAGTCAAGGAACTACTTCACCTGTCAAGAGCAGAGGAGGAAAAGCCCCCTCGTGTGGTTTGCTACAGCAATCAGTGTAGTTATTTGCACGACCTGGCTGGGTTTGACGTCACTGCAAGTCTCCATTTCAAAACAGACTATTCTAACTCACGACACCTGCATGGTAAGAAACAGAAAAGGTCAAATGTACAGCTCCTCAGACACTCACTTAGGACTATCATCTCTAAATTAATCAAACTTTGTTTCTTTTCAAATGCAAGTTTGCTTCACTGAACTATCACTGCAAATCCTACTCATCCTGTTCCCAGGGTGCTGCCTCGGCGTATTGCAGAACACAGCTGAGACATTTGCACCCTCTAGCTGTCATGGGGAGGACACAGTACTTGTATCTAACTTACATTCATTTTCAACTTCAAATTTATTGAGGCAGTTTTTATCAATGTATCCATAAAATAATTCAGAAATAACCCAAGTATACCATTTAAACATCTTCATGATTTATCCATTTACACACTCAGTACACAAACAACTCAGCCTCTGTACAGGTTCATCACATGCAAACCACCCATAAAGACAAAAACTTTAATTAAAAATAAGTCAACTCAGTGTACTGTTTCAACTGCATCTCCGTTTACCAAATGGCACATTGAATATTCTCTAAAATAAGATGTTTTTAACAATCTTGTTAAAAAATTCTTGGGCAAAATATTTCTAGACTTAAAAAACATCAAGATTTTTCAAAACACTCAAGATACTATACAACTTATAATAACCTTGAAAGAGGTTTACAAGGTTGTTAACCAAGGTATTTACATACCAAATAACGTAAAGCAAAAAATTTGTATTTCTAATGACAAAAAGGTGATGCATTAAAGATTTATGAAATTAAAATTAAGGCTCTTTGTTATAGTTCTTTATGTAACTTTACATATTAGCCAACTTTGGAAATGTCAGTCTTGCACATTCTTGTCAATCTACTGCATTTAAAGCAGTAGAGAATATTAAGTATTACTTTGAATAATTACATTGCTACTTCTATGTTTGAGCATGCTTTTTAAACACTGCAATTATGAAATATTTACAATGTGTAGCCTTCAAACTTTATGTAAAAGCCCAAGTATGACTGTCTGGTTTGAATACAAACAAACATACTTGTAAAAACGTTTTTACTTCTCAAAATTAAAAGTAAATTACTACAGTTTTACCAAGCAAACCAGCTCTGAAAAGTTTTCACGTGTGCCTGAACGTGGACAGTAAAAGTCAGGTGAAATTTCTCAGACAGTACAGTTTTTCATTTCAGACTGAACTATTTGTTGTATCAGACTGTTCTCTTAAGCATGTAAAAAAATTAAATATTTTCTTTAAAAAATTATTCCAAGACCTACATACACTTTGAGCTATGCCCATAGGTTTCTTGAAAACTCAATACTGTCTCCCAGGTTGTAGTGATTGGTCCACAGTTTGTTTCAGGGTGTGTGTTCAGCTAAAAGCAACTTGCTGTTTTCCAACGTCATTTCTCTTAAAACCACAATGATATAAAACACTGAAGACAAAACAAAACAAAAAAAATGGAATGGTAACCTAAGGATCAGATTCATTAGCCATTTCTCCTACTATATCAAAATTTGTAGTCAGAATTGTCTTTATTGACTTTATTTTTAATTTTTGTACACAAAGAAAAACATGTTCATATCCATCATGAACAAAAACTTAAAAAGGCAGAACTAGAAGACATTTGTGTCCTTCACCAAAGCAAAGCTGTGCTAAAGGTTCCAAACATTTCCATTTTTAAAATAAATATTTTCTTTTTTCATTGTCTACATTCCAGTCTTCAGAATGTCACTGGAAACTGCAGCCTATCATGAAATACACACTTTTAAACAGAGTCCCAGCTCACTGTGTTTGGTAACTTGCCATACCATATCCAGCTTGGTTAGGTATTACAGGAGCACCTTGTCCCTGGGCAGGCTGAGCACCAAATCCACCCATCCAGGCAGCAGATGGAGATTGGCTTAAAAAGAAACAGCATAGTTAAAAAAAGAGGAAAATTTATTTACTAGACAACATACAAAAAACCCAAAACAAACAAACTTAAAAACATGTTTCCCCACATGATCTTTGTACCAAAATAGAATTTCTTCTTCTCTTCAATGAGTAATTCAGGTTAAGCACTACAACATGTGATTCTTGAAACTATCGTGAACTTTTAAAGAACACAGGATAAAAGCCCCACAAACCTTGGGCACCGGCTGCATAGGACACCCACCTCCAAAGGCATATACACACACAAGTGGCTGGAAGTCAACATCAATGATCCAGAAATGCAGAAAATATCCAGTGCCTCATTGGCACGAACACCAGTGATAGGTTTATCAGGGCTAAAGATGCTTAACTGGCACCAGATAATGAAGAACTGACCGTACAAGTTGTTTTAAAAGCATGTTAAAAAGAAGTTCTTAGGAAGACCTCAGTCTTCAAGAGATCAAGGATTAAAAGCCCACTCAAATTCTGAAACTACACAAGTGTCTGTATGCAGCTTCTTCTCTCCCTTCAGGCAAATGCCCAGGGTCCCTGGCTCACACTCTCCAGCACTCACCACTCAGGTCAGAATCCACAATGTGTTTGGGTATCAGACAAGACCATCCCAAACTCCACCCCACCAGGTGGTGGTTGTGCCTTCACCCACGCCCATGAAATGTGCCATCAGGTATAAGTCAGAGCGACTCACCCGGGGGTCTGTCCGTGGAAATCACCAGACATAAGCTCGAAGCGCATGAGAGTCCAACCAAAGGTTTGGCACCTGTGCGGTCCTCGGCCTAAGTGAGCCTGAAACTCCCCCAGTGCCCTCCTGGAATACCGTACCGAGCTAACCCAGAGCACTTACTCTACTCCGAAGCCCTGCTGGTTCCAGGCCTGGCCGTACATGCCGTAGGAGGGTACCTGCCAGCCGTTGGCCATGTACTGCCCGTACTGCTGGGGATTGCCGTACACCTGGCTCCACTGCCCCCACTGGCTGTAATCCACCTGCGGAGACAACACACCCTCAGGAGGCGGGCACAGCTCGGGCTGCGCCTGGGCTGCTGAAGGCAAAGGGCTGGCTAAAACAGGCAACAGTGACATCACAAAAATAAGGCACCGCTCCGACTTCATTAGGTGCCCGTACTGAACAACGTATTTGTGTGTGCTTGAAACAGCAGGGACTATTTGGTTGGACAGCCCCCTGGTCTGCAGTTAGAGAAACAGCAAGAATCAGAATTACCTCCGAGTTTCTCCCTATCTTGAATCATATCCAGAAGACAGTAACAGATATTCCATCAAAATCACTAGCCCAATTTGATGAACAACTGGAACATAACTGAGACAGAACATGGAATTTCATAAGAACTCCACAAAATTTACCCATTACAACTCGGAAGGCATTACAGTATATACACGATCGCTTTTGTAATGAAAAGAAAAGGTTAAACTGCAGTTACCTGTTGGAAGTTTTTAGTCATATCAGGGGATTCTTTACCCCAATAACATTTAACAACATGTCCTTCAATTGTGGTTCCATTAACTGAAACAATAGCATGTGCTGCACTTTCATGGGTTGAAAATCTAAAGAATGCAAAAACAAAACCATGTTATGCTTTACAGTACTTCCCCCTTACTGCTAAAACACAGTGACTCCATATATACAGGACATCCAGTGAACACATCTGCTTTCACAAACGTCACCTTCTCAGGTAAAAAGATCGGTGGCCACTTCTAAAAATTCCAAATTACTCTATGAACATACAGTGACGGCTTTTAATGTACCAGGAGAAATTCAATCAAGTGAAATTACAGACGATGAAACATTACTACACGCACAGACCCACAGGTCTGACTTTTCTTTGTCCATACCTGACAAATGAGTAACCTTTTTCTGGAAACACCCTTATTTCCATAATCTGTCCAAATGGGGAAAAAGTCTGTCTCATAAGTTGATCTACAACATAAAATGTTTTTGAATTAGTAACTGTCTCGGTGTCCAAGAAGCTTCAATAATAAAACAGCAATAAAACCATTCATACCTGTTAGCCCAGAGGCAATTCCTCCACAGTACACAGTACAATTTTTTGGACTCGACTGATTTACTACATCTTCAAATCTCAATTGTTTTGTGTTATCTACAAAGAGAAAAGGCTGGTTTTCAGCAGTGGCACAACACTAACCCAAGAGTCCCAGGTACTCACCTTGTACATCAATATGAATTTCACATTTAAAAGAAACATTCAGTATTTTATGACAGACCTGTAGTGCCACAACTATGCTGACATAATACACCAAAAAATCTATTCTTTAAGTTCTGGAAGGCAAGCTAGATATGACATCTAAGTGACACGAGTTTGGCTCCTGTTTTGTTCCCCCACTGAGCAGTGACATGCAAGCAAACACAACCCAGCATCACAGGAGGGTCTTACTTTCTTGTGTACTTTTGGGGGCTGGTGGTTTCCGCGTTGCCCAGTTAGTTCTGATCTGGCGGCCTCCCAACCACTGGCCTCCCATGTGTACAATAGCGTTTTCTGCATCCTGGGGAGAGCAAAACAAAGGTTACAACACTTCCAAACAAGGAGCTACTTCTAAGAAAGACTGGGTTGTCTGTTAATTCTGTTGACAACGTCAGTAACAGTTCTAAGAAGTGTATGAAATTCAGAACAGTCAGAGCAAGCAGCCAAAATTAACTAACGTGAAGGCAACTGGCTACAGAGAAGGCCCTCAGAAGTCACCTGATAAAACTTTCCTCCCACCCATTTTCTACAGACAGGTTAGAATCCAACTGCAATCACATGCATACTACCTGTATATGCCATGTATGTATACACACACACATACCTATACCATAAATATGCATACTATACAAACACCTCTATTAGAATATTCAAAAGCTGCCCCAAAAAGTGCACAAGTCATACAGATGCCAGAAGCAATTACTGAAATAAAACAACCATCATTAAAAAAAAATTTGCCAATTGACCCTATTAAAAATACAGAAGTATATTTAATAGTAACAGACGAAAAATCAAAATGTTTGAATCATCAAAATCCCCAACTGGAAAATATTTTAAATATAACCCAAGTAAAGTTCACACCACGCAGGAGGTGTTTGCAAAGACCTTCTATAAGATCTGAATGTGGGGTTTTTTTTTTTCAGAATCTTACCGTGCACCCAACATAACAGGCAGAAAAATTTTAAGTTGTGGGAGGGCTGAATGGTAGTTACAAAGCAGCTGTAATGCTGACATACAAACGCCTCAGCGTTTCAGTTTGCTTTTATTTGCTGTTTGCACACACCCCCTGTCTCTGCTGTGCAGGGACATGCAGATATCTGCATAGACAGCTTGATAAGTTCTCTAAATACTGAAGGCATTGCATGAACACACACAAGAGTCCACAAACTACGTGGCTTGAATTCTTATCTTGAACATGAACTACAAAGCTATCCAAGTTCACAGCGGAAGCAGAAACACGAGTAAGCAAGGTATAAGTGTGCTAACACCTGCAAGAAGCCATTTTTTCCCCCCAACTGCTTTGAAAGAATAGAGGCAGAGCAAATAGTACGTTTGGAATGCTCTTCCCAGGGTACAAAGTTACATCAAAAATCCGCCAAGCACAAGGGCCAAAGAAAACCTGGACCAGTTAAAGGTGAGCCCTCAGCATCGTCCTGCCTCACACTGAGGGCTTCCACCTGTAACACTTCTCAAATTCACTCTAAGTTTTAATTACACAGAGTGCTCATTTTGAAAACAATACAGAAGTGAAATTATGGAAGATGACCGATAATAATAAAAAAAGAAAAAACTTAATAGATAAAACCAAATCACCAGACAATAAACCCCCCCCCCATTTATTCAAGCACCCTCATCTCCCAAAACAGTGAATAAATCATAAGCTGAGTAGGAAAGGAAACAACCTCTAATGAATCTTGCTGCTAGTTTTGAGGATCACAGCTGTGACAAAAGTGGAACAGAGTTCAAGTTACAACTGATCCTGTTCAATGTAGGAGTTTAATTTGCTCTTAACTGTGGAAGGCATTAAGACCTCAGGCTGGAGCACCTGAAGTCTGGGAACATACTCAATTCCCTAAATGCAGCAGAATGACAATAAATTCTGAAAAACAGGCCTTAAACTGCGAGCTCAGGATGGTTGTACCATAACCCTCCAGGTACAGCTGCTGTGTGAAAGAAAAGCAACCAGGACGTAAAATTTAGAAGTGCTTTTTAGTGCTACATTTAGAAATAGGCAGTAATTCTGCAGAATAAACACAACTTTTAAACTGGCGTTTTTACGGCTCAGTCTGAAAGGTATCCACTAACTTTCATTCCATGACTGTTGTAACATTTGCCCTGCACAAACTGAGTCACACAAACTGAGCCCAACTGTCAGGAAGAGGGTACAAGGAAATAAAAGAGCTATTCCTTATCTGTTTCAGCTGTAACAGAGTAAACAAAACATAAGTGGAAAAATACACTAAATCAAGGCATCCAATTGCAGTATCTTATGGCATCTGCAAATCTGAAGAAAAGAGATTCCAACGTTTTCTTCTGACTACAACAGTTACTGTTACAGAAGATCCAAAGAGATTCCCAACAGGTAGGACTGGTGACCACACAAACAGGCTTGATATGCTAAAATCCTGAACTGTGGGTGCTCTTCCAACACGTAACATTTAAGGGAAAAATCCAGTTTCCCCATGTTGTCCTAAATGTACACACAGCTCCCGTACATGCGAATTGATTTCCCTTGCTGAAGTTAATAAATAGCAAATGCATAAACAAGCAAACCACAACAAGAAAGTAGGAACTATTTTAAACCTCCTCTGTGATTACTCACCAGTTTGTTATAAAAAGATACAAAACCATAGCCTTTTGACTTTCCAGTTGCCATGTCTTTAACTACCCGTGCATCCCTGTGAAAAGAAGCACAGCTATATGAGGGCAATATTAATAACCTGCAAAATAAAAACTAAAAGGAACCACACACACTGTATTGTGAGCATAATTTTTTTCTTATAAATTCAGTTAGCCCTAAAACTACAGTCATTCCTGAACTCTCCCCTATTGCTTCTTTACCTGTTAGAAAAAAGCAGTAGGACAAAAAAAATAACATGTAATAAACATGCAACCTATGCACATAACCTATACTGGCTATAACTAGAATGTTCAAATTTGAAGTATAAGAGAAACAAAGTTTCCTTTTCTAATATTCTATCGGCTAGGGTCCTCTAAGGTTTACTGTTCTATAAATTAACTGTAACAATTCTATCTAATTTACCATGCATTTTCTAAATAGTTAAATGTCTTCTGCCTAGTGATACAAAATATATGAAATATTAAAAAAATCGAAAAAGAGGAAAAAATAGGAATTAAAAGGCATACATGGCCTGTTAACAGATTTCTTTATTTTTCTTGGTCAATTCTCTACCATCATTTTGGAGTTTGGGTAGCTGTAAATTTTGAAAAATTGACATTTTCAGAAATTTAAGAAAGGAGAATAAAACTAACAACAATGCTAAGCACACCAGTACGAAAACAACAAATTTACACAGAAATTTTAGTGAGTAAGTTAAAATGATTGGAAATATAGAACTGCACTGAATATAGAATGTTAAAATGTAAATACTAAAATATGTATATATAAATAATGTATAATAAGAATAAATAGAAATGAGAAAAAATCTACAACTGAGTTCCAGTGTGCACAGTTCCTTGCAGTTAGCCTTCAAGATCCTGTCCATTCTTATGAGCAATTCTGCAAAATAACCAGAATGCTATTACTTTTAATTGTGACTTGGACTTTAGAAAAACTGCAGGTCTCAGGTATAAATATAGATCGAGAAACAGAAACCTGAATTATTCTCTTTAAATTGATTTTTAAAACAGTACTACTTACCACATTAAGAGACAAAAAGCAAAGTAAACAAAACAGCAGAGGTAAGAAATAAGATTTATGATTCATTTAAAAATATGCGTACAGAACAAGAGAAAAATAAGAATTTTGTTCTTAGAAATATATTCCTGTAAAGTAGTACAAAAACCTTCATGTGCAACTTTTAAAGATTTTTATCAAGATAAAGTGATAGAAGATTAACACTTTTTGTTTTCTTTTTTTTTTTTTTGCAGAACTCTTATGCACATATATATTTTAGCACTCACAAGGATTCTTGTAACGTTCAATATGTTCAATTAGGACAACAGGTGATTCAGCATCACCTGAGTTGTCTATGAGAAGTTTAAAGAAACGTTCTCTTCACCAGCAGAAATGTGCACATATTGTAAAGCCACCGTTCTTTAGGATATTATAAACCTTAATTCATCCCATTATTATCCAAAAAAAAGTAGATTTCATTCTCATAAGTATCAGCTTTTTTCAAAACATTCCCAAGTTATTAACTAGCTGCTTCACAGAATTATATTCCAATTGCCCAATTTTCCATACTGCCTATGAAATGCAGTACAGACCCATCAGAAACACACTCAGGATACCACAGATACCAGTTTTTAAGTCACTAGTCTGTACACCAAATCCTCAACATCAAAAAGTCACACTTAGGAACAGTAATTAAATTTCAATAAAAAGTTGAAGGACATCAGCATATAAATTAGGTTAAAAGCACATTGGTTTCAGCAAACCAGAGCACAATTACATTACTGTATTTACAACCGTGAGAGACACTGAGATACAACCCCTCTTTATGACCCACCCACCACAGCAAAACAGACAGCAGAAAAATTATCTCACTAGGTAAGGAATAACATTTCATCTTAGAAAACAAATTCTATCATATTTTCTGACTGATATTAGAAATGTTTATGAGGATACTTACGATATTTTACCGAAAGGAGCAAATGCTGACTTGATGTCTTCTGTTGTTATTTCTGGACTTAAATCCCCAACGAACACATGGAAGTGATCTGCAAATAAATAATTTACTAATCAAATATTTAACTGCTATCTAAAGGTGCAACTCCTGAGAAGGTGATGTTCTGCGCACGGGACTGGGAAGCAGGAACGCTCAGGATTCCATTTGAAGAGCAGCAGCAATTTAATCTGTCCACTCCTGTTCCCCCAGTTGTAAAGCAGAAACAGAAGAATTAGTTTGCAAAACTCTATTAAACACAAGATGGGAAGGAGAGAAGTTATGTTTAAATGCATTTATGACAATTACCACGCTGTGAAGTACTTGTGTACAAGTGATATTGTGGCATTACATTACTTACTGGATGTATCTTTTTTCTGGCTACTTGGTGTTGTTGCCCAGTTTACTTTGACCTCCTGAAAACAAGTATAAGATTTAGTATGAATTCACAAAATTATTACATCATTAAGTTCATTCAAGGGTGGGTTACAACTGTCAGTGTTTACAAATCATTATTTACAAACCACCACCATAACTAGAACATCACAATGATACGTTTCCTAAACAAGACACACTTTTTTTAAAGTCAGTATTTTAAAAATATTATTCTAACAGGATTAAAACTTGGTAAACATCTTTGACAGTTTTATTAATACTTTCCCCACAAATCTATACTGTTTAAGTCTAAGATTACAATGTAAGCAACTTACCTTTCCCAAAATTTTTCTCCCATTCATAGCAGCTAATGCAGCAGCTGCATCTCTGTGTTCATAAAATTCCACAAAGCAATAAGGGTCATTGCTTGTATGCTGCAAAACAGAAAATCCAACAGAAGAGTTGACCCTTCTGCTATCGGGTTGCTGAGAAGAAAATCCAGGAAAATATATTACTTATAGCTAGAAACTTTCAGAATGATTTGCATCAGATTTATGAAATTGCCTTTGACATTACACTTAAATGCAAGAATTATTAAGGTGGACTTTTTATTAAAGGTCTAGCAATTTCTGAAGATGAGTTTACTTTGAATGAGGATGAAGTTTACTGAGCTAAAAATAATTCAACTACCAGAAAAGTGATCCGCAGACTGAATGGAAGGGGGGAAAGAAAGGGGGAGAATGGAGGGAAGAACAAAAATGGTCAACTGCCTCATGTACACACTCAAAGCTTGAAAGGTTTGTTCCCCAGACACATTTTCACCAGTTTTCTCCTGTTCTCCTTAAGAAGTCTTTCCCTTTGTTTGACTGAAAATCACTAGCAGACAGCAACCTAGAAGTTGCATGTTCTCAGTCTCAAGTGAAAAATGCCATACCCAACAACTGGAAAATAATATTTTTTAAAAAACTTCAAAATAGTTTGACTGAGGGAAAAAGATACTAATCAACTGCCTGTTAAACCTCGGGTACAACCTGTTTATCAAATCACCTTTAAAATACCAACTGACAGAGATCACTGGCGGCATTAATGTAGCAGAGTATAAAGTGCAAAGAACAGAAGAGTTTGCTGAAAAGTTGATCAAGTGGAAAGGGTGACTAGAATGCCAACATTAACACTGCATTTGACCTACCCCAAAGATGTAACAAACACAAAACCTCAAACCAGAACATCTCCCTTAACTGCTCTGCAGCTACACAGACCAAAAGTTGATAAACACTAATGTTAAACTAAACAAATTATTTCTCACAAGGACAGGGAAGGGTCTAGCACTTGGAGAAACCGTTTTGGCATCAGCGTTCATGTATATCAAGATCCCCCACTGCCAGGCTGAACTGAGAGGAGGCCTTTTCCAGTATTCCTGTGTAACTTCTGACAACTCTAACACACTCACATTGATGAAGAAATTCTAATCCTTCCCCCTAAAAGTGGATTGTACATCTTCAAACATAGTTCTGTCTACATCTCAACAAGGGAAGATATGAAGATGCAACAGCTGAACAGATCACAAGCCCTTTATACACCTAAAACGATCAAGCAGTCTGAAGTCAACCTTCTAAACACTGTCAGTACCTGATGCACAATGAACAGTTGGGAGAAAATGTACCTGAGATCATAAAAAAAGAGTTTCAGTCACAAAGTGCTCTACAAGCAAGTTCAATTCAGATGTCCCAAACCAGAAAGCCTTAATCCACCCCTCTCCCACAGCACTTTTAAGGCCTCCTTAGCAAATGTAATGCTGTTTATGATTCAACTGAAGTGCAACTTGACTTTTAGACTGTAGGAAGCTCTTCAGCACTGAGAACTTGCCTGCAGACACTCAGATGCTGTCCCACCACCCCCTGAGTATTATATACCCCCAAAACAAACACTTGGAATCTCTAAACACTGGACTTGTTCATGCCATGTTTCTGCAAATGAAAAAGAATGAGTTGATACACGTGGCTAAAAACTGAAAACTCACAGAAATGTTTAGAACATTCAGGTACAAACTGGGCTGATGGTGGTAATAACACTGGCCAGGTAAGAACCACTTGAACGTGACTCAGCTCCCAGGAAAGGTGTACCACACACTGGCTGGCAGGATGAGCAGCATGGACAGGTAGTTTGAGAGCTGCAGGCCAGTCCCAGTGCAGAATCCAACCTGCGCTTGCTGAGTGCTTGGTGGCAGGGGCTCAGGTCAGCCCAGTGCAGTCACCTGTGTGCCATTGAATACAGCTGCAGGCAGTTTTTGTTTATCTACTTACTTCAGGAAGATGGCCCACTTATGTAAATCTTAAAACCACAAAGCCTCAATCAGGGTAAAGTGAGTGTTAGAACTTCTCATCTGCTTCTCAAGAAACCAAACTGATCTCACAGCTCTCAATCAGCCTGAGGCTGGAGCAGCAGCACCTTATTTCTGTAGAGCAGGACAATCAAAACTGTTTCTTCAGAGAAAAACAACTGTGCTCTGTCAGCCTTCTGTTACCTTCCCAATAAACTCAGAGTAAATGTGGCAGAGCTCAGTGTCACATGGGAAATTATTAGTCCACACAAAGATGAGAGTGAATGAAGAAGCAGTAAGTGGATAATAATGAGCTAAAAACAAACAAAAAGCTATGTGTCACAGTGAAATGAGAACAAGTCCACAGAGGAGTTTCCAGGAGCATTCCTAAAAAACTCTAGACACAAGACTTGGCTTCTAATAGTTTCATTAATAATGTTAACAAAAAACTAACGTGACTGTCCTGGGGAAACCTGTAATTACAAGTTAGTATAAAGCATAAGAAGCTGTAAAAGTGGGAAGACTGCACAGAAAGCAGGGCTAAAGGACCAAAGACTGAACCTAGCAGAGGTTCTGATCAGTCCCTGCCTGCTCCGAGTTTATCAGTTATAAATGCAGGAGGAAGGAAAAATATCAGGGAGCTAGAAGTTTTCTAGGATGTGTCACCAAGCTCACAGAAATGGTCACCAACCCACTGCAAACACCAGAGCATTTGCAATGGAGAGAAGGAAATATTAATACTTACCAGCACTTTGCACAAAAGAACTTATCTGGAATTCTATGGAAATTTTGTCACTTTGTTTCAAGAAAAAATTAATTTAAGAACAAACAGGTGCAGACATGAGCTATTTTTAATGGCACACAGGAGGCGCAGGAAGAGCCAAACTTATTTTGAAGGATGTTTTACTTTTCATCCATAGCAAAGCAGCATTTATTCAAGAGGGAGAAGAATTACTGAGGGTCATGTTCAAATAAAGGGAGAAATGTATAAAATAACCAAAATAACACTTAATACAATAAGGTTTCTGATCATCAGAACAATGTGGCTCCGAAAAGAGGTGGTAACAATCTTTTAGATAAAGTGGAATCTCATCAGCAGCTGATGAAAGGTACGTCAGGGATACAGGAAAAGCACAGGACTGCACACAACAGGTCTCTCCTACAAAGTTATCCCCAAAGGCCAGCACAACCAACCTAAAGAAACCCATCACCAGTAAGGTCAAAAGAAGCCCTCAACTCACTCCACTTATTTTGGACAACTTAGGATAAAGCTACATTACATTCACTACCCCCCTAGATGTGGAAGGCCTTACCTCTGTTATCATTTTACAGCTTTTGCATGGTCCAATCTGGCTGAATAACTGAAGTATGAGAACTTCAGTCACATCTCTGGAGAGGTTTCCTACATAGCTACACAAGGAAACAAAACAAACAAACAAACAAACAAACCATCAATATTTTAAACCAGAAATTTTCACCTTTTGAAATGTAATTACAACTTTTAAATCTTAAATGGCTATGAAAAAAATCTCCCTTCAAACATCCCAGACATCTTAAGGACAGTATTTACAAATTATTTCCTATTGTTTTAACACAACATTCATATAGTTTCTAAATTATAAAGTTGGCCACAAAACTGAGAACTTGCAGCTTGATTCAGACAGAATACTGGACATCAATGTCTAGTGCCACTCACTTCCTTGGCAAAGGACATTGCTCAAGAAAGTTGAGCAGAACAAGCAACCCAGTTGGGCAAAGGTATTTTAAGTTTCACTTCCCACTGAACATCTAATCCAGAGCACTTCTGAATTTGGGGATGAACCCATATCCAACTCCCAGGAGCTCAGGAGCAGCTATTGGGCAAACTGTGCTGCCTTGCAAGCAACCAACTCAACTCTTCTGTTTTCCTGAACATTTGGAAAACCAGCCCACTCACCAACAGACAAGGCAATTTATGCAGCATTCTGCCACAGGAATGCTCTGTACAGCATCTATCTGAACAGCTCCCACCTCTGTTATCCTCCCAGAATTCCGACAGAGTTATTTCAATATCGCACAGACTTCTGGATGTTTTATATTTGTAAATCTGGAGAAACAATCCCAAGTTTTGAAATATCAATCGAGTTCAGATAAGACTTCTAGATTTCCCAGGTCAAATATGGCTGAGAAAGTCATGAACGCAAAACTAAATTCTTTTTAAAAATGTGATTAATTTGTAATCCAATTGCAATCAGATCAGTTAAGAGAA